>VXBI01012389.1:525054-578374 GCA_013397375.1 Toxostoma redivivum | reverse complement strand
CCCCCCCGCAGTCACTCTGCCCAGGGGGCACAGTGCATGTGTGAAAATGCATAAGAATAAGCAATTTCAGCATTGTGATACAGGATTCTTGATAGCTGAACCTGTAGTTTATTGATGGGATCAGATTAGAGGCTTAGAGCCTGCCTAGGTGAAGGAGATGTTTTTCTTGATGAAACTCCAGGTAAATCCTGCAAGTGCCTCTTGAAGCCTTCAGGTAAATTTGATTCTGTTCCTGCTACTACTCTTCTTTTGGCCTCTGCTCAGCAAAGTAAGCAGGTACATAAATATGTACCCAAAACAGGTAAGTAATGACAGCTCTGTAGATTAAAAGGTTTTGTTGTTTTTTTTTTTCCTTTCTGAGGTATGAGGCTGGCTGGTGTCCAGGATAGACAGTGTCCTGTGGGTGTAAGAACTGAGCTGTAAGGGGCACAGATGCTCTTTGATAGTGTAGTCAGGGAGTTTGCATCAAGAGGATTTCACCAGGGCAGCACTGTGAACCTGGGATTTGAAACATGCTCCTGGTACCTCTCCAGCTTCCAGATCTGCTCTGCTGACATCTGAGTGTTGGGAAAGAAAGCTTCCATTGGACACGAAGAAAACTTTCAAACAGAAGGGGAGAACATCATCCAGCTGCATCTTCCCGTGGTGACCTCCCATGCAGGCACCATCCAACACAGGTGACTGGCTCTTTTTAGCCACTTTCAAGGCAGGAACAAACATATTTAGATCTTCCCTGGTGAAGATTTGTCTAGCCTAGTCTGTATGATCCCCAGTGCAAGAGGTTCAGGAACTCTCCAGGACTCTCAAACCACAGCTTCAGCACTCTATAACTGGAAATATTTTCCTACTATCCCATACAAATACTGTCTGTGGCAGTTCCATCAAATATATTTTGCCTAGTGCTACCAGCCAGACAGAAGAAGTCACTTGCTGTCCTCCATCCCACATTCAGAGACTGCTCAATACTCCTCTCCCCTCACTCCTCTCTTTTCCAGAAGAACTTGTCTGCCAATCTTCCTGACTCATATTTCTTAAACCTCTGTCACAGCTGCCCATCCTGGACAGTAGCCAACCTTTTTTTAAGCTGGATTTAGTGTGTAAACCCAAGACTCATCAACAAAGAGCAGAGCAAAACAACAGCTTGTGATACTCTTACCAATACAACCCAGAATGCATTTTCCCTTTTATTTCATATTTCATCTTCTATCTAATAAAAACTTGTGCTTGGGGATGTTTGGGGTGGGACTTGGTTTTTGTTTGTTTGATTGGTTGGTTGGTTGGTTGGTTGGTTGGTTTTTGGGACAGTGTGTTGTTTAACTGCCTCCTTGGTATTTGCACATTTGAACTCCCCTTCCCAAATTCAACATTTTATTTCGTTCAACTTCACTAATGTGTTTTCCCCTGACTTGCAGATTGCTCTGAGCCCTGCTGCATACCTCAAGTAGATTTTAAAACTTCCCTTGAGAGGATTCATCTCTCAACAAATGAAAGTGCATCCTTTACTCCATCATGAACTCAAAAGTGAAAAAAAATTGACTAAAAACACTGCAAAATTTTTAGAGCACAAACTATTCACAGCTTGCCCTTCAGTGCTGTATGCCAAGCAATTCAGTACCCACCTTGTTATGATTTAATCTCTTTCACATTCTGTTAGATAGTATGTAAGAACATCATCTAGCCAGGACAAAAGCATTTCTGAAGTCATGATTCAACATAGCAGCTACTTTTCCCCTGTTCTTGGGACCTGTTATCCTGTCAAAGAAAGAAGTCAGGCTGGACTCATGTGACTCATTCCTGAAAATTCTATTTCTGTTGTATTTGCATTTTATCCTGCTGATGTTTATGAAGTTGTAAATAATTCACAGAATCCTGCTAGGTACCAAAGCAAGTCTGACTGGTCTGGCGTCTTTCCATCCACAACCTTCTCCATTTCCTTCTGTTGTTTGTTCTTCTCTAGCCTGTTGGGATCTCCCTTTCCACCCTCATTTTGCACTCAAAGATGATTGTTAATGTTTCAAGGAGTGCTTCAGCTGATCCCTCACTTACCCTTGGGTGATTGTCATCTGCCTCTCATGGTTTATCTAATTTCTCTAATTTATGCCTTACATTTAAAATCTTTAACTGATTTAAACATTTCAGCATTGAGGAAATTCCAGGGAAATACCAAATAATAGTTATTATGCATTGATTTATCAATCTGCTGATTTAGGAGGTACTTTCAAATGCAGATAAACATAAGATTTATTTGGTTTAATGATGGCAGTTTATAACCCTGTTTGGAAGAAAACATTTTTGTTGCAAAGAAATAACAGCAGATCAAGTTTCAAATTATATAAACTGTGTTTATATAACTCTTTATATAACAGTGACTCCTTCAGATGCTAGTCTTTATAATTTATAAAGCCAAATTCTCCTGTATTTTTATTTTAAAATACTAGTTTTTTTACCCAATAGTAATGAAAGTTCATGATTTTGTTTCTCAAATGGCTCAAACTGTTACCATGGAAATAATTCTATATGGAGATGGGTCAAGAGAAAATAATCTCTCAGAGAAGATTGCTACTTGTAAAGCACATAAATTATAATACTTTAATCAAAAGCATAAAGTAGTCAATCTGAAAACCTATGGAAATATAATAATTCAATTGAACTGCCTGATCTTTCTCTCCTATGCATATCTTCTACACTATTGTTAAAAATCCATTACTAATTAATCTCTCATATGATTTTCCAGGACACAGCCCAGTTAGCCACTGAAAGCATTTTGCAAAGCAGATGAGAAGGGGTGGATGCTGGATAAAATAAAGAGCATTGTTCTCACTCTTGCTTGTTCCTTCAAGGTAAATATGATTTCTCCTGGATATAGAATCCTTTATCTTTATGCCCTACTGTATTGCTGTGGGAAGGCTTGCAATGCTTCATCCCTGTCTCAGATGTGGCTGCACATCCACTGAGAGTATTTTATCTCCAAGAACCTTATCTCAAGCTCAGTGAAAAGAAACAAACAAAAAAACCAAAACAAACAAACAAGGATCTTTGTAAAGAAAACGTTGCTTTTTTGAAGTTCAGCGTGGATGCAGATACCAGCTGAATTGTCAGCTATTTTGGTATTGAAACTGGGTTTTGTGTTAAAGTAAGGAAATCCCATAACGTCACCAAGAAAAGACCTGATGATTCTGGTGTAAAACAAATGCATCACAGAAATTTCATTTTACTTCACTTATGTTCTTCATACTACTTCCCCTGTGAACACTTGTGATGTATCTGCCACATGGGTGTCCATGAGCTGTATTAGCAGAGAATTTCCTGTCTCACTGTCTCTTCCCTGTACAGTGTTTTACCTGGGCTCAGCTACATTTTTATCTGAGAGCTCTCTAGTGCCCTTCAAAAGATTGACCAAGATTGACCAACGTGTTATGTTTGAAATGAGCTGCAATAAGAGATTGGCATAAATTCTTCCCATTTAAAAGACAGCTGAAACTAGATGAATTTATTGAGTAAATTGCTCCTGGCTATTGATCCCACTCTGCCAGAACTGGGTTAAAATCCAAAGCACCCAAATCCAATGTTATCCTTCAATTCAATTTCTAATGTCTTGTCATTTCAGTTTCCAGGGTGACCCATGAATGTGTGATACCTATTCTTGCCTAAAAACTTTGGAGCAAGGTAAAAGGGGAATAAAACTTAAACAAAATTACAAAGTACAGAAGAAGAAAAATGACAAAAATAAGACCCAGCATCCCTGGACAGCAGGATTAACAAAAAATATATGAAAACTTATGATTAATGTCACTAGGAGAGGATAAGTGATTTTTTTTCCTTGCAGAAATGATATAGGGGGAAATATAAACTGAAAAAAAAATGTAATAACAAAGTTATTGGGCCATTGTTTTCAAAGCTCAGAAGGACAGACTTTTACCTAAAATGGTGATAAGATATTTAGAGAGAGAAGTGCAGGAAAACCAGGAAGTCTGCAAGATAAATCTTAAAATAGCTTGTGAAGGCTTCGAGCCTCCTGGTATTGACGAGGCATTAAGTGCAGACAGCATCCGCCCAAGGGTGCAGAGGGAAGTGGGGGTGGGATGGAGAGAAGTCCAGCATATTTTTTTCCAAGGTCACACGTCCCCCCACACTGGGGGCAGACCAAGTAAACACAGATGAGTCAAAGGCGCCAGCAGCTGCCAAGACTGTTCAAGAGCAGCAGTGGAGAGAATCCCAAAGTTTGCAGAATGTTGGGAAGGGCTGGAGAAGGGAGGCTGGTTGCTACAGGAAGGCAGATCCAGGCTTTCTGCACCTTTGCTCAGCAGCTCCCAGCTCTCCCCATTAAAGGTATAAGGAATACCAGCAAATCACTCCAGCAGAAATGTCCAAATGTTGGCAGCATGAATGTGCTTTTCCTCTCTGCTTTTTCCTCCTGCACCTAGCGGAGCGAGGTCAGAGTGAGTGACAGCTCACAAATATACACTTCAGCTTGGGAAATTTCCAAATTCAGGAAAAACCCCTTTCTTACATTTCTTTCACTGAAGTCAAAGAAGACACATACAGTAAGAGTTCTATATGAATTTTCAAATTGGATCCAGATTAATTTAGTTGTTGACTTTTTAATAAAAGCATTTCTGAACTAATCAACAAAAAGATTTATTTCTAATATGAATTTACCACACAGTTTCACTTTTTTTTTTCCTGATAATTATTTATTCTGACATGACAAGTCTGAATATAGATGGTCAGGTTTAATAACAGGTTACCTAAAGGACGCCTTAGTGTTCCTATGTGCCAACTGCTTTTTGCTTTTATGCAGAATAGTAACAATAAACCCTCCCCAATGGTATAGGAAGTGCTATAAGAAATTTCAGACCAGTAATGATCTTATACTAAAATTCTAAAATACTAGACCATCTCTGACCTCTGAATAATTAATTGTTGCCAACAACCAATTTAATAACTCTAAAGAACATGTGACATGGTGGTGATACATCCTCAAATCATTCATGTGTCTAACTGGACTTTGTCAAATAAAATTCATCATTTCAGGTAAGAAGGAAGCCTTGCCCCCCAGAGGCTTTGCATTTTCTTCCCTTATTGACCTACTATTGTAAAGTAGTATCACTGTAAAGAGCATTATTGATTTTCAGAAGGTCTTTAGAAAAGCAGTCTCTTGGCTTCATTAAAAATTGAACAGCTTATTATAGTGATATGTCTGGAAGAGAGCTAAGATGGTCTGTATTAACCTCCAACTGACTAGAGAAATAGGGGAAAACCATGATAAAATGTGTAGAAGTCCAGGCCTGGAGTTTCAGACCTAGTTTAGCTCTGCAGATATCCCCACAGCTGCTGCCTGTCTATGGAGGTTCCTATATTGCATGGGTACCTCAGGATTTTACCATGAATTTTCTGAAGAACCAGAACATCTTCGTGTAGTGCCTGGATCTGCCAGTTTAGCTGGGTTCAGTCCATCTCACACCCAAACCTGCTCGTGTGACTCTGCCCTCCCTGGCTGTCTCAGGGTGCTGGGGGTTGCTGCTGTAGCTGACATTTGCCTCATGAGCACACTGCCCATCTTTGATATCTAATGCCAGTTATGATATCAATGGTATCAATGTCAGTTCCTAGCAATGCCTCATTTTGGTGTCTCTCGGGCATGCAGACTATTTTGAAACCCAATTTAAGGCTCAGCTCTCACATCTATGTGTAAGCTCCCTAAATCTCTTCCAGAACTCAAAGTCAGATGTTGCAGCATATGGCAGCAGTGATGAACAACCCATGATCAAGGCCTGTTTTTGGATGGTCAAGTTGGTCATTCCTACTGGGTTTTAGCACCTTCAGGAGTTAGGAAGAGCCTGAGAGATGAGTTCTCCATGGCTTTCCAGAGCTCTCTGGTGTTTAAACTGCTCTGGGGCAGCATCTGGTACTTATGAGAGATTAGCTGAGCTTGAGTTGGCAATTTGGTCCCTGTGTGACCTGGAGTTTCTTGATGTTTATTGTCCTGTCTGATGTATAAGGCCATAGAAATGCTACATAAACCTCAGAGGTAAAGAACAAAGTAAAAGTCTCAGATGGGATTTCTGAAAGTTTTAAAAGTTTTTCCATCAGGCCATTCCCAGCAGGCAGAAAAATTCTGGCTGAAGAGTAAAGGCTCCTGGAATGAATAGCATAAAAAGACGTCTTTTATTATCTTGCTTCAAAGTACAGATCATGACCATTAAGTTATTTGGGGCTACAAGTTCCAGACCTCCATCTCCCCTCCCCTTTCATCTAAGGCTGTAACACAGCCTTTAGCACAGCATTTAGCACAAGGTAATGCATCTTTCTCTAGAGCTAATCAGAACCCCTCCAAACCCCCTCAGCAGACCCCCAGGCAGATTATTTCAGCATCTGTACGATGTGCACTTTGACAGGCTGAAGGCAGAGGTATTTGTCAGCTGTCTCCTTGCTGACCTTTAGATAAGAGCAGTCTTCCCTGCTTCAGGCCACCAGAAAGGAAAAGGTCTGCACTCAAGACATGCCCAAACTGGGAGCAAGCTGCAGCTTCCAGCTTCCCTTTCCCACTGTGCAGGGCTTTTTCACGAGCAGTGCTGTGGAGGGTGGGATCCAGCCTCCACCCTGTCTGAACAAAGTCATACTGATGTCATTCCTTGGGTGTCTGATGTATAAAGCTAAAAAATGTGAGTGTCTGCTGTCCCTGGTCAGCCCGGGAGACTCAGCTGAGGCATCCCAGGCTGCTGGAAACCGTTTTATCTGCCAGGAGTGGTGGGGGAACACATCTCATCACCCAAAAAGCAGTGTGTAAGTGTCTCTCCCATCCCCACAGACACCTGGGACAATCCTTGTGGCCATCCCTCCTGGCATTCCCAGGGACCAGACCCTGGAGCTATGACACATACCCTACTCCAAGTTAGCATGGCTGTAGGACCCTGCTGGATGCCAGGAGGCACACACACACCTCTCTGTGTGTCCCACACCCCAGCCTGCCTTCTGTATGCCTGCAACCTGAAACACCCATTGATTCTCCCTCTCCAGAGGGTTGCTCTCTCTTCTGCTGCTTTGCAGTCATGGAATTTGCTGAAAGTTAGCACCTTCAGTGCCTCTGCAACAAATTTGTCCGAAGCAGCTGGGCAAATGTCTCAGAAAACATGGGTCCTGGACCCACAGGAAGAAAGACAAAAATAAAAATAGGCATATTGATGCTGTCCAGCAAAAAATATCCTGACATGTATGGCAGACAGGAATGTGCCTGTGGCAAAGCAGCAAGCTGAGGAGCCGGAAGAGGTCATGTCAATGCTGACACCCAGGTCATGAGTGTCCTTCTCCCTTTCCTCCACTTCCCTTCTCCTCAGCTCTGGGGCACATCAGTCTCCTCACCACCCTCATCCAGAAAAGCAAATGAGTGGCTTGCAATGGCATTAGCACTCCAAAATGGCTCAGGCAAGCTGTGGTGAAAACTGGAGTGTGAGTCTACAGCAGCAGATGGTGCTGAGTTATTGAGGTAGAGCAGAGGCAGGCCCAGAGAACTGGTAATTAAAGGGTTAGGGGGCACCACAGCAATTGTGAGAAGCAGGAGGATGCCCAAAATGCCAGCAGCTCTCTCGTGGATGTACACACAAGCATCCCTACTGGTCCCAAAACCAGTGCTGCTTGCCAAGAGGAACCAAAAAAATGTTAGGCTTTTGGCAGCAGCCAGCTCTCCTCTTTAAATGAGTTATAACCATTGTTTGGTTCAGGTAAGACTACAGTCTGTCATGCTCAAGAGCGAGAGGGAGGTTACTTATGGAAACACAGAGGAGCATAGGTGAAATATAAACTACCCAGTCTAATATATTAGCATATTTTTGAGTGATGACTAATCACTGCCTTGCAAACAGCTTGCTGCTACATCAGCCTTCCTCAGCAGCAAACATAAAGCATGAGCTGTTTGCTAACATCATGTTCAGGTTTCTTTGAGCCTCCTGCACTCATGTTCTGGAGCAAGCCATGGATCACCTCCACACCTGCATGAGGCTGAGTTGAACTGGTGGTCTTGTGAGGGGACAGCCATCATCTGATGGGGACAGCCATCATCTGATGGGGACAGCCTCCAGCTGTCCTGCAAGTGAGCAGAGAGGGCTCTGCACGCCCTAGATGTGTCAGTGCAGGACATAACCAGCAAAGGCTAGCTGTCAGCTGGTGCTGCCTGCCCTGGCAGAGCACAAAGGGACATGAGGCAGCTCCTTGACTCCCTGCCTGCTGTTTCCAGCCTCTGGCTGGACTGGGCTCAGTCAAGTGAGGATGATCCAGCAGCACAGCCAGCTCCCTGCCACCCTGGGGCTCAGATTTACATGTGTGATGGGAGAGCAGGTGGAGCTGGGACACACAGAGCTCCTGAAGCCAGCAGGGACTGCAGGCACCAGCTGCTGTGCCACTCTCCAGGTCCTTGTCATCGGGAGGTGACAGGGCTGGGAACGCCAGACAGATGGCCCTGCGCTGGGGATGGTGGCTCTGCAGCCTCCGTGGTGCTTTTAAGGAAACTAATTGGTGATAAATGTGCCTGCATGTGCCAGCAGTGCACCACAACCCTAAAGCCATCAGCCAGCACTGATGGCTGCTGAAATGAGCCTACCTGTGTCAAAGGGACAGCACCTCCTGGCTCTGCCGCTGCTGGAGACACTGTGGGGCAGGATGGAGCAGAAGAGTGCCCCAGCTTTCCTTAATAAATGTGTGGGATTGCTTGAGGCAGGTGCTGAGTGAGATCAGGCCACAGGGCCCATGCACCATGGCTGTGCCCCCACGCTGCACTGCCTGGCCCATCTATGACACCTGGGCAGCTTGGTAGTCCAGGACACAGCAAGATTTTGGAGGGAGGAACACTGCCAGTGTCTAGGAGACGAAAGAAAGAGATGCTTACAGGTTTAGGCATCTGCACTACCCTTTGCCTTGGGTCTTCAGGACTGGTGTGCTTGGGATCACTCTGGCCAGAGCAATGGCAAGAGCAGAGAGGGCTCTAGTGAGCTCTGAGCTGCCACTGCTGAAACAGTGTCTAATTCTGCCAGGGTCATCCCCCAAAATGTAGAAGTTAGAAATAGGAGAAACAATAAAATGTCATGGGGGGTTAGTGCAGGAGTGGAGTTTTATGTGGGGACATGAAAGTGCAGCCCCTTTGTGGCTGTGCTGGTGTTCCCCAAATGATCTTTGGGTACACTGCTAAATGTGAGGTGTTTATAAGCCATTTTCCCCAGAGCTTTCCCAAACACGCCTCTGGTAAGCCCCATGGCCAGTGCTGGCCACACGTGCAGGCTGGTAGGGACAGACAGCGATTTGCTGTGGCTGCACCCTTGTGTTCCCAGCACAAAGCAGGGAAACAGCCCCTCCACGAAAAGAATGCAGCATTTCCATTGAAAGGCGGGACAAAAGGATGCGAGACAATTTGTGTGTGGCCACAAGGCAGCACATTTGAGACAAAAAGGAAAGCTCTATCAGTGCAACTTTCCCAGACAGACAAGCCATAAATCAGAGCGCCCTTTCCCGTCCCCTGCATCCAGCTTCCCCTTAGCTGCTGCAGTCCCTGCTCATTCATTTCCTCCCCTCCCTTTCCACTGCTTCTTTCACTACCCACTACAAGACCTATTCATGGACATCCCCTGAAATGTCCCATTTGTCGAGGGAGCTGCAGTGCTTGCTTTCACTTCCAGCTACTGGACATTCTGAGCCAGGGGCCCAGTTTTTGGTAATAAACATTCCCTTTGTCAAAAAAAAAAAAAAAAGAGCAGAGTTAAAGTGCCAGCAAGCAGTGTCTGTCTGCTAGACAGGAGGTTGGTCTGGCCTTAGCCAGCTATTGAGATGTCTTTGTGCCATGTTGCCATAGCTACCCTCCAGCTAAATAGGGAAAGAGCTCCTTTGTCCCAGATTAAGACCAATAGACTTTTGGATCAGAGCCTGATGGAGACTGGGGAAGGAGCTTGTCTGCAGCTGCTGGGACTCTCCTGCATTATTGTTGTGTGTGCATTAGATTGGGCAAAGAAGGAGAATTGCTTGAAATACATTGATTTTATATGCGTAGATAGATATATATACACATATGTTCATATACATTATTTATATATATATTTATATACACAAACGAGGCTGTGGAAAGGTACTATTTGAGGGACAGATTTGCCAGGAAAGAGGTGTAACATGTGTAAAAAAGATTTTAAATAAAGGCAGCAGGAGCACTTTGCAACACTTGTCACAGCCACCAGGGATAGCAACCAAATCCCTTCGAAGGGGACCACAGGTCCTGACCAAACTGCATTCTGAGATGAGTGCTCCAGAAAATTCACATCAAACCAGCTGGGCCTTGTGCTGTGCAGTGTCAGTGTTGGCCCTGCAGGTCCTTGTACATCTGTCGTTGCAAACTCAGAGGTGTGTGGATTGAGGCAGTGAAGCATGGACAGACTGGTCAGCAGGGCAGGCACAGAGCTGGGGACTCAGGATGTGCTGCAAAACCCCCATGGAGAAACAAGGGGGCAGTGGTCTAAATGTCAATTATGAAGGAGATTAGTATGCAAGTGATTTTTTTCTGCCTTGACTGGACATTTAGCTTGACACAAGTGAGGCTGGGTGTTTCCACACTGAACTGAGGTAGCTCTAGCTCTGAGTTTTCTTTCTGCCCATCATCTTAAAATAGCCCCATTTCTTGAGGGTGGTAGACAGCAGGGAGAATTTTAGACCTTCTGAGACTGTGATATCTAAGTGACACAGACTACTTAGGGACTGAATTTAAAGAAATTCAGAGAAAAAGGTCTGGATATGTTGTTTGCATGTTTGGATAACATGTAAACTAATTTTGAAGGAACACCTGAAGGCATAGTAGTAAAGGACAAAATATGATAAAAATAAATCCAGGATTTACCAAGGTCACTTGAGTCAGACTAACTTGATAAGAAAAGAAAAAAGAAAAAAGCAAACAAAGTTCTCCATGGGCTTTTTTAGACAAGGGAAATGCTTTAGATCTAATCTGTCTGGACTTCAGCAACACTTCTGATAAAAGAGCCACATGGGAAATTATTGTTTGTGTTGGAAGAAGCAGGGACTGGTATTTGAGCTGAAGGTCTGTCAGGAAACAGCCAAGAACAAACACAACAGGTTCTTCTGGAAGGAAAACGGTAGGACCAGGGGGACATAATGGGTGAAATTACTTGGAGCCAGTTTTAGATAGTTTTCTTCTGGAAAAAAAATAAGAAAGAGCTAATGATATTTGCAGACAATACACAGTTGGGAGGCATCATTGAATTGGGAGTAGCAGAAAGGAAAAACACACTGTGTTTGGGAGCTGTATCAGCAGACCTGGAGTGAAGAGTTCAAAGTGCCTGGCATGCACTAAGGCTCCCTCTACACTAATTAATTAAACTGAGCCAGGGCAGGTTTATGAACTGCCCCGTGATCATCAGTGAGGATAAATGTTTATGTGCTTCCTGGCACTGTTTGACGGGGCTGAGCAATTCCCTGCTCGACAATGCCCAGGCATGGTTTGGGGATTAGCACTGGCCAGGGACAGCTTCCAAGGGGCTGCAGGGATGAGGTCACTCTGGTTTGGAGATTAGGAGAGTCATGGATGTGAGCCATGCCACGCCATCAGGCCCTGGCTCACTGTACTGGCTTGCCATAAATGTGGCCTAAGAAATTACAGTGTTTTACTGTAAAGTAGAGCGTGCTGATCAAACACAAAATGTGCACCAGGCAGCAAATACAGTCACAGCTTGCATCAGGAGAGAGGCTTCTGAAAGCATCCTTTTTCTCCTTTAACATGTTTCTTGAAAAAAAAATGTTTAATCACGGCCTCCTCTAGCCCAGAGTCATTCCAAATGGATGGCAGGCAAAGAAGAAATATTGGGGGGAACAGCAAACATGTCCAGTGAGAAGAAACTGAGTTAATTTGGCTAGTTTAGTCTGACAAAACAAAAGCTAAGAAGCAATTAACTTGTGCTGTCTATTAATACATCAAGCAGATACACACCAGAGGATAAAAAAAAAACATGTAAGCTGAAGCCACTGTTGGCAACAGTACAAATTAGTATCAGCCAGCCACAGATAATTTTAGACTTGAAATTAAAAGTAGTTCTAATCACTGGAAGGAGGGTGCTTCAGATACAACAGGAGGAGCAGGAAGAGCATTGGAGGCAGGAGTGAATCTTGGTTTAGGAGGGGATGGCTGGGGGATATGTGGGGATATGTGTGACATGGTGGCTTGTGACAGCAGAGACTGCTGCCTTCTGAGAGACTGCCCTCACTGACACACAAGGACCCCTAGTCCAGCTCCTTCTCTTCTTAAATAATTCACAGGGAAATCTGGCAATAATGACCACTAGAAGTGATGCTGAGCCTAATAGTTCCCACCCTCCACTGAGCTCTTTCATTGACCACACTGACCACAGCCCTGTGCACATCAGATGAGGCATGGCTGCTCAGGGAAGCAAGTGCCAATTGCTGTGCTTTTCCCTGGATTGCTCTGTAAGCATGTGGTTTCCTGAGAGACTTGGCCTCACACACATTGTTAGAAATTAAAGCATGGAAAAAAAATGTAGATTAAAATAAGGGGCTCCATATCATGTGTTATGAACTGCAGCCTGAGGATGGTTTAGAAGGCAAAAAATTGTGGTAATTGCTCTGGCTAATAACTGTGCAGAGCCAATTTACTTCTTTCTGCTTTTTCCATGCTTGCTTGTCTCAACTATAAGTAGTGCTTTGTTTATCAAACCAGTGCTTTTCAACTGTGGTCTGCAGTTGAACCTGGAAGGTTTCTGGGCTACCTGGAAGCAGCTGTGCAAAAATTAAGAAAAGGAAATCTATGGTGGCAGTGCTAAATTTGCTAGACAGAAAGTCTCTTTTTCAGAGCAGTCCAGATCCCTAACCCTCAGAGCTCAGCTGTCCCCAAACCTTGTCTGAGCATTTACACTTTGCCCAGCACAATCATACTGTCACTCATCCAGCCTCTATGGATACATCCATGGGTATAGCCTCTCTAATGTAGCCCAGAGGTGTAGGACCCATCCTCAGTATTTCCACAAAATAACCCCTCATTGCAGAGGGGTTAAAAGGTCCCTTTCAGCCCAAATTATTCTCTGATTCTGTGATTCCATTTATGTGCAGCACACAAAGCCTGCAGACGGGTACAAAGTACATATCCATGTGAGAGAATATGGAGAAGGGCCTTTGCATGTCAGAAGGCAGAAAAACTAAATTATTTTGTCTTGCAGTGTCTCCTGTGCTCTTACAGCTTCTCAGGGATTTGGGGAGCAGTTGAGAAGCTCCAACTGTTGCAGAGAAGCAAGAGGAGGAGGAGGTGAATGAGGAGGAGGAGGAAAGGCAGCAGCACAGCAGCTGCTCTGTTTCAGTGCTCCTTTGGACATTTGCCTTTTGGCCAAGTCATTCAGCCCCCACATGCAATAGTCATAACTTTGCATAGTTTAGTTTTTATCTGTTATTTAGTCATGACCTGAATGACAAAATCAGCAGCACAGTTAAAATCCTCCAGTAAGAGTATCAGTAGCTCTGAGATGTCTCCTGAGACACAATTTACAAATCCCTCCCACTTCAACTGCATCAGCTGCAAAGTTTGCATACAGATCCAGGGTTATTTAGATGCAAGAGCTTGAATCCATTTCTAATATTTGCAGTTTGAAGTCCTATGCATGTGCTAACTCTCCTTTCCCTAAAGCTGCCAATTTGTAATGTGCTATTGGAATAGAGGAACTGAGGGAAGACGAACCAACGTTTCAGGTCTGGGGCTCAGATGAAACAAGCTGCTGTCCTTGTCACTGATGTGTCTCTGACAGGGACATGGAGTTTAAATCCTTTTTTCTATATCTTGGGCTACTATAAGGAAAAATGTTCTTAAGAACACAGGACATTTAGGCTGCAGTGATTGGAGCCTTACAAATAGGCTCCACAACTATGAAGGTCTTTTAGGCATGATGGATTTCAAAAGCCGAAAGACTCCTAAATACTTTGATAGCTCTGGAGGTGAGAACTTGCATATATGTTCATATATGTGCAGATTTCTTCAGCAGTTTATCCACACCACAAAAGTTGCCCCCTTCACTGGAGGACAGCAGAGAGGCAGCACAATGTCCTGGCCATCCATAGTGGTGGAATGGGTTGCAGAGGCCATGAAGTTTGCATTAAAGCCCTTGCTTTATGCTTTGCCACCACAGGTGGATGCCCAGAGAAGTTGTGGAGGCTTAGTCTTTGGAGACCTTCTGAACCAGGGAGATGGCCCTGAATCACCTGCTGTAGCTGGACTTGATTGGAGCAGGGGTTTGGACTAGATGATCTCCAGACATCCCTTCCAACCTCAGCTCCTCTGTGACTTTGTGGTAGATACCTCCACACATACATATTTGCATCACAAATATATATATATATATATATGCAACCCCTCAGTGTTTGGATACATAGGTGAGTTGCAGCTCAATGAATTACTATCCATCAGCTGATGCCACTGAAGCTCACGCACTCATCTGCAGAATCTTTGTGGGCAGCACAGTGTAAATCTCTTTTATTGAGGTCTAAGATCAGTCACCTCTCAGCTGGTGGGCTGAAAGGTTCTCCAGCACTCTCTGCTCCAGGGATGAACTGGAAGGGCAGACGTGACCAGCAGCAGCACAGTCACCATAGCTCAGCTGGCATTAACAAGCTGGCAGTAATAGGCTGGGTTGTCACCAGCTGACCAGGCTCTGAGCCTTGCATGTATAGATTTAACTACAGCAATCTGTGCTCACTGGAGCTATGAGGAGAGGAGGTGAAGGTTTGTTTAACTTGACCTGATATAGATTCAAACCCATGTAAGGAAGTAAGATATAGCCTGTTCTGCCCCTTGCTGGAGCTGCTGGCACATATTTCACCAGTACTTCTTATGATGCTTCTCCCTAGGCCTTTATGCAACAAATTATCTACAGAACTTTGATGAATAAATAAAATTTTTTAAGATATTGAAAGAAATTTGCATAATATTGCAGTAATGTACAAAATACCATTGTTTATGGTAAAAGCTCCTAATCTGGATCAGCTGCTGATTTTAAGCAAAACAGGAAACAGCTCCTCAAGAAGGCTGCTCTGTAGCAATGTGGTTTTCTGAGAGCCAGACTTGTCACTGAGCTCCATCTTCTTTGTATCACACTGAGACTCAAGCCCAGACCTGAACATCACCAGAGCTGCAGGGTAGCTGGAGTAGATGGGTAAGGCTGTGCCAACAAGCCCATCAGTTCTCAAGAGTTTCACGTATTTGGATGTGGTGTTCTCACAGCTGCATTTCAGACACCACAGCAACAACCTCCTGAATGCCACACTGGCTGAGCTGTGGGATGGTACAGTGGCTGGCCTGACCTGTCAGCAGAGGAAGTTTCCTGCTTACAGGATAGTGAAATGAGACTCTAAGATGGGGCTTCTGTCCTCAACCAGGAGCCATATGCCCTCTCCTATTTCCTAGCTCCCCATGCAGGAAAAATTCACATAACTTCTTCATCTCTGACCACTTCTGGTCTGTCCTAGGAACCAGATCTCTGAGGACAACACATCTTCTGCCAGGCTCACACAGTGCCCAGACCCCACAGGACTTGTACTGCAAATGCAAAGAAAGGTGCTTGCTAGGAATTTGAGCAATATTGCCTGCCTCTAACAAGAAACTCACTGGTGCTGTCTGCTGAAAGCCTGTACACATAACCTTCTGGGAGGAGACATTTAGTCAATACACTTGGTGTGGGAAGCAAAATGTAGGTAGGAGCAAGGGATGAAAGCTCTCTTAATCATTGTCATTGATTTTCTGAAATGGTTCCACATCTGTTCATAAGAAGGATGCAATGACATTCTATGTTTATTCAGTGTCAGCTCTGGGGGGGGAGGAGATGGCCATGCCAATTAAAGAGTTTAATTAAAGCTGCAACCTTTTTGTTCCAGAGATGGCAGCCGGTCATCTGCCAATTTATTTTCATGAATAAGTCATTAAAACTGGACCTACTGAGGACTTATTCAAACAGCTCATGTTTGCAGTGCATCTTCCCTGCTTGCTGGAAATCACTGCAGATGCAATATCAAGGCCTTGAGGTGAAACTCAAGAATCCAAGTCTAAACAGATCAGAATAATATCTGTGATGTTTTACTGCAGTATTGGAATCTCCCAACAGCAGGGATGTGCTGTTATAGTCCATAGCAAGATTAATATAACTGCATTTCATAGACATGACACACCCAATAAATCTTCAGGAGCACCCAATTCCATTTTTTGCCTTGTTGCTCACTGTGGCTCTTACCTCTGTGGATCTTGTTGCTGTATCAGAGTGAGGAGGTATGTATCACCTCTGGGCCACAGCTGCCTGCCTGTCCAGCTGCCTGGGATGTACAAAGTTCCTCAGTGACCAAACTCAGATGGTCCTATGAGAGAGAAAGTAGAAATGACAGCTTATGACCTTGTTTTTACTACCTGATAAATTATTTCCTCTTTAGATGAGCAAGTTCAAGTCTGAGTTCAGGCTGCTTTGAACTACCTCTGGAGATTACTTCACATGATCCACATGACTCCTCTCACAGTTGGAAGAGGAACACTAATCTGCAACTTAAAGTATTACTGTTTGGATATAGGGAGGGGAAATCATGAGCCATAAAAAAATCCTCATTTGTTGGAGATTTGTTAGCTCTTGATGCCTATTCTGCTGCTTTCCAAAGTAATTGAGTCATCTGTGCTGAAGGACAAGGCTCTTTCATCTGGACCAGGTGAGACCTGAGTAAGCATTTTGGTGCTGCTCATCATCTCTGTGGGTTCCTCCAAACAATCTCTTTCCTTCACTGACAGGAAGGAAGAGCCATGGCTCTTCCAAACCAGCCTGCAGGTGAGGAGAGACTGCCATTAAATGGAGAGTAATGACACAAAAAGTAAAGATGATCTGGTTCCAGGAGCAATGGCCAGTCTGGCTTTGGGGGGATTTGCCATAAGCAAACCAGGCAGATACATCACCACTTCAGTGCTGTTGGCTTTTCAGCCTGCTGAATGTCTGCTACTCTGCAGATGAAAAAATCCACTCATTTCATGGAATTGAACAGACCTCAGCCCCCAAAATGTTAGTCAACAGAAATTTAATGCTTATAGATGCAGGTAAGACCAACCCCATGGGTTTGTGCCAGTACCTGTATGGATTTGTGCTCATATGTGTCTGTGCATACAAGTACTTATGCCCACTGCATAATACATTAGGAGATGAAATTCAGTAATGTGAAAGTTGGCCTAGTAATTTCATTGGGAGTGATGTTAAAGAAATATTTAAACATTAGAATTATTAAAACTCAAAAACCTTAGGAAAATCAAGTTGGGTGGGACTGATATCCACTTTGATATGAGAGAAAGAACCAGAGAGGTGAGGTTTTCAAAGCTAATTTTGGGCAGCAACTACATGACTTCCACAAAAAATAAGTGAAAATTTATATGGCTGAATCTTCTGGTCTGTTCCTGTTTTTCTCCTTTACAGCTGTGTCTGGATCCTTGTGCCTGCTCTGAAAAATTGATCCAAGCATCCAGGCTGTTTAGAGAACAGCAGAAAGGCTCTGTATTAGAGGTTGTGTAACACCAGGGTTGGAGAGCCAAAATTCAAGCTGATTCAAGCAGGTACAGCTGGAAGCAGTGAGGTGAAACTGAAAAAGAGAAGCTGCAGATTAAATGTCAGAGCTGCTTTTTCCAAAGCCAAGGTCTATTAGCCTGGGGGACAACATCCAAAGAGAGTTACGGAATTCCCATTAGTTGGCTCTTTTGAAAGCTTTGCTATACCAATAACACTCAATAATACATTTTTTTGGAACAAACTTTTGCTGGCAGAGAATCAGGAGGTCAATTAATAGATCCTTTTTGGCTCTGATTTTTATAACTGTTCACATTAAATCCTAATACAAGAGGTTATCTTTATAGCAGGCAATGAAAGGTTTTCCCTGTAGATCACTACTTGAAAAATACATGCTGCACATCTTTAAAGTGCAGGACATTTTATAATTTCATTTGATTTCAAGTGGCTGGAGTACCCTATAGCCAGCTTCAAGTTAATATTTTAGCAAGAATCAATGGCATAATTAAGATTTATGGATGTTCCTCATCAACAGTTCCATGTGACCAAGTTTACAACATGGTGGTACTTGGATAAATCATTTAGTATTTATGGATGGCTCATAAAAAGTCATGAGGAGGACTTATCCACAAGGGATGATGGAGTGATTACATACTGGTATGGTTTTAAACATAAATGTAATTTGTTATTAGCACTGTGAACTGAAACATGTTTGACTTAAAGGGACAGTGCTATGTCAATAAAAATCTCATGATAAGGCCTAGGTAGCCGGTCTTTTATCTTCAGAAGGACATTCCCTTTCAGCTTTCTGACTCCCCTGATATGAAACGCCAACATAGATAGAAAGCCCTAATTGTTAGAACTGTTCTGGAATGGTTTCTTTGTCTCAGTGGAAAATGCCAGTGGACATGGATGTCTGATTTGAGTGCCAACAGATGGCTGTTTTCCCCTCTGGAAAGCTGGTTTCCTCTGAGCAAACCTGATTGCTCATGGGTAAGACCAGGACTGTTTGGTCAACCCTCTTCAATCCCACAGCTAACTTTTGGGACCTTTTCCTGAGTCAGTCAGAGGAAAAGGATGCATTTTGTGAAACCTTTCCCAGGAGGTGGGCCCTCATGGAACTCAGAAGCCTGGGAGTTTTGAGCTTTCTGTGCTTTCTGACACTGACCCCCAGGAGAACACTGCTTTTGGCTTGAGGCTTGGAGAAGGCTTCCAAATTTGAGTGATGGAGTTAGTCATGAGTGTGTAGTTAGAATAGAAGTGTGGGATTTCACGTGGTGAAGGGTTTAGAATTTGAAAGTTTTAGAATATAGTAACAGGTATGGGACAAGATGGAGGGTTTTGGGTGTTGTCTCTTTCTGTCTTCTTCTTCCTTCTTCTTCATGGTTTCAGGTAGTAGTTTTTGGTTGGATAGTTAGTGCTCCACTGTGGGTCACAGGAGTTTGGTTATTGGATCAAAAGTATAAATAATATAGGTATTAGTCCTTTATTGGACTGTTTAGCTTTGAAAGACCTTGTAACTAGCTAGATTCACTTCCATTTTGCTCACTTTTAACTGGTAGCTAGAAGTATTGCAGAGCTCTCTGTACTTTAGATAAGATTTAATAAACAACCAAGTCCAAACATGAGAAAATTTCATCTCCTTTGTGTGTTTAATCCTGACTCTGAGTGAAGACAGAAGAAAATGAAGACAAGTCACTAATTAGGTGGTGCAGCTAACCATTTTACAGGGCCCTTCTTCTCCCAGCTCATTTCCTGGTGTTGAGTAGCACATGCCTTAACCTGGCTTAACCAGGTGAGAACTACATGGGATGGAGAAAATCCACACTACATCCACCTACACCAAAGTATGTCCTCAAAAGAGAAACAGCTTTCATTGCAACTACCCCTGCCAGTGCCTGGAAAAGCAGGTGGGCTTGAGGAATGCAGTTGCTTTGCCAGTGTTGGTGTTTGCAGAAGAGTGGGACACACTCCCCAGGAGGCAGCAATGCCCAAGGAGGTGTGTGGGCTGATTTCCTACCTCAGCTTCCCTCTCTACATGGGGAAACTTGTGTCCCAACCAAAGGCACCAGTTTGACAGGATGGGGGGCAGACTCAAGTTGCACCAGAAGAAGTTTAGATTACATATTAGGAAAAATTTCATCACTGAAGGAATGGTTGAGCCTTGGAACAGGCTGTCCAGGAAAGTGGTGAAATCATCACTGAAAGTGTTCAAAAGGGGAGGGGGGTTGTGGGTGCGTGTGTGTGGATGTGGCACTTGAGGATATGGTTTGGTGAACATGGTGATGCTGGGCTAATGGTCAGACTCGATGATTTTAGAGATTTTCCAAACCTAGCAATTCTGTGATTCCATCACTCAAAACGCAGACTTCGTGCAGCTGGGCATTGCACCTTGTCTTCCAGCCCGGCTTCCCAGGTATTTTACCGAGGGCTATCCTGCAGCACAGGCAGATGCAGTCTTTGATTCCAAGGAGAAATAATCATCCTGCCATGTAATTGTAGAGCTGCAGCTTATTTCTGATTAATGGCAGTATAAATGAATTCTGATAAATCAATGAGGAGAAATTAAAGATGAGCAAGCTGGCTATCACTGACACAACTCACTATCTTCTACTGAGACAGACTGTGTGATCCCTGCAAGGATTTTCTCCACTTTACTCCTACTGCTTTATCATTGCTTCCCTTAAATAGAAGTTCAGTTCTGATAAACAACAATTTTGATATCTGCCTATATTCTGATGAGTGTCATTCTTAAGACACAAGTAAATGAAAATTTTCTGTCTGCTTAATATGCAACCCTGACTACTTTTGCTCACAGTGCAAGGATTTTCATGGGGTCACGCTGGCCAAACTGTAATTACAAAGGATTGCAAAACAGGGAGAAGATTATGTTGCTGGTCTTGAAGCAATTGAGGAGACAAAGAAAGAAACAGGTCAAAATGGAAAAAACAGAGAGGAGGGAATTAAAGGATGAATAATTAATGTTATAATTTGCTACACTGGAGTAGTCATCTCAATTAATAAAACCGATAATGCAGAACCATCATTTAACAAATTCCTTGTAAACCTGCTGTGCTCCTGCATGTCTGTTTATGGGGGAGAGGGGCTCTGGTTGTTGGCCAAAGCATTAACAGCTCTAAACTGAACAATTGCCAGTTTAGTGCTATTGAAAGTACAACACTGTCAGGGAGCAGGTTCGACACATCAAGTCCTTCCATTTTTTGAACAAAAAGCATGAAAATGACTGAGCTGTGCAGCCAAGATCTGTGCATGGGCTTTGAAATGGCAGAGTGTCTTGGAGGTCAGAAGGAGCAGGCACAGGATGCTGGAGCTGAACAGGTCTGATCACCATCTGCAGAGGCTGAGTAGAACAATGTTCCCTCTGCAGGCTCCACCAGCCACTGACAGAAAACAATCTGAGAAAATATGGTCATATTTGGGCTACTTGGGATGTAACTTGGAAGCACTATCAGACCTGTTAGAAGTGTAAATAATAACATCAATATTCCAGCATTTTTCACTGCTGTGAGGCTTCCTCTCTTTGGGAAAGACACTCATTCCAGGTACTTGTACTCCAATAGGACAGCTGTGTCCAGGGCCATGCTGGCCACTGCCTACACCAGCTGGCCAACAGCCTGCAGCCTTGCTATGGTGCACGTCAGTCTTTTGAAAGCTACAGATAAACTCATTGTACAATTTATCTGAATTTATTTAAGCACAAAATAACCTGTCACAAGGAGTTTGAGTTTTCACTGACCTTTGCCTGATACACAGCTCCAAACCTGGCAGTATGTCAGTATATTTAAATCTGGAGTGTAAACACAACCAGCCTTGCTGTGCTCCCCTTCCAAAAGACTGTTTAGGTTTCAGAAACCAGCCATGAGCTGAAAGAATTTGTTCAACCAGCTCATTGTGTTTCCTTCCTAACTGCTGCTAATCTGCTCAGAGGAAAGGTGCTCTTTTTTCCTATGTGCTGGAGGTTGCTATATCAAGGCTCAAAGCTGCCTGCAGGGAAAACAGTCACTTATGAGCTGAAATATACTGAAAGTGGCATTTTGCCAAACAAAATGCATTGCTACTGTTGTGCCAGGGACTCTCTCACTTTGCACATATATAAGCATCCAGGAAGGACTTAATTACAAAGAAGCTCATATTCTTTTGGGGATGTTGAAAGTGTTCTTGGCTGGATTTTTTTTAACCTCCTCATGAAACTGAATCTTCTCTGGCAGCTTTATAGCACAAGGCTAGTGGCTTTTCTTTCTGTCCCACAAATTCAGTTCAAACTCCAGGTATTTCTTGTTCATTTGGAAACATGTTGAGATTGCAATCTGTTTCTGAGGACAACCAGCTCCCCAGTGGCAGATTTACAGGCTCCTCAAAACAACAATACTCAGTTTCACAAAACACTGAGTATGAGAGGGGGAAATGGAAGCCCACAAGAAACCTAAAATCCTCAAATTTGAATTTCTCTGGCTGTTTTCAGCAAAGGTAGGGACAGAGTAGTCATGGATCTGGGGCTTCCCTCATCACAGAGCTTGGGCTGTCAGCCAGGTGCTTGAGTGTTTCTTAGAGATGGCACAGCAAGATTTGTCCCAGCACTGCTCCCTCTTAACACCTCAGCCCCTGATCAGGATCCCCCAAAACACTGTTCTCGCCACAGTATTATTAGGGTAGTGTATTCCATCAAAAGCATGCTGCTGGTGAAGTTGGAAAAGATTGTGGTGGCTCAACCTCTTCCATGCAGTGGTACCTCAGCCAAGTTCTGACAGCAAGGAAATGGGAACTCTCACTTGACTGATTGCTTGGTGGCTTGGAGTGGGGAGTGATGTTGATAGCCACTGAAGAGCCAAGCACATTATTTCCCTGCTGACAGGATGGACTCACTCCAGGCTGCTCCTCTGCTGATTCAGTATTTAGGCCTTCCTCTTCAGCCATCCTCTTCAGCACTGCCAGGCAGGAGACACCAGCCTGCTGAGCCACCTTCCAGGGCAGAGGGACCTTGCTCTTGAGTGACACCACAGATGGAAAGGGGAACCCCTTCCCTCATCTGATGGCCATTTGGAGGGCAGGTTTATGGAAAAAAGGATCATTTCCACTTTTGTGATTTTTTTTTGAGATTTTAAAAGAAAAAGGCTCATCAAAATAGCCTATAGCAATAGTTAGTGAAACACTTGCTTGAACCATGGCATTTGCAGAGTAATCTTCGTTCTGAATAACAGAAGCAGAGATCTGAAGCCAATCTCTAATTTTTTAAGTGAACAGTGTATTCATTCAGGAGTGACAGACACAAATCTGACTGTGAAGCTAAAACTCCTTTCTAATATCCTTTCGTTAAAAACTTCCATTTCAAAAAGCTGATGTGCAATGGTTAGAAAATGGGAGTTGAAAAATTTTCAAGCAGTTCCATTTTGGATCTTCTCTCTTCCAAACACCAGGATACTGTGATAAACTTTAGGCCTCTTGGTATCATTTGTAATGTCTTAGATGCCTCTGGTTTAGAACAAAAAGCATTCCTGGAGATTAAATAGCAGCACTTTGTCAATATTTTGGAGTTTCCACTCAGTGAATACAAGGATTAGTTCAATGATCCAGCCAGCTCAGTTCACAGCCATTAAGAACATTACAAATACAATACAAACAAGTTTTTATTTCAACTTTTAACCTCAAGGTAGCAACTGCAGTAAAACATGAATACAACTGGACGTGGCTTGTAATGGAGGCCTGAGTTATTTTCCAGCTTAATAGCAGCTGATATATGTGTGTTTGCAGTATCTGTTGTGGGAATGCATTAAGCAGAAGAGTTAACTAGTGTCAACTGATGATAATGCCTGTTGCTTCCCCTGGGGAGAGCCCTAGAAAGGAGCTGGGTAAACAGCACACAGACTGCAGACACTGTGGCATGTTTGCGGAGGGGACCTTCAGCCAGCAGTGCACAAACAGCCTAAGGAAACTGGGCTCTCCTGAATCAACAGGCCCTTACTCCAGCCAGTGTGATATTGTTTCTCCTGGATGAGATAAAGGCACTGGCAGAAATGATGAGTTATTAGGTTAGTTGTCAGCACCAGCTTTGCAAATGCAGCCGAATTCCAGCTGACTCCAGTTAGCCTGGGAAGACTGCACACAGCAGGTAAATGAGGCAAACAATTGATGAGTCAGGGAAGTATTTTTCATACCTTTTTGAAGAGGTCAAATATGCAGTTTTCCCAAGTGGGTCATTCCATTGTACTTTGCCACATACCAAGCATTTTCATCAGTTTATTTTTACCTGACCTTTGTTTTCTTTCATATATTGAAAAGTCTTAAATCTTGGTCTCATTGTGTCTGAAACATAAAGGTCATATTAACCATTTTCTACCAGGAGAACCTAGGAATAAGCCAGAGAAGCTCCTTGTGGGTAGACAGGATGGATGTTTTGACACATCTTTGTAGGATTCCTGGTTTTCACAAATGTTATCAGTGCTTAGCATAGGTCTCAGCTAACACCAAGGTTCACAAAGCTTTATACACACCTCAAAGCTTTGTACACCTATATGTACTAAGAAATCACACAGTCTCAAAAAAGCTTTGGCCCAAGTCTTCCATGTTATTTGGGAACTCAGTTCCTGAGTTACATACCAGAGAGATTTAAGAGCCTGCGCTGAAGCCTCAGAGGATGATGCACAGTTTGACACGGGAATTATGTCTCAGTTTTGCAGCTTACAAGCTGATACAAAGAAATTCAATGGCTTAGGCAAGGTCAAGCAAGAAGTGTCCCCAGCCCTGATCCACAAATCCAAAATATTAGTTGCTGAGTGTAAGTAATGGATAGGGAAGGAAGATGTCAGAGGCCAGTGTAGGAAAACAGAACAAATGAGGATCTGAGGTGGAAGGAGAAATGGGCTGGGATGAGGGAGATACAGGGAGTAGCTTGGATTGGAATGGAGCTCCTCAGAAATGATAAAAGGGGTTTGTCTCCTGTCCTGAGCCTGCATCCATCAGGGTGCCTTGCACATACTCCAGATGAGTGCAAACTTTGACTAAAGCCAGGCACATCTCAGTGGAGGATCCAGCTAGAAGTTTCATCCCTAGCTAATATAAACCCACACCTTTGCGGTTGTGAGCTTATTTAAGCTTTATTTATGTACATAAATGTTTTTATTTTTAAATTATAAATTACTAATTTTATATTTCATTATTTAGTGCACAGATTATATGTAAGTTTATGTATTTATTTACATAAACTTTCTTAAGGCAGAAGCAATTTCTTAAATAGAGGCAATTTACTGCTCTGTCCCTTCACACTGGGCACCAACAGAGCCATGGAACAGGTGGGGTAAATCTACCCCAAAGGGCAGGTGGATAGAGCTGAGCTTTTCCTGCACAGACCTGTGATAAGTGTAATCAGCTGGAGCTGACACTGCTTAATCTGGGCTGGCAGGAAGGCCATTTAGCAGCACATCCTTGACACAAGTATCTCTCCTCTACAGTTATCACAGAGCCCAGACTCACTGAGTTTCAGGGTGTGCAGTATAGCTCAGAAGAGGAATCTGAGTCTCCTGGCCTTTCCCTATGGGAATATGCATGTGCAGAAGGGGGAAGATGGATCTCACCCTGCTCAGAACATACATTATTGATCTTGAGAAAGCAGGTTTTATGTAGGTAGATGGGGGGATGCAAAGCTAAGTAAAGAGGATTTCTTTTATTGTGGCTGTTGCTTTTGCATGGATGTTGTTCTGGAAAAATATTGCTGTGGATTTATAAATTGTGTGTGTCCAAAAGAAAGGACTGGTAAAACCTCCCTTTTTGTGTTTGCTACAGGAAGATAGATTGGTTGCTCTTTTTGACATGAGCAATGGCGCCAGGATTTCTCTTGTTATAATTGATCATGTAAGCAGACAATAGGAGAAGACACTTTTCCAGCAGATCTGTATTCATCCTCTGCAGCGCTGCAGTTTGTCATGACCTGTAAGTGGAAGCTCTGAGCTGTCCCTAAGCCATCTCCACAGCCTGTGCAGCCCTGTCTGCCCCCTCCCCAGACTACCCAGAACTCTGGCATGCAGAGGTTAAGTCCACCATTGTATCTCAGGGGTTATTTTTGTGCTGCCTGTTTATCTTCAGTCCCCAGGTCGTTAATAAACATCCTTTTTGAAATATTCTGGACATCTGGAATATGGTTTGCTTGTCTTCTGTGACAATGATATCCTTTCAGGCTGGTAAGGGAAGGATGAAGACTAAAGCTCTCCTTCTTTGTAAAAACACAGTCTACGTTTTCTTCTCTTCTACTCCAATTCATTCACCTGTCAGCTGGGATTGCAGTCTGCTGGAGCATTTAAGCAGGTATTTAACTGCCATGCACATGTACAGACCCACTGGTATCACCTCCCTGTCACCATCACTTCACAATGTTATATTTGCACCCTAAGAGCAGGCAGAGCCATTTGGAAAAAAGCAACATCTGCTCCTTTTATACAAGACTAACTGCTCGTATACCTGCAGTAGGGCAGCAAACCTGGTAATTTTCAGCTCTTTTTACTTCATTTAGTATTTGTTTACACAAGAATACAGATTTCTTTTCATTATTTGTTTTAAAGAAAATCACCAACACAAGAAGTTCTTCAGATGAGCGCTAGGAAAATGCAGAAAGGTTTCATGGGTCTCTTCTGCTTATGAGGGTCAGGTGCAGGGACATGGGAGAGCAATTTTTTTCACTCATTTTACACTTCTTTTTGAAAATGAGCCAAATTTTAGAAGTGTCTTGTTCTTTGTAATGACCAGAGAGGGATTTTACAACTCCTAGTCCAGATGGAGCAGGCATCAAGATTTAGATTAGTGCCTCCTGGACTTAAGTGTTGCTGTGCCATAGCATGTACTGTGATTAGTGGGGTGGTGGGACAAGGCTCCAAGTGCTCCAAACCCTCCATAATTCCTGGGAAGTACAGCTCTGTCTGCTGACTGTCAGGCAAATCCCACACAGCTCCATGTACACAACTATTCAGACCAGCCCCTTCTGATGGGTTCCACTTTGCAGGGGAGGTCACAATACTGAACTTAGGTGGAAGATAGAAAAAAAAAAGTAGCCCCAGGATTTGCAGCCAGAACTAGAGTCTTGCCCTTTCCTCTGTGACCTTGTTGAGACTGGAAACTCCTGTGATGGGTGCTTTGTGTCTGCAGCCAGCAAGTCATGGTCACATCAGACATGGATTGAACTTGTGTGGAGCTACTGTCAACGTTGTGCCTCAATTTCTACCTATAGAAGGTTTTGCTTGAAACGTTTTAATGAGGGCTTTTTGGGCTTGTAGCAAACTTCAAAACACCAAGCTACCTATTTATGACCAGCAGGTAACAGAGCAACTGGCTAATGATCATCTATTGATCATTCATTAACCTCTGCTAAACTACAAATACTGAAATCTCTTGTTTTCATGTTTGCAGATGTCTGCCATTGCTGCATCATGCCATTCACATGTTTTGCAAAATTAACAAGCTTTATGGGCTCCCTTCCACCCCCTCAGGCCAGGAGTGAAAGGAGAAAAGCCCCTTTATGAGCCATCTCCAGCTGAGCCCTCCTGGCACAGTGTGGCCTCAGAGGAGAGGTGTTTTATAGATTTCAGTGGTTGCTTTTCATCACTCCTCTTTGAGAAGACATTCTCTCCCACAGCAGCAAGGCAGGAAAATTGTGCCTGGAGCTGGAGTGGGGTTAGGGGTCAGCAGTCAGCCCTGTGTGACTCAGGGCTGAGGAATGTGCAAGCAGACCCTGCTCCTGCAATGGGCACAGTCCTCCCACGGCACCACTCTCTGCTCAGCATCCAAGGACCTCCTTTCAGGATGAGCACTCTGGTGTCACCTTGGCTAACTGGAGCAGCTCCTGTGGCATGCTGCAGTCCAGAAATATCTCCTAAGGCTTTCCCAGTGTTATTCCCAATGTGTGGAGCAAATAGAAGAGGCACTGGGTTTGGGTATCCTCTTGGTCAGGTCATACTCCCATCCCAGAACAAGTGATGGATGATGAAGGCTGCAGATGTCTTTGTTGGAAAAGATACCATCAGACCAGCTATTTCAACCGGGAACAGTCTGCTAGCAGTGGTTTGTAGCTCGAGTCAGTCATCCTGGTCTCTCATCCCTTCCAGTCTCCCTGACACAGGCTTCTGCCACCTCAGTTTCACCAGATTCATTTGCTCAGCTGTGTAAAATGACCCAAGTTTAAGTAACCCTGTTGACCTTCTAGAGAAGAGCTGCTCTGTGCTCCCTGCAGAGAAGAAATTCCTGGAGATGATGATGTAAACTTTGACTGGTCAGAAATATCGTCTCTTTCCACAGCTTTTTTGCCAGATCACATCTTTTTTACTGTCCCAAAATCAGAGAAATATTAGTGAGTATTATTTGCTGATAATGCCACAGGGGTTAGCTAGTTCTCTTACTCTGTAGGAACTCTTTGTGGCAAATGCTTACACCAATTGCTAACATTGACTCAAGCAATGTGACAGATGATGTAAAAGAAAGTTTTATTACCTTTGATTCTCAGAGGTGCCCCAAAATACCCAGGCTCACCCAAGGCCTCTTTCAAGCTGCACTATGAAGCAGGGGCTGGTTGAAACACGGAGCCTTTAAGCAGCAGCTGAATGTGCAGGACCAGCTGTGGATCTCAAGGTGGGAATAGAGGGAGGCTGGCAGTGCATCACTGAGCACAGAGGGAAGGCAGCTGGTGAGACTTTGACAGTTGAGGGTTGTGATGCATCCCTTTTTTGTCTGCCAAATCAATGCCCCTTGAAAAATGTGCATATAAACCCATATCATGTTTGCACTGGGATGATCCCTAACTAAAATCCATATGCAATTAGTAGGGTTTTTGTGCCAAAATGCCTACACAACCACAACATGCCTGGCTGGTGCTCCTCACAGCCTCAAGATGCTTTGGGATGCTGAAGTAAATCAGCCATGGGCTGCATGGCCCCTGATGGATCCTGTGCTTGGAGTTCATGTGAGGCACACGGGTGCATCACAGCCTCCTCCTCCTCTCCCACCTCCTGCTCTGGGTCTGCATCCCTCCTTCAGAACCTTGCTCTCCTGTCAGGTCTGCTGATTCCAGCCTTCCCTGTACTGACACATCACATGCAAGGGGTGCACTTTCAGCCTGACTGCAGTGCTTATGAACTGTGACTGCTTCACAATTGGAAAAGGGATTAGCAGGAACAACTCTCATTTTCTGTGTACACCTGTAGAGATATATATATCCCTCCATTTGAATAGAAGAGACAGTTGCACTCCCTCTCTGGAACTAGAAAACTTTTCGTTGTTTCTATTATGTTTCATCTGCTGTGAACTTGGCTTGGAATGAACACAGAGGATTTATCTGAGCTCATAATGTGTTTACAATGAGAAAACTCCTGGCATGCCCTTTTCCAACTACCTAGGCAGGATCTATCACTCTAGAGATGGCAAATGAAGTGCAGGATCTCAATAAAGAGTATGTATTTCTGTGGCATCTGAATAAGAAAAGTGAATGATACATTTGGTGTTAGCATTCCAGACTCCTGCAGACATCATGGATCAAGGTTTACTGAGCAAAACTCCATTTGCTGGTGACTGCTCAGGTAGATGTGAAGGAGACAAGTTTGCACTGGCTTGTTAGGGAGCAAGTCTCCTCTGTACAGAAATGAATCATCAAGGAAGACAGTTTATGGTCATTTGGGAGTCTGCAATGGCTTTGAGTTTTAGGGGAAAAGCACAACTCACACATAAACTGATTCCCTAGAGAAATCAATACTCATTCCTTTCAGATTTTCAACTGAGGTGTTGATCATTTGCAGTCCTCAAGAATTGCAGGACACCCCTCTCAAGAGCTGCACCATTAATTAAAGTCTTTCATTCCTATTTCACCTTTGCATTCCTGGGCTGTGTCCCTGGGCTCTGCACTTCTGCTTTGAGCAGCTCCCCAGCACAGCCATGCCCTGAGAAGGTACCACGGCACACCCAGATATATCATGTGGCTGCATCTCACTTGTGGCAGAGAAATGACTTTCTGTGAGCATTTCACAGGTTAATATCATCAGAGAAAACCAGCCTGAAAGAGAATTTGAGAGGTCACTATGTACATCCTTTGCCCCAAGACAAGTTTGACAGTACTGAAACTAATCCTGACAGGTGCTTCTCTAATCTGTCCTCAAAAAAAAAAAAAAAAAAAAAAAGAAAAAAAGCTGGTGTGAAGATTTCACAGCTTCTCTTGGGCATCCAACTCCATGCTTCAGTATTTTAGATTGAGAAAGGTTTTCATAATTTCTAACTGAAGTATTTTTCCTGTAGTTAAAATCCATAATCTCTGACCCCTTTCAAGGCACAGATGGATTATTCCCTTCCTTTCAAAGGGCATTTTTGCCTTGTTTCAAAGATTTATCTTTTCCTGGCTGTCACTTGACACCCAGACTGATGTTCCCCAAATCCTTTGAATCCACAAATCTTATCTTTTGGACCTTAAATGATTCATGCTGCTCCCCTCTGAATCTCTTCCAGCTTCTTCTTCTGCAAGAGCAGTGACCAAACTGATTATTAGGGCCCAGCTAAATCCTGATAAATGGCAGTGCTCCATCTGTCATGGGCATCAGTCCTTGAAGAACAAGGTGACCGAGGGATGACACTGTTCAGTGTTGTCACCACCATCAGGAGGCAGCACACATCCTGCACAGTCACAGTGATGCAGGTGAGAATAAACACCCCCAGCATGGGAGTCACAGATACAGTGGCTGTGAGGACCTGTTGACTGTCACTGCTGGCACATCCCTCACCTTGCTCGTTAGCTGTACATTAAAATGAGCACTCAGGCATCTGAGATTGTGCCTAAGCCATGGGAAGCCAGGATTTAGGAGGCTTTTATCATTTTTGCAGAAATTATATTGGTCTGTGGCTGTGTGGGCAAGGAAGATTCTAAACAGCTCACTCTGCAAAGTCCTTTCATATTCCTTAAGAATGAACCATGCTCTCATACCCAGCACCAGGCTGAGAAACACAGACTGGTCCTTGTGGGCCCTGAAAAGTCACTCTGCCTCTCTGCCTTGGTACTCCCAAGAGCCTCAAAAGGAATAATTATTTACTAGCACTGCCTAATGAAGAGGAGCCCATGTAGCATTGGCTAATGCCATCAGAAGATGGTTCATGTCAGTGGAATATAAAAGCAAAAAAATGTGCACCAAGTCAGTTCAGGGAACAGATCCACCAGAAGACTGCTTTTGTTTCTTTACCCCTGTGATCAGATCTGTTTCCTGTACAACTGCATGAGCCCTAGAATGTCACAGGAAGCCTGATGGGAATATGAGGTGGCCGAGCTTGGGGAACAAAGGTGAGAATTGCCTGCCACTGTTTCATAGTGACTGTAATTTAATGCTGACTCAGTTTTGAGATTTGGTGATTCCCACCTTACCCTCCTGCTGTCTCTTCTGAACCTCTTGCCATGCCATCCTGTATAGAAAAATGGGGAGCACGTTTCTACAAGAGATACAAGTGTCTCCCGCTTTCCTTTAAGGAGTGAGCACCTGCCAAAGCCCTGCTCTTCTGACACACAGGAGGATAGCAAAGAAAGATTCCTTTTTGTTTTCAAAGGATTTTTGTTTTCAAAGGACACAAATATGCTGGTAATTTCTTTTACATAAAAAAACCCAGTCCAATTTTGTAAAGCATATGCAAAGTGAAAAAAAATAAAAATACCATGTCAAAAAAAGCACATACTTTTGTAGGTGCCTTATTTCAATAATGCAGCAGTCAAGGCCTCAGAGTAGGCAAAATTCCCTTTTAAGGATCTCAATGTTTACGTATTTAAAAACAAAAGAACCCTCATAATTGTGCTTCTTGAACCTCAGTTTTGACTACACTAGTGTAATTAATTTATTAAGCCATGAGATAATTAATTGGATTAAAACTACAGGCTCCATGCTGTCTGACTATGTTAATGGACATTTTCTTCTGAAATTTTTACCTAAGAAGGTAATGTAGCTCACAAAAAAAAAAAAAAAAAAAAGCACATATTTTTGGTGCAGTGCATCAGGTAGGTATCAGAAAGGTCAATTAAGATTTTACTTTAAACACTGACTGCCAATGATTTAAGCGCTGAAGCCCTTGGAGTGCTGACTCTGCTTAGGTTTCACATGATTCCCTTGGCTCTGCTGCTTTGAAAATCTGGATGAGGGCTAGTGAGAGATATTTCTCTTCCCAGTGTTTCGGCATGTGCCTCATCCAGGGTCTCCATCCTTATCTGGACAGGATCCAGCCATCAACCTTCCCATCACAGGAAAAAGGATGAATACTCCTCATGTGAGGACTTTGGCATGATGATGTGTTGTGGCATTAGCTGAGGGACACTCTGCAGTGCACTGACCCGAAGAAGAGCAGATGCAACCCAGATTTCCCCAAAGGTGGGGAATTTTTAGATCCAGAACTTCAGCCTGCAGTGCTGCCTTCCCCGGGGGCATCTAAACCCCACCAGTGCCTTGTGTTGTAGCTTCTGACTTTCTGCAGCATCTAAGTGGGAGCTGGCCCAATGCTCTGTTCTTGGTGGAGTTAAGCAGATGGATGTGGAACTCCTGCTTTTGCCCTGAAGCTCCAGGGCCCTGGGGCCAAGGCAGGAGTTACACATCCGTCTGCTTGGCTCTCTCAAGACATGGATGTCATAAGATTTCTCAAGCACCCTGAGCACTCAGCAGTCAAATCCAAGAGCAGCAGCACTCCATCCATGAAGAGCTGGCAGAGCTCAGTTCAGGACCACCTCAGGTAGCAGCACATGCAGAAACACTTGTAGACCCAGCCTCTATCCTCCAAGGACTAAAGTCCACACTGCACCACTCCAAGGATGTGTCTTGAGTCACCTCTCACTGTCACCTATCCCTCTATCCTCTGTAAGGCCAGGACCAGGAAAGCATCTTTTGCTAAATGGGTGCTATTTCAATTTCCAGAGACACTCCTGGAGTTACGTGAATAGCACTAAAATACTAGTGCAGACAAGATTTTTTAAAATAGTTTAGGACATGCCAGAGAGGGAGAGGGGAGCTGTAGGCAATACCTGCTAAAACAATGGCAGGCCTTGCTGACACCTTAAAACACACTTCTTCAAGAGGAGATGCCATAGCTCAGACCATGGCCCACTTTCCTTTGGGGACTATAGGGACATCTTGGCCTGTGACTCCAGCACCTGTAGAACAATTTAATGTGATAATCTGCTTGTCCTAAAAGACCTGCTTGTGACTGAATGAGAGATTGCCTTTTCTTCGAGTATGTCTGTGTTCTGAAGTCCAACCCATATGTACAGCAGGTAAACAAACATTTAAAGGTGTTGAGTAGCTAAACACACCTTTAAAGGTGGTGTGCATTTCATAGCAGAAACTTCCCCCAAACAACGTTTTTCCAGTGAGTCAGGAAAGAAGGCCATTAATTTTATGTCTCTAAAAATAATGCTGACCTCTGTGTGCCTCTGCTCAGTGGCAGCTCTGTGTTTGCAGGGTGTGGTGCCACGTGTCTCCTGCAGCACTGGGTGTGCACAGGGCAAAGTGCTGCTCCTCTGTGCTTCAGTGTCCCACACCTCTGCCAGCCTTGGCCACAGCATTTGTCCTTGCTGCCACTTCCCTGCACTTTCCTTCACAACTCACACCCGGACTGCACAACTAACCTTGTGCAGGAGTGGCAGAAAGTGCAGTGATCCAAAGGGGACAATGGTCCGTTCCAGCTGGAGAGCCCAAGCAGAGCAGAGGGCTCGGGAAAATTTATGTTGCCTTAGCGAAGCAGCAGCTGGATGTCAAAGGCCACTGGAGCAAATGATCTTCCAATCTTTCCCTCACTGTGGGTTGGGTTATTTCTTCCTCTCCTTTTCTTCCCTGATTGCTCCACTGTGTATTGCTGAGCAACTTTCAGTCTTATGCTTGGACATTGTACAGCAACATTACACGCGGCATGGGGTTGTCATCGAACTGCTGGGACTCTGTATTCAGGCAAAGGGATTTCTGGGAATAGCAATACATATCACATCAGTAGTTACATATTCACCAAACTTCACAAGTTAGCCTGGGATGTTTCTGGGCAAGAAATGAAAATTTCTGATTTCAATGAGTGTATGTTTGTTTTGTTTTCTTTTCATTGAGAGCACTGGAATAACTTGTATCTGTCTTACTTTTTTAGGTTGGCCTAAGGTAAAACATTGAATTTCTGGCTGTTCATTGTTTATTACTATCCAAAATTCAGATGAAAGAGTTTAACTCTTGCAGTTTGGAATTCAACATATCTAAAAACATTGCTATGGTATTAGAGCATTTCATTTAATCACTGAGTTCTGTATTCATCTCACATAGCATTAGATGCCTGCAGCAAGATATCAATATCTTAGCCAAATTCCCCACTCTCATTTTACAATGCACAGAGACAAATAGGTGTTTTCATATCATGGTTCATCAGATTTATTTCAGAACCCCATTTTACTTAAAGCTCTCCACTGTCTGTAAAAGGATTCTGGGCACCTGGGACTAGACTCAGCCATCTCCTTGCCATAGTCCAGCATCCTTGCAGATTCATTAATGTATCCTTCCTAGTTTCTAGCTTCTACTCCAAAAGGGTCTTCTGTAGGTCTTGTGGTATGTCTGGCCAGTCCTGTCTGGATATCTCAGACTTCCCAGAATTCCTCAAGTAGCATGAGGATCCCAGGTTTCGACTGTGATTGCCCAGATCACACATTGGCCAGTTGAGTATGATCACAACATCCAGATAGTCCCAATGCTTAAAAATGTGTTGCAGATGGTGGCACAGTTGTCACCTCCCAGCAAGGATCTTCTTTGAGTCAGGATCATCATTAAACTTAATTTCCCCCTGGTTGCACAGTACTTTATGGGAGTTACAGTTTATGAGACTGCACTTGAATTTGTCTGGCTTCAGCTTCCAGCCACTGTTCCTTGTCATGTCCTTCTCCATTAGATTTAAAAAGCTGTTTAACATTGTAGCCTTTTTATTGACTGTACCTTGAGTTGCCACTAAATCTTCTTTTCCTTTATAAATCAAACTGATCACTTTAAATCTTTTAACATATCTTTTCAGGTCTACAAAGTATTTTTTAAAATTTCTTCTGAATACTAGCTCCATTTTGTTAACTCTGTAGAAATGTACATGCTAAGATGCAGGTTTTCTTCTACCAGGCACCTCATAGGTACACACATGTAAGTGTTAGTGCATCATTCCAAGTAGTTTTCAGACAGTGGGGTGAGACAGGCCTCTCTGGCGGGCAACACTGCTGGCTTGAACCTTTGGTTTTTAATTAAGTGAACCACCAGTGTCTGTAGGAGGCTGCATCAGTCACAAAGCACAGCGAGCCTGAGAGCACAGGGAGGAAGATGGGAAAAACATGGCAAGAAAAGCCTGCCAGGAAAGTGCCTCTATATGCAGATCCCTCCATCAGTCAGACCCCACCAGGGAAATAATGGGAAATTCCAGTGGAGGTTGGACCCCAATTTTCACACGTGGTCAGGGTAAACTTAGAGAGCTTTGAGGTGTGAGTCAGTGTCTCTAAAACTGACAAAGGACAGTGAACCTGGATTTGGGGAGTGTTAGTACTAGATCAAAACATGTGATAGAGACACGTTCTTTGCAGATTTTTTGCAAAAAATATCGCAAAATATTTACAAGAATGTTAAATGCCAACAAGGCCCTAATGCATTCTGGCAGCTTTTCCTCACTCAAAGTTTGTTGAAGTTTAACTTCAGCTGCCCATCTAAAGCTGCTTTGGGCCTTCTGGTTGACATGATCCTGTGCTCAGAGGTACTTCAGCTGCACACATACTGATGCTGCCAGTCAGGAAACCACCCCAAAATTTCAGGAGGAAGGAGTGAATGGTGGGGGAGCCAGGCAGTGAGCAGGAGGAACCTGACCAAAGGTGACTTGGAGTGCTTTGAGCCCAAGCTCCATGAACAGAGCAAGCAGAAGCTGTGCCATTGCAGGCACATGTGTGCACATGATGTGAAGTAACAGCTCATCCTAGGGAGTGGTTGGAAAGGTTCACCTCCCTTCCCCAGCTCTTGCTCTGTGGGATCATTACCAGCAAGGAGAGCCATACCAGTCCTTGGGGGCATCCTGCTGCCAGTGCCTGTGTTCAGAGCCCAGAGCCCTGGTGATAAGGAGCACACAGCATTAGCACTTTGGGGGCTGAGCATTCAAATATCTGGCTGATGCTGGCGATACAATGAGAGGATAATAATTTTGTTTTATGCCTGTTTTAGCTACAGATTCTCTGTTTGCCACCATGGAGGAAAATGCCAATTACCCCCTGCAGGGAGGATAGATTACTTGATGTGCATCAGTCACTACCACTGCTAGCAGGATAACACAAACTCATTTCCCAGAGGTCTCCAAACAGCTGTCAGAGAATAATGACTTTCAGTTGCTACTAGCCCACACCAATGCTGAAGTGGTGACCTAGAGGCAAAAAGACTGAGTCACATTACAAATCCCTTCAGCTTTCAGATGTGCCTCAATTTGTTCTCTAACACCAAAAGATTTAATTAATATGGATTATCATTTTTCATAGCACTTCTCATTTGTGTAAAAATTGGTCTAGAGACCAATTTTCAAGAACTCCTTGTCTTTAGGAATTTTGCCTGTGATATATATGAGCACTCTTCCTATCAATATTTTTTATTCTGTTTTAAAGCTTCAGGAATAAAATCTAACGACTCAAAACAAAAGTAAGCTTCCTTAATTGAAAAACAGTATTTTTACATGGAAGAGAAAGCATATAGATAAAATTACTCGGTAATGTATTATCAAAGACCAAGACTTCATATTAAAAAGAAGCAGTTGTAATGACATGTCAGGATTTCTAGATTCCTCTCAGACTCTCACATCCCATTTCTGCAACTTTTTATGCTGCAATTAAAATGAAACATCAATTCCTTGGGTTTGAGTTTTATTTTTCATTTCTGTCTCTCCTAAGTGTCTGGGGTCAAACTTCCTTCTCATTTATGCTGCTGTATGGAGAAAGCTCTCTGAAACTGCTGAGACAAAACAAAAAAATGTGAAGAATCAGAAGTCCCAGCTCCATAAAATTAACTCAGATGTTATTTCCCCAGCAGAGAGACTCTGATTCTGGCCATGCTATATTTGCACCACTAAAACTGTGGTCAGAGTCGGATAGATTTAGCATTGATAGTCCATAGCCACAGCAATAGATCATAGTGACAGTGATATTTCTGTCTTGCAGACACAAGAGAGGGCTATTGAAAGATGAAAAATGAGAAATTTTGTTTCAAAATAATGAAACAGATTATAAATATGCAGTTTTTACAGGGCAAAAAGTAAACCTAAAAGAGTGTGCTTCTGCTATGAAATCTAGACGAAATAGAAGATTAGATTTTTCCATTATATTGACAACTAATGTTCCAACCAGACTGAGAATTTACAAAAGGATGCTGGTGCTTTGGTGTGTGCAGTTGGCAACTGACTCTAGTATGGATGAGAAGAGTCATGTGCTGACATCAAAGGAGCAGCAAAAGTTCACTCGGGAAACCCTTTGGGTTTAGCATTGCTTGATCTTGCAATTCTGTCCCCAATGATTTTCATAATCACCAAATAACAAGTGAAAACCTTAATCCTTCCAGCAGCATAAATCCACTAGAGGGAAATCAATTTAGAGAAATCTCTGTGGAGGTAAATGAGCCATTCTCTTCCTGCATAGTTTGTGAAAAGAGCTGGAGGCACTGACAAAAAATACCTTTCTGCTTCAGGAAGGATAAGAGGAAAGGTCAGAGCACCCAAATATTAACCAGAAACCATAGTTCTGTTGCAGAAGAAACACCAACAGCCTCCAAGCAGCAACCAAATCATTCACAATTACAGGCAGTGAAGGCAGAAGAGGAGGACCTGAACATCCCCATTTGGTAGGCTTCACTTCTATTCTTTGGCATGTCTACAACACAAAACGCTCTTCCTGGGCCAGCTACTGCAGCTTCCTCCTGTGGCCATCCACAGTGCTTCTGCACCATCCCAGCTGCTTGTCCTCAGGATTATTTCATCCTGGGCCAGCCAGTGCTCTCTAAAGTCCTGGTGGGCTCAGGGCAAGGCAGTAGCAGTCACTCGAGGGCTACCTCACTACTTCTGAGGGCAAGAGCATTTTGTGCCATTCTTTGTCCCTCATCTTCAGTACCAAGGAATGATCCCTGGCATTTTAGTTTTCTAGACATAGCCTGAACATCTGCATCAGTGCCAGAAACTTTATGGGCTCCCTTTACAGTCAGGAAAAAGAAACAGGCACTTTCAGGGTGTGATATCAGAGCTGGTGCAGACATTAGGATTAGGGGAAATGCATCCTGAAATGCCTGTATTTTCCCACTGACTATAAAAAAACTCTAGGCTCTTAGCTCACAGGCAGAAATATACAGTGTGAACATCTGGAGTTGGTTGGGCAAATCCCACCTTTCCTGTCAAATATTCAAAAACTTTTTCCATAGAGACACCAAGACTGAGAACTGCAACTCTAACACACTTACAGACAAAGATACTTCCCCTTATTTGTTTACCAAATATTTCACGTAGAAATTTTCTTCTCTAATGAATGAAATAAGGAGTTCTTATGAAAGTGTATAGTTAAATACAATGCTTAATTTAGAGCTAATACAAAGCTAGTCAAATAAATGGAATTTTTTTTGTTTGCATAATGTGCTACAGAAAATGGTTGGAAATGTTACTCACTATTAAATGGAGCAAGTTCTCGAATACAGTATTTGTAGGGCAGTCTCCGTGACCAGCATCACCTCCATCTTTTCCATTTGACATAAAGCTGGAGTGACACAATAAAAACTATCTGATCCAATATGAAACCTTCCTGTAAAAAGGTAACTTATTAAAATGATATGAGCGTGATTGAACCAGTTCACTGAATTTTTAGCAGGTCAGCATTTTGCATGTCTGACTACAGTGATTCTTCAAACACATGCATACAACTTTTCTGTGTTCCCTGGGATGCTCCATTGAAACTCTCAGTGGTTCAATGAGGGGGAAAATAGACCCAAAACATTTTCAAAGTGCCTTCCTTAATCCCATTTAAAATATACAAAATGACAAAAAATTTAGCCTGAAGTACAAATTTAAAACCTGAGTGCAATAGATAACTGGGTTTAAATAGGTGTAGCTCAGCTAATGCTGCCCTACATTTTATCACCTTCACAACTTTCTTCATCACAGTCAGCAGTTTAAGCATTCCTGTGCTGATTCAGTGAATAACTGTGTTTTGTAACTTGAACCTTCCTCTGATGAATAATTTTCTGTAGGAGTCCTTTAGTGAGGTGAGCAGAGAGTACCACACTATGCAGCTCATGAACCAGGATGGACTCGATTGCCTTGACAACAGTCTGTCTCCACGAGGAATGGAGCTGGGAAGGGAGGCCAGGAGGAGTGTGGTGTTGGTGACTGTGAACACAACCTGGCTGCAGCTGGGCTTTGTGCTGGGACAGCCTGCCCTGTGTTAGGGACCTCTGCCAGCACAGCAGAACCATCAGTGAGAGCCCTCAGCTCATGCTTTCCTGAGCATGGGCCATCAGTGGCAGATGGAATAAATGTCTGGGATCATGGATGGCCTCACCGAGGTCCCTGTCAGATGGTGTTGGATTCCCCTCTGGCACCAGCAGTGACTGTGTATCTTGTTTTCTTTCCAAAGGCAGGAAATCTCCCACCTCAGGATTCTCTTGGACAGGATGGGTGATTCACTTTGTGCTCCGCTGCCCCTTCCTCAGGCTACAGCTGGGGAGTTTAAATAGAAAATTGTCTCAGACAGATTGAACACTGGGGAAACCCTTTTATGACCCAGAATATGCTCTCCACACAGTATTTGTTTCATTGCCGGGGCCCAGACTTCCTGAGCTCCATCCCCTCTCCCCAGGCCTCCGACTGCCTGACATCAACAGTGTTTCCTTGCATGCCTGGGATGCTTGAAATCGTTGGGGCTTAACCGGGAAACAGACAGGATTCAGGGAAACAAGGGTGAGATTCAGTTTTCTTTCTGATAGGAAGAATTTGCTGCCGGACACCACTTTGTTTTGCATGAGCTTTGTTTACTCCCCATTTCGCCAGAGCCCACTTGACTGCTCTGGCTGCTGCAGTCACTGAAGCAGATGTTTCCTGCCCAGATCCTGCTCTGTAAGAACCAATGAGAGTACAAGATACTGAGTTAAAAATGTGATTGCTTAATTTTGAGCTGTGTATGGCAGCAAGGAATTGTAGAGGTAGCAGCACAAATGCTGCCCAGTGGGTGTGAACACCACTGGTGTGGGCACAGACCTGTTGTGTTCCCTGCAGCACCAAGAACTTCCATTTTTGTCAAGCCTTGGGTAGGCTCTGCTACACTCCCAGAGTGAGGGTCTGTCTTCTATGGTGCATTAGACTCATATTTTCCCTACATAGCTTACTGAAGTTAGGTTGTTTGGGCCATGTCTGGTTTAGGGAATAAATAGGACCAGGGCACAAGTCTGGAGGCTTCCATATCAGTAGAATATTAGCTCCATTGCCAGCATAGCTTTTGTCCTCAGACCATCAAACACTCTCACAAGCAACTGCTGCACAGGGTATGAAATATGGACTATTCCCACCAGGCAGTTTCCCTGTGTCTACCCTGCCTGAGGTGGCCTCATGATGTCCCACCCTGTGTGATGGAGGGGAGAGCACACCTGGCTGCAGAGAGGACCAGGGCTTGTGAGCCTGCATAGGGAGCAGTTATAGCATGAAACTGGGGAGGTGCTGGTGACAACTGACTGATGTCAGAGATGATCAACAGCAGTGCTTTATAGGAATGACAGAAGCAGGCTGGAATTGGCACCCAGCTAGCTGTCATGCCCTGGGAGCAATTTGTCTGGCCAGCAGTGGGTAGGCAGAACACAGTCAGATAAGAGGTATCAATTGCTCTTGTATTAAGAATATCTTCCATAAATGCAGATTTCTAACATAATAACATGCAGATGAAAACCAGTCTCTGGGGAGAAACTGTCTGGTCTGGCTTTAGCTCTGCATCCTCTGCAGGTTTAATGACTCCTATAACTGCAACAATGAAAGCCCAGATTTGGCCCTGACAGCAATGCTGCTGGGGGAAGACTGAAGGACAAAAAGGTGTGCAAAAAGCAGGCACTGATCCAGACCAGCAAATGGTCTGCAATGACAGTTTCAGAGAAGGTTTATCAGAGCTAACTAGGCAGAGTGATGACTGGGTAGACACAGGTCTGGCAATGGCTCTCTCACTGGGGAGGGGTGTCTTGGAGCCTGCTGGATCTCAGTCCCAGAGAAACACACTTATAGTGTGTAAAATGAGCTGCTATTCTCCTTTTCCAGCCAGGTTTGTTAAGAGAGGTCTAATCTCTTTAGACTAATTGAGCAAAATCCTCTACCTGTCAGAGGTGCACCAATGCTCTTGCTCCCATACAGGTACCTGCTGCACACTTCAGAGGACAGTGAAACCAGCCTAACCTGCTTCTAGCAGTCTGAGAAACTTTCCTTCTCCCGTTATAGTTTCTGCCTTGCTCATAGCACCTGGTAGTAACACAGCAACAATTGTTTGGTCCAACCTGCCCAAACCTACATGTTAACTGTCTTGCTGGCCTTACCTCAGCTCCAGGAAGCATGCTGAACCCCAGTCCCCTGCCTTCACCTTGTCACTCTCCTAAGAAGGGAAGAACAAGCAGCAGGTCAAGTCTAATAGTGAGGAAGAGAAAGATGCTGAAACGGCCTGGTTCTCTCATGCTATCACCAGTAACAAAAAGAGAAGTGTGGGAAGCTTGCAGCACTTCTGTTAAGTAAGCAGGACAAAGCAGAGCAGATTTCTGTGTGGGAGACATTTTTCTCTGCTTTAGAAATATTTTTTTATGTGTCCTGCCTGATCCATGCCCTGATTTTCCTCCTGTTGCCTTTCTCTTTACTCTATCTCCCTTTTCCACTTTCCTCCTCCACCACTGGTGAAAGTATTGTGGAATAGGCTGACATGTGTGGGTCTCTCATGGTTTGTTTTGTCTGAAGTGTCATCCTCCTTTTATCTGTCCATCACAGACATGTCAGCTCTGACTCATCAGCACAGACCCATCAGTCAGCGACAGTGCCTTGTGGACTCACACTCAGGTACTGCCAAAGGAGAATGAGCATTAGCTTGGTTAATCAGAATTTCAAAACAAACCATTGGGCAAGAGATGACTGAGACAATATTTTCCATGCAAGCAATGTTTTCCACCATCAGTTTCTCAGATAAAAAGAAGGAATTACTTTCAAACAGATTGTAGGGCACAGGTCAACAAAAATGAGCTGTTTATAATTTCTGCTGTCAAAACAGTGTATCTACATAGATCTCAAAAGCCTTGTAATCCATGGTTATCTTTTCCATGTTTGTTTTCCGGCTGAGACCTTAAATAGCTTCTTAGATCATACCACAGTGCAGTGCACGTGTTCCAGGTCCTGAGTGCTCTCTTTGGTGATTAAACCCATGTCTCACCAAGCTACCACTCCCCATCAGCCATTGTATTACACACTGGGGTGTTTACAAGCCCAGGGAAGAAAGTCCTGCCCATGGCAACATTCAGTAGCATCTGCCTTCAAAGCATCATTGGTGAGGCTGGTACTAAGACAAAGATACCTGTAGTGGGTCTAATGGGTCCCTATTACTAATTTGCAAAGCCAAGGTATATCTATTTGTAAAATACATCCATGGTTTGGAAAGGTCATTTTACAGGCACAGCTCAAATTTCATTTGTTCCAATGAGACCAGGGTGTTGTCCTGGGAGAGGTGGCCTTACAAGGACACTAACAGGGATCTTGGGAGAACTGTTCCATCTGCCACAGACTGTCACAGGCATGCCCTTAATCTCCTTCCCTGAACCTTCTCATCTCATAAGTATAACAATAGCATTATCTCCCACTTTCTACTTACCTTGTCTGTGTAGACTGCAGGCAGACTAATGCTATGTATTTCCTCATGGCAAACACAAAAGCAGTGATGAATTAGTGCCCTAACAGAGGCTATGGTGGAAGCAAATATGAATAACCTTGTGACCTGGGAAAATTGAGATATGCAGGTTTAGGCAGTCATGCAGGGGAGAGCAGTAACCCAGCCTGCAATAGCACTCCCCTCCCTAAAATGAAGCTCTCCTCCACACCCCCAGCTGCCCATGCTGATTCCTGTTTGATCTCATGAAGTTAATTTTCCATTCATCATTTTTTTCTATCTTGATTGCAACTTCATTTAGGAAACCAAACTTGATACAACTGTGAAATATATGAGGACAACTTCTCTGATGGAATATACTGACTCTGCTGAATTGAAGCAGACTATACCTACATACACCAGACAAATCAATGGCCCCTAACTAACATCAACATGTATTAATTTCTGTACCAGGAATGCTATCAGCAAGTTTCGATGTGGTGAAAAGCAAATATTGATCTGTTTGCTTGAAAGACAGATTAGGTTCTGCCCATAGGCAAATATTCCTGCTAGAAAGTAGAGGAAAGGTTGTTTCCCCTTCCCCCTTCTCAAAGGCAGCCAAATCAAATAAAAACAAAAATCTGTTTGATACCTAGTGAGTTTTTAATTAAGGAGGAAGAAAACCTAAGAGAAACTGAAGCCCTGGGGAGCTGTCAATGACTTTTGGTAGTTTTTGTGGCAGGGAGCCACAAAGGTTCATAAGGGCAGCCACCCATTAGTGCCTCTGCTCCTGAATGGGGAGAAAGTGCTCCTGAGGGAAATAATATCAAACCTCTTAATGAGCAGAGGTGAAGGTACTCAAAAAATCTGTCTGAGCACAAGCATTTCACATTTTAGTCTTCAGTTTGCACTTCAGCTCTGCCGCTTCAAGATGACCACTCCCAGTAGTTACATGTCCTCCCCATCTCCCTGGCATGTCACACATGGAATGAAGACACAGAGCCAGAGGACAAGGAGCCCTTCACTCAGCATCACCAGAGTTTCTCTCTGTGTGGCAGTCTCCTGCCAGCACCTAGAAACCCACACCAAGGCCACCTCAAATCTGTCACAAGATGAGTTGCAGGGGCCTCAAGATGCACCAGAGGAGGCTTAGATTTGTTACTAGGAAAAATTTCTTCATGGAAAGGGTAGTCAGACCCTGGAACAGGCTGTCCAGGACAGTGGTGGAATCACCATCCCTGGAGGTATTTAAAAACCATGTGGATGTGGCATTGAGGGACATGGTTCAGTGGGGAACTCGTCAGTGCTGGTTAATGGTTGGACTTGGTGGTCTTAGAGGTCTGTTCCAGCCTGAATGGTTCCATGATTCTATGGTTGCTGCAGGATGGAGGGAGCTGTGAGCTGCTGGATGGAATAGGCAGGCCCCCAGCACATCTCCCCCAGCTGTGACTAATCCCTTGTGTCTGCACAGAGCAAGAGCAGCTCCGTAAGAACCTGACAAGTTCTTGGAGTGCTCCAAGAGTTACTGAAGGGAAAGGCTGCTCAGGAACTTGCCTAACATTAAAACTGGCCAGGGAAAAGCTACCTATTGTTTGTGCTTTGTGCTGATTTTGCACTGCTGTTCATTTCCAGCCTAGCATAAGGTCACTTCACTCCTAATGCCACACACATTCATTTTCACCTCCACTGGACTGGGGAAGTATCAGCCTCTTGGCCTCCTGGGGAGGTGGTTCCCCAGTTCCTAGTGGCTTCAGGAAACCTCTCCATCATGTCCACATGCCACAGGGAATGCTCTCTCTCCACCTCTGTCCCTCATCACAGCAGCCCAAGGATGGATGGGCAGGCACACATCAAAACCTCCTCAGGCAGGGGCGGGTTACCCATCAGGGGTGATTTCATCCCACTTGACAGGGATGAAAAGCTGAATTAGGATCTAAAAATGAAGTCCCAGGGAATGCAATTAGTTCAAATAGGCTGCTAAATATCTCAGCAGCCTTCAGCTAGCAACACCAGGAAGCATGCCACTCTTCTGAACATCTTCCATGCAACTTAAACAAACCTCTTTCTTTTGCTCTGCTTATTTTCCTTTGCAATATGGAGGAAATCTACCTAAACTGGAGGCAAATTCACAGCCTCCGTTTAGTTATGCAGAGATAAAAAATTCAGCTTTACGTCATCTTCTCACTCCAGAAGCAAGACACAAGTATAGTCAGAGGTTTGCTATTCAGAACCACCCCAAGGCTGCTCTACAGCCACCTGGACTGTTTCCAGAGGGACTGGTTCCCGGGGTTAAAAGCTAGTTAAAATGCAAGCAATTACATTTCAATTACTGAGAAAGCATCTGAAGAATGTTTCATCTTCTCATCTCTGAGCAGGGACTTGAGGTGCCTATCAGTGAAGATCAGGTTTTGCTTTGTGCAGCACTGAGCACATGGATCTCACCTGAGAAAGAAACAATTGGCCATAACAAGCCCATCTCTAATCATGTATTTCCTCTGGTTGCTCCATCTCTACCTGTAGAGAGAGACACTTGATATAGAAGTAGACTGGATAAGCAAAGGGTTATTTCTTTTATCATTACATCAGGAAAGATGACAATTTCTTCTGTGGAGGCTGGCTTAATGAGTACTCTTTTCCCCCTCATCTCCCAGACCACATATTATTTTACAAGCTCAAATTATAAAAGGTTAATGGGAGAAGCAAGCACTGACAGTCATTTTCACTCCCCTGGAATGATTCACTGCACTGCTGTAATTCAGTTCTGTGTAAACTTTCATATAACAGTAATACGTGCACAAACTAACTGCTTTCAAAATATTTTATTTTCTTTTTCATTTTGAGAAAAACTTCTTTTTTTGCTTTTGACCCTTCTTTGGTTGAACTTCGACTCGAATAAACAGCAACATCTGGAATTCAGCAAAACACACCATAAAGGGAATAATATGTCCACAGCAGTTTTGCTGGAAAGGACAAACCCATTTATTACTCAAAAAAAGTTACAATTGCTAAATGTCAGATGAAATTAGGAAGAAAAAATTGAATCCTCTGTGTGTGTCCTTTGTGTCCTTGCCAGCTCAGTGTGTGTGGAAAGCTGTCCCTCTGTTATCATTGGTCTGTCTTTCTGCTTTTTTCCATTGCTGAAAGCCTGTGAGTACCTTCCTTCTGCAGACATACCAGGTCAATCTTTTACCTTTACACTGAGGCAGAGCTGCAGCTTTTTCCACTCAAATACAGAAAATACATCAAAGTGTCTGTGATCAGATCATGCTCTAATCAAGTGGCATTCTTCTGGCCCCTTAATCAGACACTCCAGGAACCCCCAGGGATGCTGGGAACAGCTGAGGATGTGCAGCCAGTGGGGTTATGGGGGAATAAGGCACTGAGCACCTCAGGAAGGGAATGGCAAGTGTCATCTCTCTGTCTCTCCCTCCTCCCAGCTGAGCAGCCACAGATGTTCTGTGATGGTGATGGCACAGGGCACCTGAGCCCCAGGCACAGTGCACAGTTACAGCCCAGATCCATCTCTCTTTGCTTTGTTTTCCAGAGGGTAGCTCCTGGTTTCTGGTGCAAGCTCACTTTCTTCAGAGCACATGTTGAGGTCATGAAGTGGCAGCTCCCATAAATCAGCAGACACCAAACACATTAATCCAGGAACAGAAGGAGGTATTCAGCTAGCTCGGCAATTTTTAGCTTAGAAGACTGGTCCAAGGGTTGAAATGCTGCCAGCCTGGAGAATAAACATCACTGTCTGTTCCTTTTCATTTTGTACCAGGAGGTGTTTGAGGTCTTTGCAGCACAAAATCAAAATTAGGAAGGTGAGAGAGGGAGACTGGGTTTATTTGCACAAGGTTGGGGTAGGCCCTGCTCCCACCCCTGCTTCTATCAAACATCTCATGTGTGATTTCAGATGTGGTTCTGATGGCCAGACCCAACAAGAGGCAAGACCCCCTCAGCCTTAGTGACACTGTTGAGTCTGAGGTCAGACATGTAAGTTTTAAGTATGTGACTTTGTTAAGTATGTGAGTTTGTTCAAAGCTGTGTATCCCTGTCTCCATTTCAGCTAGATTTTGCATACCATTTAACTGAGGGGACATTGCTTTTTGGCCCAGACCATGCTGCAGGTAGTACTGCCCTCCTTGAAAGCACTGTGTCTGCACCTACAGCCCAGGTCTGCACTACCGGGGTAATGCCCATTGCTTCTGCTGCCTTTTGCATGTCTTTTCACAGCAGAGTCTCTTATCACTTGCGAAATCAAAAGCTAAACAGATTCCAACCAAGGTAATGTGTTAGTAGGCAGCATTTTGGGTAAGCACCATAATAGTTTATGTAAATAAGTGAGAGGTTTTTCCTGTTTATTCTCCTTGCCCATGAAGAAAGCCAAGGTTACATTCATACTAGCAAACTCATCCTGAAGGTCCAGGTTTGCAAGTTTAAGCCCTAAAACTTGAACACAGGTGCTGCTAAACTGGCAGCACTGACACGGCTCAGTTTAGGGCTGGGCCACCAGAACAGCCTTTACAATCCCTGGGAGCAGTTTAGGATTTAACAGGGACCAGAGGATGTTTGGATGTGGGCAGCCTGACTGGAGATGTGGAGACACCATTAACGGGCAGAAAACGTGCCTAAGGCTGGGGAACACCTCCTGGCTGTTTAAATTCCCCACAGAGGAAATACCCTAAAAGTGAGCATGTGTGTGTCCTTGGGATAACTGTGACTAAGAGCAGCTCTGCAGGGCAGAAGTGACAAATTCACGTAGGCCTGGGTTAGACTAGGAGGAAAGCAGCACCTCAGACTGCAGGTAAGTAAAATGACATTAAGTATAATGTAACCCTTGCTGTGAGCAGGAACTGCTTAATAGAGTGAGTTTACACACTAGTTAACCACAACAATCCCATCTCCATGGAGTATGGAATATTGTTTTAGCTACCACAAGTACCCATGGCTGTGCTTGTTTTAGCTATCACTTCCTGCTACTAGCAGGTGTTCAGTCTCAGCAGAGGGTGCATGGGACCCTCCCTTCCCTGGCAGGGGCTCCCCATCCTGGGGCATCCCCACCTGCCACCAGCTCCTGGGAATGAGTGCCTGGGAAAACAACTTCGTTTCCTCTAGCCAATTTTGGCTCTCATCCCTCCAGCTGCACAGCACAGGTAGCCAAAACAGCAACACGTGTTTTCAGCTGCCTGCCTGCTCAGGGGAAGGCTCTGAGCTGGGCAATGCCTCCTGGATGGCTCTCACTGAGCAGCTCCTGCCCCTCATGTCCCGCAGCATATTAAGATTTTCTCTTGTCCATTCTCCTTCCCATGTGTGTCCCTGTCACCATTCCACCACCCCTGTGTGAGCTCTCTGTCAGCAGCAGCTCTGCCCCATCCCTGTGTCCCTGCCACTGATGGGACAAACCAGAGCACTGGGGCAAGCTGGAGCTCACTGGCTGCTGGGGAAGCACACACACCCCAGCCCCCATCTCTTGCCTCTGCTTTGACAGATTTCCAGGACTATTCCTGTTGCAGACTGGGGATGCTCCTGGATTTTTGGCAGCTTTTCAGTCGGGGGAGTTGTTTTGCACCCGGCTTGAATGATGAGATATGTGTACAGTACCAGGAAAATGTAAATTTTTTATAAAATCCCTACATATGAAAACAAGATTTCACAACAGGAAGCATGGAAATGACATGGCTAGCTGCTGCCTGCTCCCATTCTCTAATTTCAGGAATCCTGTTCCTTTCTGAGAAGAAGAAACACATATTTTAGATTTTGCTTTAAACTAGAATAGACCCAGGATATAAGTGGGAGCATGGATTGCTCTCAGTGTCCTTCAAAAAACAAATCCATGACATTCCAGTAAGAAGTGATGAGGCAGTCCTTCAATTTCCAATAATAAATACACAGTCCATATAAACATATGGTGCTGTTGGGAAAGAGATGCAGCAGATATAAATCTTCAGTGACTGCTTGACTTCACGTTTGGTATGTGCCTTGCATCCACTGACACATCACATCCGGCCAAGGGCCACCATAAATTTTACGAGTTTCACATTCTCATAATCCTTTTTCTTACAAGAACCTGAAGGAATGCAGCATTTTCCCCAGCACATGCAGTGTTGCTATTTATAACTCTGGACCTATCAGGGATGATTTTTGATGTTTTTTTCCCCCCTGAAATCTTATAATAGTTCAACCAAATGAAAAACAAATCATCTTTCATTTCTTTATTTACTGTGTTTAAGTACCAGGGCTGAGAATGTGGAAACTATCCTAATAATGTAATCTCAGATCATCCTGAATTCTTGTAGACGATTTATCTACAACCAGAAGGACAGCAATTCAGTATCCACTATGTGATCCATAGGGAGCCATAAAAAGTCTTGCCTCACAGAAATTAATGTCTGTGTTCGATCAGTCTGCATAAATAACAGACCAGCCCCGTCAATGCCCTAAATTTGCAAAAGTTCACCCATCTGCAGTCCCTGACCTAATCTGCAGAAAGGCATGTGTGCTCTGGGACCAGCAGTGCCGCTATGCCCACAGTGAGACTGGCAAAGGCAAGCCTATTATTACCCTGTTCTTCCACACTCACACATTTCCATATCATTCACCTGGTACAGCTGTCACTAAACCGGAGAGTGAGCTCTTTGCAGAAGGAACCTTTGCTTTATTCCTGGCTTGTAGGGAGCTTGGCATTAGAGGAACCCATCTCTCCCATGACAGGCATTGCAATGAGAATAACAGCAGTGGTTTGAGCCCTGGCCCTCCTTCTGCTTGCTTACGTATCCATACACGTCCAAACACATACCCAGACTCCCCAGGGCCCATTAGCAGCCCCTCAGGAGGCTGCATTCTGACCTAAGTTACGACAATTTTATAATGACTAACAAAATTTACCTTGGTAGAAATTGCTGCTGATTTATACATGTGCCAGAAACAGACTCTGCACAGGCATTGCTGGAGTTAGGTGTGTGTGCTTGTCCTTTCCAGGGGATGAAGAACAGAAACAGGAACCTCAAGCACAGACATGAGAGGCACCAGAGGCAGGCACTTCTAATTGCACATTGGAGAGATCTCTGTGCCAGCCTGCCTAGCTCTTCCCATCCCATGTTGGGTGCTGGTCACACTCCTGCTTCTCCTGTTCCTGCAAGGAGGCCAGGGTGTGCACAGACCTGCCACCTTCCATTGCCATTTATTTCACTTCCAAGGCAGAAGGGTTTTTTCACATCAGGGTCATTTTTGCAGCTGTAGGGGTATTTTTCCCCAAGTGACACACTGTGATTTGCTCATGCCCAGAAGTAAGGACCAGATTTGCCACAGGTTTCCCTGGGGCAGAAGGGTGTAAACCAGGTAGGAATAGGGAAAAGGCTACACCTCAGTGGCATGTATCAGGCCAGCAAGAGAAGACCCTCAGGCTGTGTCTGCCTGGTTTTCAGGAAGGTGAAGGTACTGGAAATTGAAATTGGGGTAGCTGAGTGAGGAGGTAGAGCCTCTGGCCATAGCCTTGAGGTATCCTGTGGAGGAAGAGCAAAGATTTCCTACAGCCTGACCCTTCACTCCAAGTGCTTCCCAGCAGAGAGATCACACAGCTTCCTCCCCTAGGGCAGAGTGAAAGGCTCCAGTCATGCCAAGATGCTGCAGGTGGCCTCACATGCCATGAGGTCTCATGGAGGGTTTCACACTCCAAGCACTCCCACCTTTCCCCACTGCAGCCATACCTGTAAGGGAGCAAGGTGGGGAGCACCAGTGAGCCCAGACTCCCTCAGCTCCTCTCCAGATCCTCACCCCAGAGCAGAACTCTGCTAGAAAGGTCCCAGCTCAATGCATGAAAACCAGGCAGCCACAGCCTGAGGGTCTCCTCTTGCTGGCCTGTTGTGTGCCACTGAGGAGCAGCTCCCCATTCACCCAGCACATCTCAGGAGAAATTCTACCATTACTGACTAATTAGGAGCAGATGGGGTTTACTGCAATTAAACTAAGGAATCCCAGCAGACAAGTTCCCAGCGCGGCAAGAGTAGGTCAGCTATATAGGGGAATATGCAAAATTTCTGGTTGGGAAAGGAAGGTTGTGAAGAAACAAGATTACTTTACTGCTGCATCAGAGCATAAAATGGAATCTTTCTTCTTCCTTTCTCTTGGGTGTGAAAAATTTTAGATGCATTTATCTGTAGGAATAAAATTCTACTTGAACGCCTTCTACTTTGTCTGTTTCTCAATCTGGGTGGAACAAATTAATTTTAGAAGTCCACAAAGAGCCTTATCAGCTGAACATCCTCAGTGTTCTGAGATAAGGATTTATTCCAGCAGTTGCAAGACTGTCTTGCTGCCCCTCCCAAGAGTGGAGGCTCTGAACTCTAAGATTTGGTCATAAATTGTGCAAGTGCTTCCAGCATTTTTAATTAATGTAAAATTTGCATTTTAATAAGGGGGTGCTGGAGCCTTCCAGCAAAAGAAACAATTACATATCGACCTGATGAAATAGCTGCAGTGAGCATGTTCGGATTGGTTTTGATGGATTCAGCTGTGGTGTCCCAGCTCTGCCCACACTGGATGAGCAGAGGTGCAGTATCCTGGGGCAAACACCAGGAGAAAAGCTCCTGGGAGTCCTGCTGATCTGGGCAGCTCTCACCAGGTGATGGCAGATTCACTCTCCTCTTGGGATTTGCTCAAGGAGCAGAGAGGGGAGTCAGAAAGGAACTGGGGTGTCTTTCCTTCTTTGTTCCCAGCTCTGGGTCCTGGATGCTCTCAGGGAAGATCCAGGGGTGACCTTTCCCTAACACTGGGAGTATGAGAGAAGATACTCTGCACCATTTTGTGATTTTCCAGATTTTCTGTCCTAAACAGAGTCAAATGGCAATTTGGCTCAGTTTCTCAGTTCAAATCAGCATGAGATACAGAAAGTTATTTTCGCCACTTCTACAAACTCTTCACCCTGTAAAGCAATTTTCCCTTTTTCCAAGAGATGATGATCTGCATAGCTGCATTTCATTTTGCAAGTCCTGCTTGAAAATCTCCATTGCTGGCAGTGCACCAAGAGGACAATTGTTGGAGTGTTTTTTGTCTCAGGGAGCTTGTCTCAGCATGCATTCCTCAGTGCAGGGCCAAGGCACTAGAAAATGTTTTGCATCCAGGAATTATTTATAAAGCAAAGAGGAAGTTTAAGATGACAGGAAACATTAAGACTTTCCAGCCTGTTGAACAGAGGGAAACATAATACAGTTTCCTAGCAGGTCTTGCTGGTTCACAAGATATTTTATACATTTCCTCTCTCCGGATGTTATACAGTAAGTAACAAATGAGTGGCCTGGAAATGTTTTATTTGTTGGGGTTCTTTCATTTAGACAGGGATAACTAAAATCTCAGTCAAGCTGAGAATTCATTTCAGATCATCTCAATGCAAATTCTGTCCTATTTTTTTGCCACTGTTCTTCCCCAACATATTGACCCCAACACAAGCATGAGCTGCACTTATGCCCAAGCCCTTGGGAACAACAGAGCGGATGTGGTATCACAAGTGACTCTGGATCAATATACCTGACTGCCTCTATCTTGTTATGAAGTTAAGCAGAGGGAACAAGATCTCCCCAAGTACTGATTTATCTCCTGACCACTGACTACAAGAATAGGAGGGGACAGAACCAGCAAGGGCAGTGGAAGCAGGACATTTTATTGCATATCACAGCAGGAAAGCATTTTGGTAAATCTCCTAAAACGATAAGAGAGTGAGGTTTATACTGTAACTTCTGGAAGCAAGAGAATCGGGCAGATTTAGCCAACCACAGCCAACCTTCGAGAACCTTTAACTCCTGGCTGTACTGCATTTGCTAAAAACTCAGCTCCTCTTAGTCTAAATAGCAGCTCTCCCCACCCTCATTTCTGTGGTCTTGACCTTGTGTGCAGCCTGTGTGGTTATGCTGGTATTATCTGATTCATTCTTCTGTACTTTCAGTGCCTTTTCTGCTCACTCACCCCTTGTTTTTCCACTGCTGGGGTGGAGGTGCATCACTTTTTGTTGTTATTGTGCTGTCAAGTGCCATCTTGAGCAAACCTGCCTGCCACATATAATCTGCACCTTGCAAATGCTTCCTAAATGGGGATTTGCATGCAAGGAAGGCAGCATGGGCACATGCATACAGAAGAGCACCCCTGAACTGCAGCCACATCCTTACAGAAAGGCAGGCAGCTGGCTTGGGGCTTTATATTATGCTTAAGTCTCACACTGGGTGCTTGAGTGTCAATTCTTTATTCTGGGATCTGTATCTAGAGCATCCTTGGTCTGTACTTGGTGCTCACTTTTTCCATTCTTCTTGTTCTATTCATATGGGCAAAGAATATTTTGCTACTTTATATCTGTCAGGTCTAACTCATTTCTCCACTCAGCAGTTCTCATTTTACATCTCCTCTTCCTTACCTCTGACACAGCTATATCTATTTGTCATCTTATTTTCTTTTTTTCCTACTGAACCTCATTAGCTGTCTGCTTACCCTAGCATTGCCCTTCCCTATGTATTTTCTTCTTTGGAATACCATTTCTGGATAGTTTTAGCAGCTGTGCCTTAAAGAAATCCATCTTTTCCACTCTCCAGGCTCTGAGCTCCTCAGACCAGTGACTTTGTTATTTGTCTTAATTCTTCAAAATCCACCCCTTTGAATACTGACAGTCCTGGCAAAGGATATACTTATGTTTATTTTTCATACAGCATAAATTAGACCCACTCACAATCATGCAAGCAAAGGCAATTTCCTAAAGCTACTTTTTCTCAGCCACAGCATGACCAAGATTAGATACTGAAAATCAGAAGAGTCATTAGTCAATTAAATCCAAAACAGACACCAAGAAATAGTGCAGCTTCTTAAATCCTAACGTAGTCTCTGTGATTGAAATTAAAAAAAAAAAAAA
>VXBI01012389.1:490200-525023 GCA_013397375.1 Toxostoma redivivum | reverse complement strand
AAAAAAAAAAAAGAGAAGGGAAAAATTCCTGCCTGCTGCCTGAGAACCAGCAGATGCTCTGAAGCATGAAAGCAAATTCTTCAGTCTAACTTGCAGCTTTATAAATTTCAGTGAGTTTATTATGTTATTCACTACTTGACCCTGTTACCCCCATCAGCCTCAAATGCCAGGTGACTCTAAAGTAGAGGAATTCTTCTAATCTCAAAACTAATTATGCAACGGGGTCCTTGAACTTATTCTGTCCTCATGGACTGTAGAAAAAAAAACACAAGACAATTTATTACTGCACTTTTCTTGGCATTAGGGGGTTCTTTGAAATCTTGTAGAGATTTTTCAGTTTGGCAGTGTAGGGGAACTTATTTCTTACAATAGACAATAAATGAATGTGAAAATAACTGATTTCTGCAAAGACCTGGTCATTGTTTTTCAGCTTTGTGCTTGAGGATTTGAATTGAGGATTATCTGCTTTCCTAAAGAGTCATGGGAGGGCAGTTTTTGTGAAATATTATAAATATGTGTGCCTCTCACATATAAAATCCAACCTTGAAAAAGACAGCCCATAATTGCCCTAGTGCAAAAAATAATATGATCTACTTATCATGCATATAACATGTTTTTTTGGCTTACAAAAAATGTGCCACGTTTAGAGGAGCAGCTCTACTCAGGGGCTGAAAGTTGGTTTTCAACCTGTGAATTCCCCATCAACAATAAAACTTCTTAGGGATAAAGTCTTCTCTAATTTACTGTCGTATCACTCTATACACACAGACTTAGAGTTCACCATTAGCTCTTATCTTATGAGAAGAATGGCTATTTTTAATCAAAATTTTAAAAAAGTCACTATCCAATCTTGTTACCTGATGAAAAGGGGAAAACAGAGACATAAGACATTTTATGAAACAACAGATTTGCTGCTTAATATGAAAACTCAGTCATTTCAGTGCATTCATAAGATATATGAAATAACATTGATCTGCTTGAATTCTATGTGGTTTTTTTTCAGTTGTAGACATATATAACTTGCTGTCATATGTACAAATCCTTTTCTTTCCTGATGGGACATAATGCTGCGGAGAAATACCCAGGTTCAAAACTTTTGACATTTCTGTGGGACTCTTACTACTGCCTTTTGCCACTTCTCTCCCAAAAACTCATTAATGCAGAGCCCACAGCTCAGTTTCTTCTCGGTAAATGACCCTTGGTGGAAAGGACTCTCTTTCTCACTTGCATACAGCCCAGCCCAGCAGTCTGTGCAGCCTCTCTGGACAACCTGCTCCAGGGCTCCACTGTCCTTAGGGTGGAAACCTCTTCTCCATGGGTTTGAACCTCTCAGGAACATTTTGGGACCACTGTCTCTCTTCTTGCTGCTGCACACTCCCGAAAAGAGGATAGCTCTGCCTCCTCCAGCAGACACTGACAGGTTGTCATCAGGCTTCCCAAAAAAGTTATATTTTTTTCCAAGCCTGAAAACCCCCACACCCCTTAGTGTCTCACAGGGCAAGTTCTCTGGTCATGGTCCTTCAATGATGGCACTGGGGTCTCTTAGATACAAAATGCTCCATGGCCAAGCTCCTAAAGAATCTTCCAGAAAGCTTCAAATCCCAAATTTTCTTACAGTGAAGAACTGGTTAAATGCAGGACCCTGAAATATTTATTTTTTATGACTAAATCACATAATATTCAGGTTATGTGGCAGTGCATGCAAGCTATTTTTGTGGGTAGGTGTCAATAATGGTTATGAAGAAAATCTGACATATCCCACTGCAAAATATGTTCAAACAGGAAAAATCAGGTTTTCCAGGCTTATATGTATTTCAGAAAAACAAAAAATGTTTGCTTTAAAATTAAAAACTGGAATCAAAAATAATTTCAAATAGATATTGTAACTCAAATTTGCAACTGCAAAAAGCAAGTCAGTTTTCAGTTATCATTAATGTAGGAGCATTTTTCCCCCACTAGTAGGCAAACAATTTCCATGGGGAAAAAAAATCTAATGCACTTTTGTGAATAACATTCATGGCAAAAAGGTGGGGGTTATTTCTAGCTAGCTTGTATAGAAGATATGATCACTCCCACTGCATGTCATAAATTTGCACAGTGGAGCACTCTTGGCAGTCTTCTGATGGGACCATTTTTTAAACTATAATAAGTAGATCTCCTCAGCCTCTCCTCCAGTCTTGTCATAAATCTATCACACCAGCCCCTGGCTTTCCATGTCAGCCCACACACACCTGCCTCATCCCCTTATACTTTCTCTGACACAGTTTATTTGTGCATAGCAGCTTCCCTCTCTCGGATCTCACAGCTTGGGTGTGCAGCACCATCCCTGCCTTCCTGTCAGTGCTGCTGTTCAGCTCGGCTTCCCATGCAGAGGGGAAGTGCCAGTGAGGCTGTGCTGGCCAGAAGTTGTGAAAAGCAGCACAAATTGCACAAAAAAAGCTCTTCTTCAGGTGAGGTCTCCATGGCAAGGAAGCTGTCCTGAAAGAAGGGGCAGAGGCTGTTAAAGCAGCTGGTGTTCCTCAACCTTGCCCAAGACAGGAATGCAAGACCAAGATCATAACCTTGGCAACAGTTTCAGCACTTTCTTTCCTTATTTGAGCTGGAGGCTACAACCCTTTCACTGCCATGCTCCTTTTGGACCAAAACAGATCCCAATCCACCTTCCAAACTTCTTACAATATTATCTGTTCCTTTTTCTGAGTCTGGACACACCATGCTATATGTGCAATAAATTGTGTAGCTCTCATACTGAGGTGCCTAAACTGAACTGACAACCCTCAGAGTAGAATCATGTTTTAATCAACATGCCTTCTTTGGGGCATGGCCAAAACTCCTGCCATCAGAAATCACACTCAGAAATGTTTTATTTTTGGAGGGTCCCTCTCACACCTCCAGCACAGCTGACACCACAGTCCTGTGTAAACTTCTGCCTCCCCAGCCTTGTAACATCCCAGCCCTCCTGGCTCCCACAGCCACAGCCTTTGTGCTGTTCCATTGCAGAGCCCAGCTATGCCACAGCTGCACCCCCAGCTCCCAGATTTTCTGCAGTAGATTCAAGACCTGGAGAGCTGTAGTACTTACTGCCTCACCTTCCTGTGCCTCAACTTAGCCAATTCTCTGCAGTGCCACATCTGCAGGGCCCAGGAGATGCAGAGCCTCCAAAACATGTCCCATGCATAGCAGATCCATGGGGGCAGTTCTGTGGCACTGTGATCTCTCTGTGCTCACAATCCATGTGCCAGCTGCAGCCCTTTGGCACAACCAAGCAGCCACCATTATTCACCTGCAGCCAGAAACCAAAGGAACTTTGCAGGAAACTCATCCTCTGCCTGGGAACCATGCACAAACTCATTCTCTCTCTGGAAACCATGCACAAACTCATCCTCTCTGGGAACCATGCAGTGGAGGCTTCCAGTGAGGGTGAGAGTGAACAATGTGCAGCAGACTCCTGCCTCTTGCCACTGCCTTTGGCAGTGCCCAGGCACATCACCCAACATCCTCAAATTCTTTGTGAATGATTCTAGAGAAGGCACCTCAGCTGGTCATAAGCCCAGTGTACTGACCCTGTGTCAGAAAATGAACAAAAAACCCAACTCTTGACAAGCCCATGAGTTTTCTCTGAGTGGGAGTCCTTCCTCCAGACTGCATCAGTAGCATCTCCTCTGCCCTGACTCGGGCTCCTGCAGCATCACAGATGAATCACATCCTCAAACAGCTCCTCTCTGTTCACTTTACTGGGAGTCCCAGACAGCTGGCTCTAACACAGGCAACAAATCTGCAGATGTCCATGCTCAGACATTTGGCTTTCCTGCTCTGGGCCAGCTGCTGGTGAGAAGCAGATCCCTGCTCCTTCCCACCCCGTCAGCATTTCTAGAGCTGCCTGAAGGAGAGTGCTGAAACTTTTCTCCTCAAAGGGGGCATCCAGGACTGGGCTCCAGCTCTGTGCTAAATCCTCCACAGCTGCTTTTCCCCTTGCTTCTTCTGCTTCTGCACCCCAGTGGGACAGGCAGAAGTGACAGTGCTCTGAGTGAGAGGCTTCCTTCAGAGGTGGGGTCAGTACCCTGCTCAGAAAAGTCAAAAGGCCATCTAAATTACCAAGTACTTTTTTAGCACTCCGTAGCCTTGGGATTGGGAGAGGAGATGAAGAAGATACTTTTGAGCCACTGTCCTCATTTTCCAGCTCCATAGGTTATTTATGAGACCCAGCTGAATCCTAAGATTCAGATTTTCACCAGGAAAAATTAGGACATTTTTAATACCAGCATTTTCCATGTAATTTGTTAAATACTTCACTTTTAAAATCAAGTTTGGGTCACCTGCTGTGTTCTGCAGGTGACTATAGCTCAGCACTTTGATTTCTGTGTGGCACCTTGTCAGCAGCCATGGGGCTGCTCTCCCCTGATCCCTTCACATGCCACCCATTTGAATCCACGTCCTCTAGGAATGTGTTTCTCATATTGCAGTGCCTTGGCCTTTGAGCATTTATTTGAACAGACAGCTACAGCTGGGGGTTTTTGTGTCTGCACAGACTTTGAACAGCTGCTTATGGTTCCACCCTGCCCAGCTCCCACCCTCTGGTGGGAAACAAGTCAGGCTGGGAGGAACAAAATAGCAGCAATCCTCCCTCTGGGTGTCCTGGATCTGCAGTGGGAGCAGGACACAGCAGAGCCAGGCAGAGCAAGGTCAGCACAGAACCGGCTGATGAATTGTACAGGCCAAATGTGGAGCTCCCAGAATGCCATCAATGAAAAATGGGGGCTTTTTATAACACAAATGGGAGATGACCCTGGCTGGGGAAAGGCTGACCACATGGGAAGCAGTTTTGTGCACCATGGCTGCTCCTTGGCTCTGTGTGTGTCAGGCCCAGGGGAGCATCACTGAGCTGGACATGCTCTTATTACCCAGATAAGTTCATGGCATTTGTAGATGGGCATTAAGCACAGATGATGGCATCAGTGTAAGAAATTTTTACCACTTGGAACTAAAGAGTCTCAGGAGACTCTGCAAATACAAACTGTGCTCTTCCAAGGATGTAGCTTAACCCCAGTGGTTGAGCTGCCAACAAACAGTTCTGCTCTTTCACTGTCCCATCCCTGCAGTCTTCCTCTCCCTCCTCATCTGTTTTTCTGAGTGACACTGGAAGTTTTGTGGAATGGCTTTTCTGATCTGGTTGGAAAAGAAGTTTAGTTCAGGTTTTAGGGGTTTTTGGCTGGACTGATTTTCAAGCCTGATCACTGACCGACTGATATACCGAGCAGGCGTAAGGGCACTGAGCTGATCCAAGGAATGGAGTTTAAAACACATGAAAAGAGAACATGTCTGTGCAAACAAGGTCAAGGAGCAGACAAGATCTAATGGTTACAACCTGACACAGCTGCATTTTCCATGTAGTTCCTCACAGTGTGTCAGTCAGCTGATGGTGCTGCTGCAGCAGAGGTTCATGACTTTGCGGGAAAGTCTTTGCAGAAAGTCTTCACTTTCTCCCAGAGAGCCATCTTACAGGCAAGCCTGAGCCTGGACTTTGTTCTTCCTCTGGAGAAATGTAAAATCTGAATTGCTCTGAAGGGGGTGAGAAGATCACCTGTATTTCTTCAAACATGATCCCAGACATACCAAAATTTTTTCCCTCTGTCCAAAAACCAGTAGAAGAAATTAAAAACATCTCTGTGGTTAAGCAGAAGGCTGCACTAACACATCTTCAGAGTGAGCTGTTGTTCAGATGCTGTCCTTATCATGGAAAAAAATCAGCAATTGTTTTCTCTCCTCTCTCACCTGCCCAACAGGTCTTCAAGGAGACACACACCCGGGATCAAAATTTTATGTTGCAAAGAGCAAGGTAATTTGAATCATCCTGAAATTTCATGTCTTCACAGAAGTAATGTTCTCTCAAAACTACTGCTTTGCTAAGATGTAATTCTTAACTTTTAAACTGTGATATCCAACACGGCAGTGAAAAACAAATAAAAAATCCCACTTAAAAAAAAAAAAATACATTTTCTTCTGAAATTATGTTGAAGCCAGATACAACTACATAATGGGAATCATCTTTTTTGAAGTAAAATTTCAGGCTAAATCAACATGGCTTTACAGTGTATTTTCATAGCAAGTGACTCTTTACAACTGCAAAATAATTTCTCAGCAAGTTACCCACCAAAACTCAGGAATGTGGGAAATCCAGATCAGGAGCAAGCTGAGAGTATGCCTACTTGGGTTCTTTGTTAATTAAGATGGATTAAGTCTCTGCTGTGGACTGGAGATTTCTCAAAGGTGGGGCAGCAAGGTGGTGTCTCTGGTGAGATTAGGAAATCTCTATTTTTGTTTCCACTGCTAATACCCCAGACAGTATAAACGTGCAGAATGTGATCTAGTAAAAGCTTTCAGTCTCAGCTGAGGCTTTGCATTCCAGCTGTCAGGTTTTCACTTGTGTACCTTGGAGCCTGGCTTCAAGGGATACGATAGAAGAGATAATTGGAGTGGAGTGGCTGCCAGTAAGAGAAAAAAATTGTTTCAATAAAAAGTATTTTATTCTGCTATGGATACTTATATGAACAAATGGTACCCTTGGGTACAAACCAGAAATAATCCTAAGCATTTGTCTCCCTCCCTCTCTCCCCATAGCTCCCCTGCAGCAAGTTTCATACCACACACAACATTGCTGCCTGCAGATTTCTATCGGTGTTCCACTGCCATGGGCCCCAGGAGCTTCCAGAGCCAGGAGTGCTGTGCTGTTCCAAAGGCACTGTGGAACAGGGAGTTCAGGAGCTGAAACTGAGCAGGCACTGGAGGTGTCCCTCTCATGGGCACCTGCCTCCCCTCCTTGTTTTCCCTGACCATTGCCATTGCCATTGCAATGGGAAAAGGCTGAGCCCTGGGGCTGCCCCATCTTGCTGATGTACCTGACACCAGCCCCCAGACCTTGCCCACCCCCTGGATCTGGAGGGCTTACTTCTGTGATTTGTCCAGTGCAGAGATAAGAATAAACCCTGAAACTCTAACAGGACCTCACACTTTGAACTCTGCTTCCCTCCCTGTAGCAACCCTAATCTGGCTTTCACAAGAGACTAAAGGTTTTCAGGTTGTCCAGACCCAGCCTTTGAAAACATGTTCAAAATCAAGTGACCTTCTTATTTATTAATAGCACCTCTCTAAACAAAACCTTCTGGAGGAAGTACTGTGTTTACATGCTGACCCTGTTGTCAGAAAGTCAGAAGCTCACAGGGAAAATATCTCAAAGCTATGCATGGCATATATTGAATTTTGCTGCTCAGCCCTGCCTCCCTGTTCCCTCTTGGCAGCTAAATCTGTAAATTGGATAAACTATTTCAACTGGTCCTTCAAATCAACTAACTAGCTCTCTAGCAAGTCATTAAATTAGCATGGCAGCTGAGAAATCCCCATCACTGCACATTTTCATTATCACCTCCTAAGGGAACTTGAACTCCAGTGAAGATGTGGCCAGTTAAGCCACCAACTGAAAGCCCATGTGAGCATTTCATGTATCACAGCTGTGATAGGATGCTGAGAGTGGTGAGGAGCACCCCCAGCCAAGCTGGTTTTGTCATCTCGAGCTGGGAGCTGCTGCCTCTGTGCCAGACGAGCTACTGGAGTGTGGCTCCATGCCCAGTCCTGGACTACAGGATGGAGGATGCCTGGGGCTGAAGCTGTGCATGTGGTAGGACCAGCTCCTGATCTGGGGAGTGACACTGCACAGCCTTCCCACAGCCCAATAGCATCTTGGAGCTGCTAATGGCTCTCCTGCACCTGCAGGGGTGATGGCTCAGGCAGCTGTGGCCAAAAGGTCATTAGTTTTCAGTGTGCTCAGCTCCTCACCTCACTCCCTGCAGGAGTACCTAGGCACAGGCAGCTCTGGTTTAGAAAGGTTTAAGATGTTGTGCCCTTTGCCATCGTGATTGCTATGGTGTAATTTGAGAGTCTCATGTGTCCTCCCTGGTCAAGTCCTGCATGGGCCAGGAAGTCTGCCCTTGATGACTTTGTGGGAAGCCAGAACCCACCACTTCTGCCTGAATCCTTATCTTTGTTTGTCTGCTTTCTTGTTCTAAAGCACTGCACTTAACTTTGCAAAGGCAATGTTAAAACCTTAGGTTTCTCATTTGAACATGACTCTGCATGTCAGTGTCTTCACTGATAAATTCATATATGAATTTCCAGTTCTTTTACACCTATCCTTCTTACCCTGTCCTAACAGGAGTGATTAATGACACCAATATAATCATGCCCTTCCTAAGTGATAAATGACTTTTACATCAAGTATGCAAAGATCTGGGGAATGCACAGGCCAGTGTCCTACTGCACATTGCAAAACAATGACAAAAATTAACTAAGGCCCCTCTTTTTCACTGACTATCCAAGTCAACAAAGTTTCCTTAATTAGACTGTTTGATGTTTGTTTCTTAGCAGAAGGAAGTTTTAAAAATGAAGCCCCTGGACACCAAAGGTGAGTATATATTTTGTTTTTCTTAATGTTGCTGTTATTTTCCGGCCACATTTTTTACTGCTGAACACTTCCTGTGCAGGATTTCCACCAGACTTCTTACGTGTACTTGCCCCAATGTGCAGCTAGGTTCATCCTTCACTGAAGACAGATACTCTCACACAGGGAGTAACAATCTGGTTTTTTAAATGCATATGGTGCTGTAGCAAAAGTGCATCTGGATGATCTTGAGGGAGCTATTCACCAAAGGCCTAAATATTTTAGAAATATTGTAAATTCCTCTTTATTTCAGATTTTAATATTCAGTAGGCAGGGTCTGCTGCCAGTGATGTGCATAAATGCTGAATTGACCTCTCAGTGCTGCTTTGATTTCACTGATTCACTGGAATGTGGTGTTTGTATACACAGTGGAAAAAAGTGTCAAAGCACTTTGATTCATGCCAGATTTTTAGTGCTCTCATTAATGCCATGCTATGGCTTACCCTCTGGAATTATGGGAGCTGATGGTGCTATGGGCTTCTCTGAAAGGATCTTAATGTCTCACCATGGGTTCTCCAGGCCTGGGAAGGGGCAGCTGGCTTTCTTAGATCTCAGCCCAAACTGCAAGAACTACCATAGAGTCTCCTCTTTGCTAGTTTTGGGCCATAATTTGGGATATAAGGCTTGGAAGAATGCAGTGTTTCTCAAAATTCCTTCAAAGTCAAGCCCAGTGTGAGGCACTCCCAGAAAGCATTTCAAGTAAAGCATGAGCTTCAAGTGTGTCAAAATAGCCCTTCTCCAGGAGCTGCAACAAAAACAAAAAATCCCACAGCTGGCTGGTCCCAAGTAGACCCGGCAGAAAAGGCACAAAAATGCAGAGTCCTTGGTGGTTCCTGAAGGGACCTGCCAGGGTGCTGCCTGCACCAGGCTGGGTCCTGAGGTACAAAGAGCTCACTGCTACCCAGAAGCCCAAAACAGGAAACCCCAAACAAGCACAAAGCAGCAAAGCAATGAGGAAGAAAGCCCATTCATGCTTTATCCCAACAGAGCCAGCTGTTGGTGAGCCCAAAGGGACAACAAAAATCCCACCGAGGCTGGGATCCCAATTTATCAGCTCAGATTCTGTACATAAATCCCATGAAGCAGGGGACATTCCTGCATGCTATTGGGGGGCTGCTTGGCCTGCTCAGCCCCCAAAGTGCCTGCCAGGGTTTCTGAACACACTTTCCTTAATTTTACTTTGCACACCCCAAGGCTGAGCCCCAAGCCTGGCATGGTGCTGTGCCAGTCAGGTGCCTTGACCCCTCATGGGGGTGGTAACAAAAGCCACTCACTCTTAGGGCAGAAAGATGAAACCACAAGTTCAGAAGGATGTAAGGGCTTGAGTAGGGAAGGTCAAGCCTTTTTAAGTGATCAGATTAGACAGAAGCAATACTAATAAAAGGCTAGATACTGATAGATTTAAAGCCACTGTGTAAAGACTTGCCAATTTGAAGGGTGCAAGGGAGAACCCTGCAACAGCAAGGTTTGAAAGGACACTCCAGGCTTAGACCCTGATGTTTAAAGCTTTCATGTCTTCTTTAGGCAAGAATGGGAGGCTGGAGCACATCCTTTCCATGGGTCTTTTGCAATCTGAATTATTCCCTGGGTCCATGAACATGTTCTAAATGTGCAGAAGAACTTCCTAAAGTTTCCAAAGTTTCTTGATAAACTGATGGGTCAAGAAACACATATTTACCATGTCTTCTGGTGAATGTCCTTTGCTGAGACTGAAAATATTTCAGTTCAGTTCCTGGCACCGCCTCAGACTTTCTGGGTGATCCTGAAAATAAAAACAGTTGGACTAAGTGTACCAGGAACACAGCATCCTTTCTTTGCCAGGAGCCAAAACAGGTGCTGGGTAAACTGCTGAACCACTAATCCCTATGCTGCAGTTTTAGTACCCAAATGTTCAGGGATGAGAGCAACCCTCTCTTCCTTCTAGTCTTTGCTTTCTGGAGCAGAGCCCTGTTTTGTCTCTGTGTTTTTAAGATCCAGCACAAGAAGACTCAAGTCTCACCAAGCCCTTGTTGCACTGAGCTGCAAACTCCTCTTTCCTTTGATTGCCCACAGGCACAGCACCATGAAAACATTGCCTTCTGTCACTTAATCTGCCACTGAAGAGCAAACCCTGGAAGATAAATTCAAAGACTGCTTGCTCTTTTCTTATTTTTTTAATGCAATTCAGAAACATGTTTCCACTTCTCTTTGGTTTTGAAGATGGTTTTACAAAGAGACCTAGCACATAATAGACAGCAGTTTCCTCTTTGCAGGTGCATAATGTCAGTCACACCCTCCTATCTGAGCTTTGTCCTCCTGCCTGGCCTACGGATAGTATAGGATGTTCTGAGGATGGGAAAAGGATGGGATGTGAGATAATAAATCCTCCGGCACAGCTCAACTGCCCTCACTCAGCCCAGAGTGCCTGTGCCAGGCAAAGTGCAAAACTCTTCTTCCACTAGAGCCTGCAGAGACAGGGGTTAGTTTGTTGTGATTTAGAGAATCCAAAGGTTTGTGCCAAACCCTAAACCAAACACTTGTGTTGTCACTGATACCATTGCAGGAGGGAGCCAGAGGCATCAAGCAGTAAATTCAAGAGAATTAAAACCATCTGCTGCCCAGGACTGCCAGCCCTCATCTCCCTGCAGAGCCTTTTGAGGCAAGCAGTTTCAATATCCAAATTAAATTTCCTTGAAAGCCACCTAAACCCAGCAAGCAATGTTGTCCCTCTTGCACACAGCAAGGGATATAAGCCAACCAGAGCAACAATTTTACTGGAAATTCTAGATCTTTCTGGGACTTCTAGAAATTCTTGAGTTGGAAGGGACTTTAAAGATCATCTAGCTGCAAACCTCTTGCCATGAGCAGGGACATCACCCCCTAGATCAGGTTGCTCAGAGCCCCATCCAAGCTGGCCCTCTAGATCCTTGCAGAGCAGTCAGATAGATGTTCATGATCAGTGAATGCAGACATGGGTACACACACATTTTTTGGCTGGGTCAGAGTTCTCCCATTGGTTGAACACCTGTCCTAAGGAGTCTCCCATGTAAACAGGCATCCATGTGAGTCTAATTTTCACTGCCCTGAGAGTAATTAGTAAGCTCTGGATTCAGCATCTGGGATTCCAAAAAGTGGACAAAATGTAAACAGAGACAGTGATAACACAGTTCCTTACAAAGGGATGGGAAAGAGGTCTGATTTATTATTTGTAATCTAGAGGCAAACACATCAAGGGGGCAATAAGATCATTTTTCAGTGGACTGCATAAAGCTGAAAGAAGTGTCCTCTCAGTCTCTTTAAACTCCTGTGATGTGAAAGTGCTCCCATCTCAGCAACAGTTTTCTCCAGAAGCCAGCTAGTGCTCTCAGTGCCTTTTGCCAATAGCAGCTATAATTACATTAAAAGGATGGTTTACAGAAGTAGAAAAGGAGAACATGTGCAGAGCAATGTTACACAACATTGTAAGGAGTTTGCACACTTCTGTTGTTCCAGCAAACCACTTACAATGACACTCACATACTCCTAATTTCTCGATTTTGGAGATAAGACAATTTCAAATTCTTTTGTGGGATTATCTGATAGATACAAACCTTTGACCCATTGCAGCCATTCAAGGGGAGCTTGATGACCCCAAAACAATTCTATGCTATAAATGGCCATTGTAATTCCATAAAAATAATAAATGGCACAGGATGTCACACATCCTTTCCTGAGCTTCAGAGAGGGATGCTCAAATACAAGAACTTAGAAATGAAACAACATCTCTATGAAGTAGAAGTGACTGCAGTGTGTGTTGCCACTTCTGTTGGTGTTCGTGTTAAGTACATTTACCTTCAAATGCCATCCTTTCTCCCCAAGCCTGAGCTGTAATTAGAATTCTACCTTTAAATCTGAGTGCAATTTGTAGGCTTAATAGGGCATCCAGCAGCAATAATGGTAGTAATTACAAATGTGTTCGGTGTTCAGAACTAAAGAAAAATACACTAAAGATGAAAAATGTGATCACTCTAGAATTCTTTTGAAACAACACAGGCAGAAATGGGCAAGTTTGCATGGCTATAAATATCACCAGCACAGAGCTTACATTATTTAGGGCACGTGTGCAATGAGCGCTCTTCTGAAAGGCTCTGGACAGCGATTAAGCTTGAGAGCACATACGACCTGGGAAATATCAAAATATTATAATCTGCTGTGGAGACACACTGCTTTTCTTTATGGCTTGCAAAAATATACTCGAGATTCCAGCTGCACTCTGCTGCAGGAGCGCCTGTTTACGGCAAACGGAGAGTGCAGAAGTATTGCTAAAGAAGCTGGCAATGGATCAGCATGAGCAACTTGGTAGCAAGTTATTTTAATGGCATTGTATATCCTGTCCTGAGAGTCATGGTGAAACCTCTCAGGGAACAGTTTGTAACAACCACCTTCCAGTCATCACTCGTGTATCATCAGGATCCAAAACACATGCAGTGTGGACACAAGACAAACTGGTAGGGCTCTTGGTTGTCACAAGTTGTTCCTTGGGTCCTTAGAAATTCTGCTTGAATTTGGCAATGTCTTGAACACAAACTGTTCCCAATAAGCCATCAGGAGACCCGAAATACTCTGTTTTTTTCATCTGCCCTCCAAAGAGCAGGCGGACAAACAATATGTCTAAAAAACAAAGTGCTGTAGCTCATCTCTTTATTTTATTATTTTTCATTTATCCATTAACCATTTCTCCCAGTAGCTTCTCTCAGACACTAATAAACTTGTACCATAATTAAACTGGGAGGTTTCCCATTTTTTTCAACCTGTGAAATGAAGTATGAGAAGGTGGAATTTCTCTGATATTTTTATTTAACCCCAAGCTGCTCCTTTCTCCAGTTATCACACAATATAAATCCAAGTTGTGCAACCAGGAGGTGTCTGACTCCAGGCATTGGTCTCAGCACATGCAGTACCACAAGGAAAAAGCCATGTTGTGGGACTTTTGCAGTTCTTTCCTTCTGGAACTTCCCACTTATTGTTGCTCCTTCCGTCTCTCAGGGGGAAGAGGTGATGCACTGTTTCTGGTGTCAGCTATGCCACCACCCCCAGGCTCTCGTGTGTCTGCTGGCTGGGGAAACAAGGTGCTAAGCTGAAAACGTGACAGATGGTGTTGGTGGTTGATGAAATTAAACCACAACCTTGTTCTTCAGAACCAAGCAGAAATCTAATATGTCTCTACACCTTGGACAAGTCAAAATTAAATGTTTTCAACCTCAAACTTCACACTGGAATCTCTCCAGTGCTGTTATCAGTTTAGGCATTGAGGCTAGAGGTAAGAGAAGTGTTTCTTGTGACACTCAACCATTTCACACAATTGAGAGTGGGAACACAAAGTGCCACTGGAACAGAGTCATCTCGTGACCCTGCTCTGAGCACTGATGCTGGAAGAGCTCTATCCAAGCTCGCAGGGCAGCTACTGCAGAGCCAAGGCTCCAGATATGGGTTAGATGGAAAAGACATGGGACCCACCCAAATTATCCTCTGCAGTCCCCTAAAGGCTGCTTGGAAGGTTGGATCTGCTGTCTTCACAGGCAGCAAGCCTGGAGGAATGTCCCCTGCTCGAACACACCAGGTGAGTTAGCTATTCCCAGCCCACAGGAGGGTCCCAGGCCATCCCTGGTGTCCCTGAGAAGTTTGGATGTCAGTGGGCTGTGTGCAGAAGTGGCCCTAGAGGCTGATGGTGTCCCAGCTGCTCTCCTTAAAAGTGGCATCAGGCTCAATTTAGTTGCCTAACCAGCACTGCCCAGTGCTATTAAGGCACCCTTTTGCCTTTCCTTCCTTACTGCTGCACACTCTGTGCCCATCTCATAACCATGGGAGACATTTTGGCTCATTAAGGGCACTCCACATGGCACAGAGTCTATATTTCTGCTCAGAAACCAGGCTGACAATACTCAAATCCTCACTTTTTAAAAAATATTGGCATCCACAACAGAAGCTCAAACTTACAAGATACAGTGCCTGTGAGTTTCTGCATGCAGGATCCAGTGGACGTGGATGAAGATATAAACATGTGCCCAAACTCATGCAAACTTCTGACCAGGAGAGCAGCAACTCTTGCCAGTAGTTTCTGAATCTCATTTTCTAAATATACCTTGCCCAAATCACAGGAGGAACATGGTTTGGCACCTCCTAATGGGAAACACAGATGTTTGGCTACCAATCCCTGGAATTTCTTGAACTTCTGTGGACAAAAGGGGAAAGGTCAGAGGCTGAGCAGCACTATTTATTTTGACTCAATTTCTACCAATTGTTCAAAACCGCGCACAGATAGGGCATTTCAAGACCCATGGGGTCTGCCTGCAGAGCATGGCAAATTCCAGTCATTCCTCCAGGCTATTCAAGCCCCACTGAGGTAAGGTGGATTCACCAGCCCTCAGTCTGCTGAGACAGACCTGTTCCAGACAGACCATTCTGTTCCCAGACAGACCATCCCATCCCCTCCCCATGGCACCAGTCCTATGCTCCATAAGGAAGAAATCCCAGCCCTCAGGAGGTGTCTCACCTGCCAGGAAGCTGGGTGCCCCACAGAGACAGCCCCAGGGTGGATGTCCCCCTTTTCAAGCAGGACCAAAAGAGAGAGAAGGAGAGAGGAGACACTTGCTGGACTTCAAATATACCCTTTTATCATGCACCTAGGCTTCAAGTTTCTTAAATTAGAGGGGTTGGTGAGGGCACTGGAAAAGGTTGCCCAGAGAAGCTGTGAATGCTCCATCTCTGGAAGTGCTCAAAGCAAGGCTGGATGTGGCCCTGAGCAACCTGATCTGGTGGAAGATATCAGTGCCCATGGCAGGGGAATTGGAACTAGGTAATCTTATAAGTCCTTTCCAACCTGAACCGTCCTGCAATTTCTGTAAATTTCAGAATAAAAAGTCTGCAGCATATCCACAAAATAAAAGCTAATTTTTAGAATTAGTCCTAAGGCTTCAGGCAAAAAAACCCTGCAGTCCTAACAAAAGAGCTAGGATCAGCACTGTCCCTTCTTGTGTCTCTGAGGGTGGCTGCTCCCAAGAGGATGGGGACTGTCTCATAGCTATTTTCCCCAGCCCGAGCAGTCACACACATGGCTATCAGAGAGCATCCCAGGCCTGGGCATTCACTGGGATGGGCACACAAAAGCTGCTGTTCTCTGATTTGCCCCAACACACATGGAGCAGCAGCCTCTGGCTGCAACAAGTGCTTTCTGTGCCACCAGAGGATCTACACTCACTGTGGGTGGTGAGCATGGGGCGGTTTCTTAAAAAAGAAAAAGAAAACCTAGAATATTCTCCAGCTGCTTTTTCTGTAAATATGTTCTGTACTAAAAACTAAACACTTCAAGAACAACTGCAATGGTTCCCTAAACAGCAGGTCAGGGTGGCATGATTGCCCTGACATTATTGCTGCTCAAATAATGGGAAAATACATTACAAATGCTGGCTTATCTCTCCATCCTGCTCCCATGTCACCTGCAAGGGCCACACTTGACCAGTACTTGTCACATGAAAATGTCCCCAGCTGGGAGGAAATTCCTGCCACAGAGATGGCACTCATTCTGCACTACTTTCAGGTATTTCTGTGGTGAAAAGAGAGATCTGAGACATCTGCATCCTCCAGTCTGTCCTGCTCACCCAAAGGATTTTGAGACAAGAGGGGTTCATGCATCAGCTGCAGCCTTCCCTTATGCTGGCTCTAAATCACCATCTGGCACTGGGTGGTTTCCAGCACCTGGGAAACATGAATATGGATCAATGCAATCTTTCTTCCTCTCCTTTCCCCTGTCCCTGCCTTGGGCATGCTCTGTGCTTACATCTGCAGCTTCAAGGGCTGCAAATACTAATAAAGATCTAAGCAAATGAAAGCTTCGGACTGCATTCCAATTGAATGCAAACAAGATGTTTTTAGAAACAGCCCTATTTCATTCACTTATATGTTCTCTGCTGATTTAACCTCTCCACAGAAGTTTGTTGGGTTGAGATAAAGTGGTAACATTCCATTCTGATATCTCCTCCCTTTTTCTCTCCAGCCCCCAAGATGGTCTCAAATGCACTCTCATCCACCTTCCTACTACAACAGGTAGAAAATCTGTTTAGAAATAGCAGCAAGAGCACAACCTCCTCTGTGGTCATTCCCACCATGCTTGCTCCAAGGCAGCACCACCAGGGCAAGTCAACCTACCTAACCTGGGCTCCTACAGCAAGTATTCAAGTGTTCTCAGGGCATGCTGCAATCAAACAGGTCTCCATGTGAGAGTTAAAGCAGTGCTGTGTCTTAACCACCGAGTTAACATTTTGAAATTTAGATGAACCCAAGTCTTTATTTCTTTCTGTATTTCTACAGTACCTAGCACAGCAGCACTCAGATTCATCTGTGATGTTCCCAGGCATGGTCCCAAAACAAACAAGAAGTTTCAAATCAGCAATCTGAATCACCCAGTAAAATGGAGTGTGGCTTTGTTTCCATTGGAGCAGAAGCATTCTCTATATCATTTCCAGATCAAGAAACAGACTCCAGGAGGTCCAAATTCTTTGGCCTGGCTACCAGACCTCAAGTAGCTGACTGTAGAGGCACAGTACAGCAGGGCTAATATTCACCATTGCTGTAAAGAAGTTTAGTCACACGGTGCTGTTCGTGACCCCCTCCCACGCCAGCAGCAGCCCCGTGAGGGTGTAGCTGGCACAGCATCAGCCAGCAGGATCCTGCACCAGGCAGTGCTGGTGAAACTCCCTGCAAACGGCAGGGAAGGCCTGTGAACAGTCCTTGGAGGTCATGTGGCTCATGAGACCCATGTCTGGAAATAAATAACCGTTTGTACCTCCAGTTTGTCTTCACTTAAACTGTACATCCCTCCCTACCATTGTTCAAATTAATTTGGACCCTGACTCAATGAAGCATTCAAATGTGTGCTCTGGTTCAACCACTGGTCCTGGTGGAGCAGAGAGATGGGGTGATGCTAGGACAGATGCCAAGCTCATCCCTGTGTATTTACCTGTGGATAGTAAACATTTTTGCAGGAAGATGGTGTCCCCTGCTTGATTTATCCCCAGGGGAAGAGGTGTGCAATCTCTACTCTCCTATGTCCTCAGTGCATCCTCCTTGTCCCTGACACCTGTCTTGGCAGTGCTGGCAGATTTGTGGACTAGGCTGGATCTGCCACAAAGGGCTGGGGTGGTCTTGCCATGGTTTAACCCCAGCTGGCAACTCAGCCCCACAGAGCCACCCACTCCCCCTGCCCAGTGTGATGGGAGGGTAAAATTGAGATAAAGGCAGTTTGATAAGGAAAGCAAAAGCTGCACACACAAACGAAGCAAAACAAGGAACCAGTTTACCCCTTCCCATGGGCAGGCCAGTGTTCAGCCGTCACCAGGAGACCAGGACCCCATCCCATGTAACTGTGACTTGTGAAGGTGAACACCATATTCCAAAGTCCCATCCTTCCTCCTGCTCACTCCACTTTACATCCTGAGCATGATGCACATGCTATGGAATATCCCTGGGTCAGATGTCCTGGCTATGTCCCCTCCCAGCTCATTGTGCACCCCTTACTGGTGGGGGGAGATGAGGAGCAGGAAAGTCCTTGATGATGTGTAAATTCAGTAATAATGAAAACACCCCTAAGTTAGCACTGTTTCCAGCACAAATCAAAAACATAGCTCCATACCAGCTACTGTGAAGAAAATCAACTCTACCCCACCCAAACCAGCACAGGTCTCTACCCAGGGCTGTTTGCCTCTGCTCTTTCATGCCCACAGCACTGTGCAAAGGCAGTGGATGGGGTAGGCTGCAGCCCAAATCTGGGAAGGCTCTGTCCTTTGTGAGTCTGGTTAGATGGAGTGTCACAAATCCAACAGGTCCCCAAATGCCACCAGCAAAAGGGCAAGGACAGGTTTTCCTGGCCCACTCCAATGCAAAAAGTGAAAGCAGGGGCATGAAGCAAACAGACAAAAGGCCTCAGTTGAAATTGAGGATGCTCCATCCCTCGGAACAGCTTTCCACCTCTCAATAGATGAAGTCCAAGTGCAAATATGGACATCAGGGACAGATGATAAAGACTGATGCCATGAGCAAAGCAACATGATCTTAAATCTCTTGATACAAGTGTGGGAAGCCACTCAGAGGAGCTAGAAATCATGCAAAGTGATGGGGGCTATGAACTCAGGAGCTTAGCTCTGGTCTGCTGGGATTGCTGACATAACTCCCATCTTAGCACATCATCTGTTTAGGAAGAGGAAGGGGGAAGGAGTGCAGGGGTGCTGCTGTACATCAAGTGTACATACCACTGCCAGCAACCTGCCACTGGAGGATGAAGAGCGTGGTGATGGAGCCACAGAGTCAGTGCATGCAGGATGTGGAATGAAAGGGAAAGCAGTGAGGGCTCTCCTCTGGACCACCAGGACTGGGGAGCAGGAGAGCAAAATGTCTGCACCGACTATTAAACTGCCAGAAAAGATGCAAGGGAGAAGCTGTGATCCCCAATTGGGGCTGAGGATGGCTGCTGGCAGCCAGACATCTCTGCGTTTATATTCCAGCTGCCTTCCCTGGAAAGTCTGGCACTTCAGAGCAAATGTAAAACAGCAGGGACTTTGATTCACAACTGGGATTTATCTAGGTACTGCCTGTAGTCTTTGTGGTAAGGCTCAGGTTTTACAGTTCACTGCCCCAGGTTGTGGCTCATTGTGAGAGAGGCCATTAAAAAGAGATTTACAGAAGACACAAGAGAACTGCACAAATTATCCACTAAGACCAAGCAGAGTCACTTCTCTCCAGCCAGAAATAGATGCCTTATCCTGTTCCATCCCTTTTTCTTGCAGAAGAAATGTGCACAGAGGAGCATTGTGCAGCCACACTGTTCCTATATCAGTAATGTGAGCAGGGAGAGGTCTGAGCCTTGGCCCTGGTGTTTCACACACCCCTGGACCATCCAGCAGGACTCAGCACAGACTCCAGAATAGTTTAACCCAGAGAAGGGTCTCCCCAAGGAGCTTTCTCCAGTATCCTCATTTGGAAAGGAAGAGACATCATCCTCGTAGAAGTAAGCTGGGCCATGATCTACATATCACATTTGTAAGCAACCAGAGGGCTTGCTGGTTTAATTACTCATTAGTACAAGTACAACATCAGACACTGGAGATCTAGTTCCTCTAGATTCACATCTTCCATCACTATGGAGGGTGCAAACTATATGATGTGGAGAGATTTGTCTCTGCTGCTTTGTCTCTGCTGCTGGAGTTCTATTCTTACAAAAATGGAACGCATTTATTGAAGCAGACACTGGACACCTTATACAACAACCCTTAGATTCATAGCACCTTGTACATTAGAGCTATTGCTGACCCAAAGAAGAAAAAATTGTCTCATATGATGTGAAAGATCCACAAGACCTCAGCATTTAGAAAGACCCACTCCAGCATCAGACAGTCTGATAGCTAGGATGCTCTCGAGGGCTGCTGGAGAGACCTGTCTCTATCTCCTGCATCCCCAGACAATGACACTAATCCTGTAGGCATGTGTCAACACTTGGCACTTCCTTACCCTGGCAGTATTGGCCTCACACTTCACCCATGCCCAGGAGACCTCATTCTCCTTAGACCAGACTCAGTGTCACCCAGGTTGAGGCACACAGCTATATTTGTGCCATGCACATGCCAAAGAAGTCCAAAAGAGCTGTAGCAGCATTAATGTCCCATTACATCATTGCACAGGGACACAGGATCATTTTCATATGATATACTACTAGCTAAAATAGTAATATGAACCCCTTGCTTCATGTACTGAGGAATTTAGTGCAGACAGAGTGAAGCTGCTAGATTGAACTGCATGTCATCTCTGACTGGACCATGACTGAAGGACTCAAGTATGTGTCCCTGAGGCAGACTTGTGGCTCTGTTGGTTGGGAGGCTGTTGGGTTTTTTTTGTTTGTGTTTTTTTTTACAGTAATATAATCTTCAACCCAGATAAAGATGCATAGATTGTGTGGATCACTTGAAAATGGGGAGGCTTGAGGAGGCACAAGGGGTATACAACACTTAGAAAATCCTAACTGCTGTAAACACATCTGCAAAGGGAGAAGGAGGGAGAGGCTCTGCCTGTGGGAGGGGGGCACAGCTGAAAATACTCCCATGTCTTGACCTTTACACGAGCTGAATCTTTGATCTCAACAGAGAATTCTCACAAACTCTGCAAATACAGCCAAACATCAGCTCACAGATGTGCACAAAGCTGTGCCTTCTCCCTCCCTCATTCCCACGGGGAATAGCCCTGCAGGCTACCTCTTCACAGCTCCTCGCTTAAGGGTCAATTCTTAAAGTTTTATTGTTGACTTGAGTGCTTTCTAATGTGGCACCTACAGATTTATTATTAGTTTTATGATTTATCATTAGCAATTTTCATTAGTAACACAATAAATGGTCATCCTTTTATGTTCTTATATACGTGGGTTCAGCAGGACAGAGAGAGCTGGCGTCTTGACAGCCAGGGAGGGATGCCAGCCACCCTCCCTAAGTGACAAGGACACACAGACCCCTTTCCCCCTATTCAGGCAGAGCTCACTCTGCTCCCAGCCTGTGCTGCTAGACTGAACAAGAACCCCAGTTTTTACATCCCCCAGTTTTCTGAAATAGGATTTAGTTTCAAATCTACCTCCAAATAAGTCTTGTTTTTCAGACAAGAGAACTGGGACATGTAGAAATTAAGACCTGATTAGGCAAGTGGAATCAGTTTGAGGAGTCTAAATACTCCATCATCCTCTCTTGGCAAGTGTTTGCATCCCAGATTCTTGGCTTACTTTTTAGTTTGTTTCCTCAAGAATTGCATTTTACTTGGGATTAATATGTGTTGGCATTGTACTTACACCAATCCTATGTTACCTGCAAACTTTCTCTTCCACATCTTTAACAGTAACCCATTTGCCTTCACAGAATCACAGAATCTGCTGAGTTGGAAGGGACCCACAAGGATCATGGAGCCCAATTCCTGGCCCTGCACAGGACAGCTCCCAGAGTCACACCATGTGCCCTGGACTATTTCACTCCTGTCTATCCTACAAGTCAAGTAACTGCAATGGCTTGCACATATTCCAGGGAAGGGTAAGACTGCACTGGGAAATAACAAAAGTCACAGTCTGCAAAGAGGAAACTGTAAGCTTTGCTTAATTTCTGTCTCATTACAAGTGCTGTGTCCTGGCTCTGAGAAACAAGAACTAAAGCTGAGTCGATTTTATTGTGAGTGAGTAATGGACAATCCAGACGACTTCCAGGCAGCAGAGCCCCAGGGCTGTGCATACACACCTTCCAGGAAGAAAGGCCCATATTTGTAAACAGAAAGCAGCACCACTCATTGTTATGAAAGGCAATTCCCTATCTGAGAAGTGATGGAGCAAAGCCACCAAACCCTCTTTATAGGGAACAAGTCTACTAAACAGGAAGGTCTAAGGCGTGACAATGTCTGGATAAGAGGATAAAAAGTATATATATACCTTCCTGCCATTATGCTGGACAAAAAAAAAATAGTGAATATTTCATGCCTGTGGAAAGTCTGACACTGTGCAAGCACTTTTGCTCTGCAAAATGAGGAACCAGGCCAGCAGGGACCTGCTTAATTCCAGTCCACAGGGAGGGTTCACCCCTCAGCTGCCCTGTGCTCACTGGCACAGTGGTGAAGGTGTCCCCCCAGCATGAAGGGCTTCAAGCCTAGCAGCACCAGTGTGCTTCGTGGGTATCACCACTCACTGGTCATTTCACTTCACAAAAGGGAGACTCTTCACAGACTCTTCATGCTCCTCAGAAGACCACAGGAGAGCCAGAACGGCAGATGTAAAATGGCAAAATGTAGACTTCTGCCAAATCCAGAGCAAAACTCCCACTGGTTTCAATTGACTCATTTATCCTTAGATTAGGCTGAGACATTGAACGTCTGGTCTAAAACTCCCATGAGCAACCACAGTTCAACTCATCACCCCCAAATCTGCTCGTGAACCACAGCAGTGATCCCCAGCTCCCCCTGTCCTGGAGCCACAGGACAGCAAGTCAGGGGGAGGACCAACACATCCCTCACTCATAGCCTCAGGCCTTAGCTTTTATTTACAAGGACATAAGCAGTGCTGTGTTCTGCATGACAAAGATACCTGCTCTTCATGGATGGAAGGTTACCGGTCTCAGAGACATCCCTTAGGAAGCTGCCTACTCCTGCTTTGAATGTTTCAGATAGCAAAGAGCCCATACACACACTCAGAGGTTCATTCAGTGGTTAATTGTCCTCCTCCACGTGCATTCATGGGATCTGTAGTGTTTTCCTTCCCCCTGGCTGCTCCTGGGAGCACATGGTTTGGGTACTAATGCTGCATGCTGGCACCAGGCTGCATTTCACAGGGAAAAATATGCAGCCTTCCATAAGCAGATTAGGAAACACAAACACTGAGAAATGTAGAACAGAGTGGGAAAAGAACTCTTATTCAAACAACACCCAGGGCAAGAACCAAGGCCTCCACTTGGTGAGAAAACTAGGGAAAACATGGGATTTTAAAGTGAAACTGTTGGGAGACTCTGTTAGTTTGCACTATTAAAGTGATAGTGTTCCCTCACTCCCGGCATGCCCATCATGGTCCTGTTTATAGCCAGCTCTGTATGAACATCAAAAGATGTCTCTTGTTTAGGTTAGCTGCATAGAGCACACAGCATCATCTGGGAATTCAAACACATCTGGAGTGTTCAGTGTTTTCATGGTCTTGTAGGTCTTGTCATACATGAGCAAGGTGCCTGGAGTCCACCAATGTACTGGGCACCACAACAGAAAGAAACCACTGCAGCCTGAGGTGTGGTGGAAGCTGCAGGAGAACTCATCTTCAGCAGCAGCTGGTCCCCACAGCTGCCACACCTCCAGTGCTCCCCCACATCTGCAGGTGTTACAACCATTGCACAGTGATCTTGCTCAGCTGCCTCAGTCCTCTGGGCACACTCAGTCCAAAGCATCCTCAACTCACACTCTGCATCTGCATGTTTTTCTGGGTTAATAATAAGTGTGAGCAAACCCCACACACTGCTCCTACCTCCTCCAAATCTTCACTTTCTTCCTTTCTCTTCCCCTTTCTGCTTTCCTCTCTTGTCCCTTTGACCTTATTCCATTTTCATTACTCTGCACTGTTTAAATATTCCTAGCAAAACCTGGGCATTACAAAAAAGAAACCCAAATACAAAAAGAAGGCAGAAATATTTAATATATAAAGAGCTGGTTTGTAGGAATCCTGAATTACTTCAGGAAAATAAAGGAGTATAAGTTCTAATGCAAGTCTCCCACTCAGTTGCAAAACATGCTGCTGTATTTACACTAAAATAATCATCAGGCAAACACTTATGTGTTTTTTTCACAGAAAACACTATCCTGGATTTGTTCTTAGAGAGGAAGTTGTCTATAGCCTCTTACCACCCCCTTCTTTGATGCCTGCTATTTTAGGATAGTTCCACTCCTTTTTTGCCTCTCTCCCCATAAAACAGGAATTACTTTAGCCCACAAGGTTATTTCATAAAGCCTCCTTCTCAGCATATGAATCTAATTTTAGATTTTCAGTCTTAAAAATAAATATCTGACAAAAACTCCCAAACAAACCAAAAAGATGTTCTTAAGAGGGAGAAAAGAAAGAAAGCCCCAACATCCATTGTTTCAGCCTTAGCTATCTCCAACATATTCTGCCAAGTCACCTCCATTTTACTGTAAGGGATGTGTAATCTCTGGATGGATCTGCTTAGTAAAGATTTAGAATTTAATGGATGATCCCTGAAAGAATAGGAATGTGACTGTAGTGTGTTGTCCAGGGATGGCTGCTCATTTAGCTGCCCAGAATAAACAGTGTATGCATGCAAATTAGAAAGCTCTTGGGGGAAAAAGCCACTTACATTGTTATGGCCTAGCTCTCAGATAATTTGTTCTGTAAAATTAGTTGTTTGTGGAACACTGCACGCTACTTTCATACTTTTAATTAAGTGTGTAAAAATATATTAATGACCTTTTTCAAGTTATATTCAGGCAACATTTGCAGTGGATGTGTTCTCTCAGTAGCTGTATTAGATTACAGATCTTGTTTTAACACAGGTTGTTAGCTAGAACAAGGGGTCAAAACAAGCCTTCTGGAGCAAGCAATCTGAAATATTTTTGTCTTCTATATAGGCTGTCTTCCACATGAGAAATTTTTTCAGCTATTCCCTAATATAATCCTCCCTCTCCGGACCAAGATTCTTCAAAGAGAAGGAGGTTTGTATGTGAGATAGGTGTCTGACTTCAAAAAGCAGTGAAAAATTGCCTCAAAAACACAGCAAATGTCCCTTCCAAAACTTTGGTTCCTGTCCACAATCCCTCCAATGCCATGTGTGACTTGGGGGCTTTGTTTCTTTTTTTCTCCTCACTGGATTACCAGTTCAGCATTTTTGACTTGGTTTCCCTCTACCTTGGGCAAAGCTTGGAAAACATAAACTTCCCCCTAAAAAGGGACAAGCACAGTCCCATTTTTTACCCCTACAGTTCTAATCTGCACTTTCTTTTTCCCATAGACATAAAAATGAGACAATTCATAGCAGTCCTAAGCCTGATGATTTGGCTGAAATCAAACACCAGTTTTCAAAAGGCTTCTGGATCCAGAGAGAAATGACCAGAGAGCTGCAGAATACATTGGGTTTAACTGACAGCTAATTTTTCTCCCTACTTCTCTGTCTGGCTGTGCAATCAAGAAATCAACTATTCCAGACGAATTTCCAATACAGAACTTCTTTACCACCCTTCTGGATATGATGTCACTGAGGTACATCCTGACAGTTTCCAAAAAAAGAGGGATTCCTGCCTGATGGCATAATAACAGTGGTAGAAGTTTTAAGACTCACAATAAGTACTGGGAGAGCAGGGAAAAACAATGATTGGCATCAAAATAAGAAATCATTTCTCCTGACTTCCTCCTGGTTTACATCTATCATATGGTGTTTTATGTTCCTGGCAAATCATTTATGGTAAGGTTTTTGGAAATGAGTGCTTTTGGAAATGAGGTCTTCTAAGTGGAAATGTAAGCACTGCAATAAATGACTTGATCTTCAAATGTATTCAACAGCCTATGGCTCTTTCAGAAATCAGAGCTGTGGAGTGCTCATTGCTTTAAAAATGAGTCTCATTTTCTCTTGTGCTCAACTTTGGATAAAAGACTTATTTTAATGTTCAGAAAAGGAGGATTTGCTCATACTGCATAATCAATCTGTAATCCTTAGAGCTTCTAAATGTGAAGTGTGGCTGTTAATTCCCTTATTCTGGTGTGGTTTTGGAGGTGTTCACTGGAATAAATTGGAAATGCATCTTGGAACATTTTTTACATGCTTTGAGGAAACAGGATCCAGATGACAATTGATGTGACACACTTGTCACCTGCAGCGGAAAACCCTCACCAGGAGGGAAGCCATAAGGCTTCTCCCCATGCCCACAGCATCCTACACAATTTGTGGTACAAGAAAAAAGTCTTTGCAGCCATGTATTTATTTGTCTTGCTTAGTGCCCTTTGTGCTACTCCCACACATTGGACTTTAAAGCTTTCTTTGAAAGTTTTATTATCGTTCCCATTTCGCAGGCCTCAGAGGCATTGATGTGGCAGCCTGTTCTGGGGATGGGTGGCAAAGCGCTCTTTGTTTCTGCTCAGGGAAGACCCTGAAGGCCACTAAAGCTGCTCAGCAATGTTTCCTTTTAAGGATGAACCGAGGGAGACATCCTGCTTTCATCCTTAAATCTTACCAGATGAGAGGGAAGCTGGTGCTGAGGACAGGCAATGATGACCTGTGCTGAGTTTCCCGTTAGTGGAGATACAGCCAGTGGACAGGCATTGCCAGGGCACTGAGAGCCAGGGGCTGTGCTCTGCCTGTGCTCTCCTGCAGCCTTGGCTCTTCCTCAGCATCTCCTCTGTAGAGCAGAACTGATCATCCCACTGGATCTGCTGGCAGGCTGCCCAGCCAGCCCAGCCATCGCTGGGGACAAATCAAATACTGCTGACAGTGTCTCAGATCCATGTGCCTGAGAAAGCAAAGCTTTTCCCAACACCTCTTGCCATAGCCCTTTCCCTACTGGGATCACTGCCATGACTTATTTAGAGATACCCTCTTTCCAAGCAGGAAAGATTTGAAACTGCATTTGAAAGAGGGCGTATTTAGATGCTTATCTTCTTGCTGGAAAATTTTTTTAGTGACTTTGTGTTGTAGGAAAGTTCTTTTCACAGGCATGAATGCTGTACAAGGAAATACTTCCTAATATGAAAATATGGACAAACATTCTCAAAAGCACATGGCTTGAGTGCAGGACTATTTGATGCCGAAAATTAATCATGCTGACATGAACCTTCACTGTAAAAGCAAACTGTGTCACATTATCATTTTCAGCCCAAGAAATAAATATATATATTCTGCAACACTGAAAATAAATCAGAGTCTAGCAATTAAACAACCATCACATTTCCTGTGGGGGTGAAAAAAACAAACAAATAAAAACACAGGGAGCTGTATGGGAGAGAAAAGGGGCAAAGAGAGAGATGGAGAGAGTTTTTACAAGGATATGTGGAGACAAGAAAAAAAGCAAGAGTTTTAAGTTGCAAGTGGGTAGATTAAATTGGATATAGGTAAGAATTTTTTTACTGTGAAGGTGGTGAGGCACAGGAACAGGTTGTCCAGAGAAGCTGTGAATGCCCCATTCCTGGAAGTGTTCAAGACCAGGTTGGATGGGGCTTGGAGCACCCTGGTCCAGTGGAAGGTGTCCCTGCCCATGGCAGAGGGGCTGGAACAAGATGATCTTCAAAAATCCCTTCTAACCCAAACCTTCTTGTGATTCTAGAAGGCTAATATGGAACATGGTATCAGTGCAAAATATTGTTCTGTGTGGGCCATCCTCCCTCAGTCCATGTAGACTCTTGCTCACCAGGGTCTCTAAAACAGCACACCAAATTTGTATGAATTTAAGAATAGTCACTAGAAGCAGCAGTCTGATGATCTTTGGTGGTCCCTCTTCTCCAGAGGGTCATCTGGAACCTCCTGAGCACTGGCTGATCTGTGAGCAAAGCTCAGCTCTCCCCCTTGGGCTTCACTCCTTTCACAGCTCCCAAGTTCACACCTGAGCTTTCTGTTGCCTGCCTGGACCCAAACACTTGTACTCCTACAGATATGAAAACGAGATCCAGCAGGAGAGTGGGACTCTGGGAACATCAGGGTGAGGGTAAAGGTATTTCAGCTCTGCCTCCATGATGGGGTATGTTATTCTCATTTGCCTCTTGTACCTCACAGCTGCCTCTGCTCCTTCACCTCTCTCCATGTAGCTGGCTGCTCTCCTTCTCCTCCCTCCCTCTGTTTCTCTTTTCCCTTCTCTGGCTCAGTCAGTACATGCTTCAAGTATGATTCAGCTGCTTCCCCTGCCTCCATGACCAACAGCTCCTTCCCTGGTAATTTTTCTTCCTGTGGATCAATCATCTAATTCAACATACATCTCAAAATATTCAGCTGTCTAACATCCCCTCCATAGCCTCCTCAAAGCCTTATTTCAGCCCCAGGATCTTCTTCAGCTTTGTCTCCCAGCTGCATCTTGTCTGCCACAGGTTCCTCAGAGGCCATTTCCCACCTAAAGAGTTTCCATTATAAATATTACTCGGGATTATCTGCCTCCCACAGCCAGACATCTTTCCTCCTTCTGCCTTTAAATGACTTTCACTGCTGTCAAAATTGCCTTTATCTCCTTCCTTGGATCTGCTAAAACATCATATCAAGCTTTCTCCACAAACTTTAGGCAAAATCAAAACCCTCTTCCCAAGTCAAGGCCTCCAGCAATCATTATGTTTGGATTTTAAAGAGTTTTGCCTGAATTAATCTTGTTTTGAAATAGTAAAGATAACAGCTTGCAAAGTACATACATTTACATACCTCACTTCATTCAAATTAAGCTGCGAAGATAAGAATCTCCAGCAAATTAATTCTGCTAATGTTCTAAATGTGAATTTCAATCAAAGCTGAAAACCAAACCAACTCAGCTAAATTGCTGGCTCTTGTTATACTTTAAGTGATCTAAAATCATGCATCAATAAGCAAAGCAACTTCACTTTGTGCAGCTGAGCTCCAGACTGATTTGCTGCTTTCCAGAATTGTCTGATTAAAAAAGCCACAGTCAGCTCCAGCTAATAAGAGAAAATCAATCCAAAGCCAAAGAGCAATAAAAATGTTGTAGCAAGTTCAGAACATTTTGTCACAGCTAAAATTGGTTTTCTATGAACCATCTGAAATCATATGGACTGCAAATCCTTGCAGTTCACAGGTGTTAAAATAGCAAATGCTCTAATGGTTCCAGAAGCAAGCAAGAAAATCCACTTTTTGTCCCAGGATAGGGACAGTGATGAGGTGAAGAGTAAGAGATGTTACACAAAGGGTTGAGAAATTAACTTACTACTCAGTACTCTGGGTCACTTGAAACCCAGTAGTTCAGCTGGAGAACCTTTGTAACTTTCAGATAATCTGCATTTTAATTTGAATGATTTAAAACTGAACTGAAGACTTTGAGACAAACAGTGAGACTTATAGATCAAAGTGGTGTGGAAAACTAAGAGCAAATACAAGTGAAAGGTCTGAAAACAACTGGGATGCTTTGCTCCCAGCGTTCCCACACTGCCACAGTGGCTGGGTACCCCACAGACTCTTATTTAGATTTCTAAATATAATTTACTCCAGTGCAACTAAATCCCAGGAGTGCCTGGGGAGAGAGAAGGGCAGAGTTTATAGACTTATAGATGCAAGATTCCTATGGGGAATTGTGGATTCACTGTGGATATCCCTACCTTGCCAGTGGCCAGGGCAACTCCCAGCAGATGGATCTTGGAGCCCAGGGCAGAGGGTAAAGGGGATAACACAGGGGGTGCAAGCAAATAAACCAAGGAGCAGAGCTGCCTGTGACAGTAATTTTTGTGTCCTGGGAGGCTGGGGCTGATGATGGCAAGTGCCACCTCTAATGAAGAGGTGCCCATGTATCAGGGTATCCAGCACAGCCACAGCCCAACCAAGGCCACCTCCTCAGCTCCCAATCTGCCCATCTGCCCCTCTGAACCAGAAAGGACTTGATCTTGCTTCTGCAACCCAGAGACTAAAATGTTTCCTACAAGGCAAAGCAGTCCCTGACCTTTATTTTTTTAAAGAACCTCTTGTGTTTCCATTGCTGGAGGAAGCCAGAACCCTGTGTTTGGCCACAAACAGGCTTCCCACGAGCAGATGTGCTCAGAGCATCCACCCACACAGCTCCAAAAGGAAGGGCCTTGGGAGGGAGCAAGCAGCTTGGTCTCCACCAACTCTTTTCACACAGATCAATGAACAGTCGTTGAACAGAAATGTCTTTTCATCCTCAGCAGTCAAGGCCATGCTCTGGCCTGTGACCCCTCCCCTCCCAACCAGACTCAAGGAGAACCTGGGATTTATGATAAAACACTGCTGTCCCCTTTGTTTCTCTCTGTGGCACCACACAGGCACACACAGCTTGAGCAATGCAGCAGTTTCAAATTGTTTCAAAGCAGGTCCCTGCTTCTATTTTTACAGGAACGTCTCAGCCCTGTGAATTTTGGTGTGCCCTGCATATGGTGTGAATCATCCTCCACAGACAGCATGAGGAGTTAAGCAAACAGTGCCCAGCTCCAGGGGGAATATGATACATATCTTCATAGGATTTACAGGGGAATGGTTTTTAGTGGATGAAGCAGCTCTGGTTCTGTGCCATCACACTGATATCACAGTGCATCTTCCACACACGGTGTGAGGCTCTGAGTGTGCTCTGTGTCACCCCAAAAGAGCTGTGGTCCACCTCATTTACACTTATACATTTTATAGATTATGCATGTAATTGATTGTACTATGCACATTTCATTCCTTGCTCATCATACAAGCTGATAACTACCTTGATAGGACTATATATTTAGAGTGTTTGAGTATTTTGCTTGGCATCTGCTAAGAAGAAATCAAGTGCTGTCCTCTCTGAATGCTGTGGGTAACACTTCTTTCCCCTGAGCTTCAGAAATAACTTCCTAGCACTGTCAGGCCTATATGTCACTTATTTTCTCCACATGATATTTTTTATCAATGTGAGATAATCACACTTCCTTCACCCTCTTGTTCATTCAGATAGCTCACCCTTGGTGGAAGAATCTATATTTTGCAATGGTTTTGCAAAATGGTTGCTCTGCTTTTGCTTGAGAGCCCTCTGTGCTACTGTGATAAAATTGTGGAATATAAGTTGTGAGAGAAGAAGCTGCAGGGAGCAGTCTGATGACTTTTACACACACAGGCACCACTTTCATATGAATTATAATGCAATTTAACAGTTGCAAGATCACACAGAATTTTTAAGTGCTATTAAATAAGCAGTGATTTTATACCAAAGCACAGGCAAGAAATGGAGCCCATACGTAGCTAAAAAAGTGGCATATCAGGCTATTTGGTCTCTCTCTAGCTGTCCAGTCAAGTTATTCAGGCAGACCAAACTTTATCTTCATAGAAAGTTCCTGAGGAGACACTTGGTGACAAGAAGGAACAAATATACTATCAGCAGTGAGTTTGTTCTAAGAATAAAACAGGCATGATTGTGGGGAAAGCAGACTGTGAAACACCATAGACACAACCAGGAGGGGCCACTGCAATAAAAGAACCCATGCAAATTTAAAATGTAATGCTGATTGTGTGCATCATGATAACTACATTCAACCCCACCCCTGCTGTAAAACGATGGGAGGCACAGAGCTGACAGAGAGGAAACAACAGGGAGGCAGTAGGGGAAGGGAAGAGCAGCTTCTCAAACACCACAACTCCATGCATGACTCAGTCTTTCATGAAGCCCTAAATCCATCATTTCTAGGGAGAAATGAAGATTGTAATGTAGCTGCATCACTCACTGCCAGGCCCTGCCTGCTGCCCTGCTCAGGATGATGTGCATGGAGATTGGGAGCACGGCCATGCCCAGCTCTGCCCGTGGGGCCATGCCCATGTCTGTGCCTGCTATAGCAACGTGCAGCTCTTCTGCCAGCCAGCACCCCACAGCACATGCACAGCATGGAGCAATATGCTTACTGGTGGCATGGCTTCCCCCCCCAAAATTAGATTCTTATTGATTATAAGTAAAGCAGCCTTACAAGGAAAATACTTTGGCATTTGGGCTCTCCTGGCACTATTATTTGTCAGAAAATTAATGGCATCCTTGGCTTTGCTTTCCAGATGGACAATGTAAGCGTCTCCAGGCTCCCCTCTGAATTTCCCTTCTGCTGCTCATTGTTCACAGCTGTGTTGAGCAAAGTCCTGGCAGGCTGCAGCTCAGCAGACAACCAGAACAGGGAGAGAAAAGTTTCTGAGTTTCAGCTTGTGTCAAAATGTTTATTCACTTCATACAGAGCTGATGTTCTTTCAGAATATATAAACATGCTGTTGCTAAAACTTTAATAGGCATAATTACTGCTCTTTGAAAATTCTAATTATATGGATTATTAGGAAATAACTTAAGAGCTTGGATGAGGGGATTTGGATGAGCTGCCAGTGATGCAACCTCTGCGCCTATAACTCCCTGTAAATTAATAATTTTCCATGGTTTATGTGTACATTCCACTTTTTCACTTAATATGACACTGCAGGCAATATGTTTCACCAGGTGTATTTCACATCCTGCCTTGCTCAGTCTCTCTAGCTCTGGCCCTGTGCCTGCTCAGGATTGTCACTGTCTCTCAGCAAAGATCCCCTTGTACCCCTTACAGACCATGCCATGGTCCCAGCCAGCCCCCCAGCCCTCAAATACTTGTTCAGGCTGCTGTTTTTGAGGTTTTCAGCTTACTCTTGTCTCATACAAGTAAAGTGTAATTTCTTCTTTAAAATATCCACTCTGAGGACTTTTCTGAGAGATGATTTACAGGTTTGTGTTTTCCTGTTTTCAGATTTTATGTGTTTTGTAATCAGCTCTGGGTGATAGCAAGAGCCAGAGCTGCACAGGAGTAAAGCTACAAATCCAGCACAAATCCAGTCTTGTTCATTGACATTTGCCTTTAATGGGTTATTACTCTTCCTCTTGGACATTATGGGATAAAATCAGGAATTGAATTACTGAGTATTGTGAGAAATCAGCTTGCAAATTTATAGACTCATTATAATACTTGGTCTGAAATGTTAAACTGCTACTAATAAAATTGCTGACTCCTTGTATTAGCAGTTGTTCTCAGGCTGGGGCAGCATAGACCAAATTTGACCTAAAAATTTGGTACCCTCTTTGCACCATGGATTTGTTTCACAAATAGACCCAGCCCTATGACTGGGAGGCTTTTTTCTTTTGGATTGGTCAAAATGTATTATAAATGGAGACAATGCAGCTTTCAGGCACAGTGGTCTGACTAGAGACTGCCATTTCTATTTCTGCATGTCAAAATGCAGTTAATGTTTGTTCTGTACAGCTCTCTGTGTGGAGTTGAGTGAGGAAGCAAACTCCAGGTGCTGCACAGAATCACTCCTGCTGCCAGACCCCACCACCCATGCCAAGCTGTCCCTACAAACTTGCTGACCCTCTCACTCTGCAGATGAGGTTTTGGGGAGGTGAGAAGGATGCTGCGTTGCCTCATGCCTTGGTAGAGGGGAAATAGTTCAACAGGCCCCATTAGGTGCTGCTGGTTTGGCAGCCAACTGCACCCACTGCTTGTGGACATCAAGATCTGCTTGAGCAAAGTCTCCCTCCAGCCTCTGGAGAGGCTCAGGGTGTGTGGCTGGCAGGAGAGATCTGTGCCAGATCACCCTCCATCCCTGCTGTCCCTGCCTGGAAAGCCAGCTGAGTGGGAATCCATGCTTGGAAACCTTCCTTAACCTTCCTTGTCCTTGACCTTCCCACTCTGCCAAAGCCCCCTGAGGTTTGTCAGCTGACCTACAAACCAGAACAGTCCCAGCTAATGGGATTCTTTATGCAGACACAAGCTACAGTGTTATATGAGCATTAGAAAGGCTCTCTCTGACTTTTTTGGGAGTGATAAATTAATTACCAAAGTTTAATTTAATTGAATTTCTGTGAAGACACAGGAAATTTCAGCCCATGAAACATTCTCAGTGTAAAAAGCCATCAGCTTTTATTGCGCATGGAAGATTACTTATATAGGTATTTTTCCATGATGTAAGAAGTTTGTGTGTTTAAAAAACCCATCCAGGACTGTCCTAGAAAGGAAGCAAGGAGAAAAGATGTCAGAGGGGTTATTGCAGTTTCCCAAGCACAACACAAGAGGTTTCAGGTGGCCATGAGGTAAAAGCTGATGTCTGGGCCACTTGCCAGCAGCGTCACTGGCTGCACGTTCTCTGCAAAGGGAAAAGCCCATGAAAGGTCATCAATGCAAAAGAGAGGCTGAGTGGGGCTGGGAGAGAGCTGTGCACAGAACAGAGCATCCTCCACAAAAACGTGGGATCAATAGCCCTGTCTGTCATGACACCAAATCCCATCAACAGGGCTGCCTCTCATCCCACACAGAGGGCAGCCCCTGACACTGCTGCCCTTCTGTGCTATGCTTTTAAGTGTTTGCAAGCATTTCAGAGAATTTAATTTTCAAAAGTATTAAATAAATAATTCTGGGATTTGAAATGTTCTTTGAAACTTTAAGATGAAAAACTGAAAAATCCCCCTCCTTTCAGGAATTGTCCATTCTTTGTCTTTACACAAAATACATGAAGCAAAGAACATTTGGGGTAAAGTCAGCAATGTTTTTAAACTGAATATTTTTTATTTAAAGCTTTGTTACAAATATCAATGATCAAATACATCACATCAGTGTGTATAAACCAAAGTAAATGTCCAAGTTCAGCCTTCAAATAGCCTGAGCACACTTTCTTTCTACTCATGATGATAAATTTGGTTCTAAGTTTTTTAACATTAGAGTGCTAGCGACAGAACTGGATGAGTAATTCATAGGGAATAATTTAGTCATTAATTCAGCCATTTTTATACTCTCTTATTTTTCATGAGGAGATTGTAATATTCTCACATTCATTCCCTCCTTGAATGTCTTCATCAAATAAGCTCATCACTTTATTAACTGCTTGGAGCCCTGCCTGGATCCCACTGGAGCAAGACACAGGATGTGTTCAGGGGCACACAGCAATCACCAGAGAAAAAAAGGCATAAAGATGAGGACCCCTTTTCTTGGAGGAAGAGTTATTAGAAGACAAGTGGTTGAAACAAACAAAATAATACAAGGGTAAAATGCTGGAAAAAGCAGTTATTTTTCCTCTTATAACATAAGAAAGAGAGGGTATTCAATGAAATTAAAAGCCAGAAACTACACAATGTAAAAAAAAAAAAAAAAAAAAACCAAAAA
>VXBI01012389.1:460191-490155 GCA_013397375.1 Toxostoma redivivum | reverse complement strand
CACCAAAAAAACCTCAAAAAATTTACAGCGTTGGAATCTACTTCACAAGACAGTACCAGTGCCAAGAGCTTAGCACAATTCAAAGGAGGATTAGACATTTGTATGGATAATGGGAATAACAGATCTGAGAAAATGATTCTAAAAGCAATATAAACCCTTTTGTTTCAGAGTATTGCCAAGTCTTGCAAGGTCAATTCCTCACAACTGTTTGCAGTTGAAATTCAGAATATGAACGTCTGGTTCTCTCGTGGTCCAAGGACACAGCTTGCACAGGATGTTTCTGTTCCTTGCTGGGGTAGGTGAAACTCAAACTGGGTGCACAGTTTATACACATAGCCTTGTCAATTTATTTTTCACAGCACTCTCTTCAGCAACATCACTTACCCCAGTGTTCCCAGGGGTGGGAGGGCAGCCTGGCCATGATCTGGATCTCAGGCTCTATTTCAAGAGGACATTTCTGGAGTCTTGTTTCAGAAGCTCACCCTGCTCTGTGGCTGTAGGGGAAGATGAAGCCAAATCCCATTTGCAGAGGGCCAGGGAAGGAGGAGGGCTGGCAGCTCTGGCTTCCCTAGGAGTAAGGGGCACTTGGAAAGACATGGAGAGACCAGGGAGAATCATCACCTTCCAGCCTTAGTCTGCTCAAAGCACTTAGAATTTGTACCAGATAATGAAGGAGAGACAGCTCAAAAAGACACCAAAAGGTCCCCTTCCCATTTCAACACCTAAAAGTTCTGGATTTCAGTAACACATTTTTTCATTTTTGATACCCAGGGTTTTGCAGCACCAAGAAAAACTGAAGCTTTTTTATAGGTTGGAGAGCTGAAGATCTTTTCCAGTCCTGTTTTGTATAGATTTCAAACCTTTAGAAATCAACTCTCAGATTCTGTACTTTAGATTCATCACCTTTATGAATTTTTCCCTCTCTTCTTCATAGCACCCTCATGCCCTTTATGAGATGTGATTTGTGAGAAGGTAGGCATTTAATCAGCTTAGGCATTAAATAGACCCTGACACAAGAGCCTGGACAATGCTTCCACAGTTCCAGTTCCTTCTAGACCTGCTGTGAAAAATAATCTTGTGTTCTGTAATGAGAACAATAAATTACAGGAAAGCATGCAAAGTAAAACGGACATGAATCTTCCATGCTCCTTGATGAGACCCCCACTAATTAGAGAGGTGACAGAGGCTTTTCCTGATGCCTGCATCACATTTCACAAAGTTACTCAGTGGTTCATGTCACTGGGTTTCCATTTCTCCAGAGTATTTCAGTCCTCCCATTGAGGCTGGATCTGAACATGTCCTGCTGATACTCATCAGCAAAAAGTGATCCCAGCCAAGGCCATGGCTCAGGATTCCTCGGGAATTTTTCCTGTTCTGGTTTCACTATAAATAAGTGAATAACATTATAAATGCAAGGCTCCTAACCATCTGGACTCCAAGCACAGTTTTGCCTAATCTGTTTCTTTCTCAATCATTTTGTCTAATATATCCTGTCCTGTGCCTCTGTGTACCCACACACACAACCTCTGATGCCCAGGTGCATCTGTGCCCCATCCTGAGAACAAATGGCATAGCCTGGCCTCCACCATATTATTAAACTCTCCTGACCTCCCAAACCATGTGGCTACTTCCAGGCAAGCCCATGGGAGTGGCCTCTGACCCAAGCCTGAAGTCCCTGAGATGCTGCCAAGGAAATTTTGCCCAGCACTGGTTACTATGAGGCAGATTCCTTGGGAAAAAAAAAAAATAAGGACTGTACAGGCTACTGCCTGGCTCTAACTGAACTCCATATGGGAGGATAAAGTCCCACTTTAAAAGTTCACATTTTCTCTGGGGCAAGAAGCACAATTTGGTCTGGTTTGTTACTAAAAAAAAAGCAGAACTGACAAAATTATTTAGGAGACTGTGATTTTCCCAGTCTGCTCATCACACCCTATCCTGGCTGCTCCATCCCATGTGAGGCTAACACTTTGTATTGTTGCATCTCAAATGCCATCCACCTGTGGGAATTCAAAAGAAACCTCATAATATTAACCCAGCCTTTGACCAACAGAGTATCAAGTCACTGGCAGGGAGTAAATATTCTTCCTGTTAGCCAGAGATAACATTCATTTTCTCCATCAGCCTCTTGGTGCACAAACACTGTCTGTCACTAGGAACTGATCTTAGAAATCTCTCACAAATAACATCCTAGACAGTAATGAAGTTTCAGGAATATAAAAAAAACCACTTCTATAATTTTCAGTCAGCTCGGTTATGTTTAAATAGTACTGTCCACACACAGAATAAAACCAGAAATTTGCCAGCTATCCTTTTTTTTAATTATTTATTTATTTTCCTTTTCCTGTTAAAGAGGAGCTGCTACATCAGATTTCCTTCTCTTTCCCTTCTTAAGTAATGTCACTGCACTTTGTGGAACACACCCCCTGCTAGATCACCTAGCTAGGTTGGAGAGCCACACACCCAGGGACCAGTGAAATTACCAGGAAGATGGCTAAAGCTTCTTACTAAAATAGTCCAGTTGATGTGATGCCAAAAGCACAGGTTCCACATCAGGGACAGGCAGCAACAAGGGGCTCTCACACCAGTGCTACATCATCAGCTCATGGTCCAGCTTCACCCCACGAGCAGGAGGAGCCACCACAGTTCCTTCTATTGACTGCCAAGTCCACCAATCTCCTTGCAGTGGGGAGAGGGGAAAGCTCATTTTAAGGTATCACTACTGCCTGCACAGAGAGCTGGCAGTCACATCATGGGATTACAGCTCTCAACACCATGAAAGCCCACAAGCTCCTCTGCTCCCTCTCACTGACTCAGGCTACAGGGAGAGGAGGTATGAGATTGTTGTAGGATACTGGTGAGTATCTGTGCTGTTATCAAGGTGCCTACAGCAGTGACAAATCTTAAAAGTTCAGGCTAGGACAAATCAATCAGGCTGGCTTGGTACCTTTGGTAACCTTCTACTGGAAATTAAGGGCCAAGCTAAAAGAAAAGACTTGTATCTTGTAACAGACACACTGCTCGCAGCCCAGGTACTCCATTTATGAAAATAAATATACTGGATGTAGTAATCATGGATACTTTGGCAGGCACATTCTCTTAATTTCCTGAAATGTTTGTGCTGGGAGCCAAACATGCATCCTCAATTCTAAAACTCAGAGTGTGCTTTGGAAAGGTTGTTAGTCGTACTCAACACATTGGTTTGATGTACATTCAAAATAATCTATGTTATTTGTAAAGGATGTGATAGGCGCAGTGTGAACACTTGGAGGTATGAGGTACAGCATTATAATAAAGTAAAAATGCCAGGGCACCAGGCTGGGCGTGGGGATTCAATTTTCTGTTGGCAGAATTTTCTTTCTATTTTCTTTTGTCTGCATCTAATACTGTTTCCCACAGAGTGCTCAGGAGATAGCAAAAAGCAGGAATCATTCCCAAAAGCCAGTCTGGTTAGAGCCACAGAGCTCTGGAGGTGAGGAGAGGTCCATAGCTTAGATCAGGGCAGCCAAGCCAGCCTAACTCAGGGCAGATGCCAGGTTCTGGCAGGGCTTCATGGAGCCAAAGTCCCCTGGATATCAGAATTTGGTTTCTCTTGGGCTTACTTTTAGAAATATAAGGCTGAGAAGGGAAAATGTTTTTCTCTGTCACTTCACCATCCAGCCTCTCTACTCACTGCCATCTGCAGCAGCCCAATGGTCTGCACTGCTGTAACATTTGTGTTTTCTTGCAGAAAAGTCATGCCTTCCTTGAACATTCAAAACACCTTGCAGACACCTCCAGCGGATTACAGACACTGCTGGTACACCAACCATAACACAGAACCTGCAGGGATTAAAGGGAGGGCATCAGCAAGGGACCATCATCCTTAGACACATCTACAGTCACTATCCTTCCCATTCCCTGTGCTATGAGCAGAGAAGTGCTGAGATCCTCAAAGGTTTGAAAAACATGCTTACATGCCTCGAAGCAACTGGATTTCATATGCTTTCTTCATCTGAATTCCTTCCATTTGCCTGATTAGCTGCTCTAATCAGGGAGAAAAGAGATGCAGTCAGATATTGTCCTGTCTCCTCTGCTTCCCCAGACACTGACTTATGGTAGACAATGGGGGCATCTCTGCTCATCACAGCTGGCACCTGAGCTAGAAAAAAGGATGGTGGGGAGAGGAAAGAGCTGATCACACACAATGTGTGTGCACAGACACAAGAACTGCAGACCATAAGAAGTGACCTTTGGGGAAGCACACAGAGGAGCTTTGTTTTCTTCCCTTTAGTATCAGAGCTCAACATGTAAAACAAAGGGTTTTTAACTTTCATTTTCATTCATGAGTGTCTTCTATACAGAGCCTAATTAAAACTCCTCTGTTTCCAGATCAGTGAAAATAGGCAACCTGTATATAAATTATTTCTCTACAAGCTGAAAAGCCAAAATTATGTTATTCAATTCTACTTAAGAAGAAGCAAATTTTAAACCTGGAGCAGTCTCAGAAGTAACTTCCAACTATAAAACAAAGCAATGTGAAAACACAGTTTTGAGAAAACATGGCCCTGCTTCTCATTTAAACAGACATATTTATTGATGGTAAGACATAATGCATTTCAGTCTCAGCTGAATAACTCACCTCAAAAGATTTGAAAGAGACACAAATCTATTTTGAAAATACATTTCCTTCTGTAAGCAAAAAGATGTCCAATTTCCATTTTTCAAGTATGTCATCTTTTCTGAACAGAAAAGCTCATTAGAAGGTGAAGGCAGAAGTCTGCAAACTTGCAACATTCTTTCCCAAGAAGATGTATTTTGTTTGTGCCCAATAAACATAAATAAAGCAAGGCAGCATCTTAGAAAATTAAGAGCTAGGCAGAAATTTAGAGGAAGGTCTGACAGCAACAGAACACAATATTAAGAATTCTTTATGTCTAAAAGTGAGTTTTGGGAAGGTTTACTGCTTTGCAGTATAATGTGCTTAAGCAATTCGGCCCAAAGAGGAGAGAGGAATTTGGGCTACTGGATTCATTTGCCAGCAAGAGAAATCTTCTTGTTTTTTGATAAAATATATATATATATATAACTGACATCAAGACATCATCCTTAAAGAAGACCCAGTATATGGATTCTGCTCTGAGCAACTTTAACCTTTCAGGAGACCTCAGTTTTTACTGCTTTTCCCTGCAGTTCTGTGCAGCACCAGGAAGAACAGATCCCCTTCACCATCTGAAAACAACTGAGATGCATTTTCATTTCCTTGTGACATTTAGTCATCTTTCCCTGTCTGATTCTCGTGTATTTTACATGCAGTAAGGACTGAATTTCAAAGCAAGTGGTGGCCTCAGGGGGTGGGGAGGGTTTTTTTGAGAAGAGGGGTTCTGCAGGGCTGGGCAGTCTCCCACCCACGCTGGCAGCTTGCAAGGATAAAGCTGGAACAGGTTTCCTCCTGCAGGATTCACCTGCTCACTGACAGCTTTAGGCTAGGAATTTACCATGTACTTGTGGAATTACAGCTGCATAGGTGCTATCTGATGATGAGCTGCTGGGAGCAGCACCAGCCCCTCCCCAGCCATTTCCCGGGGAGAAGGTGACAAACCTGACACTGTGGCAGTGTGGGCACACTCTGTTCCACAGCTGATCCCATCGCTTCCGATGGGGATGGGAGGTGGGGTGCCCGTGGCATCCTCAGCCTCCTCTGCTGAACCCATCCCTGCATCCATTTATTACCAATGCCCAGCAGTCCTCTGTAATGCTAGAGGTGACATTTTGGAAAGCAGTATGTGAGAGGACAAGATGCTGGGAAACACTTCCTCCTGCATTGCACAGGAGAATCTGAGCCCCCATGCTCCTGTGTCTGCTGATGCAAAAGCACCAGGTGGGACAGGCAGGAACTGTGGCTTGCCCATCTCTCAACTCTCTCAGTGACACCCATGGGCCATTTGGTGCTTGAGCTATTTTTGCTGTTTGCTGAGATTCGTTGAGGAGCACAATAAACATGAAACATAACAACTTGGCCACATTCAGTTCCTCACAGTAAATATCCACAAGTATTTGACACCTTGAATGTGAAGAAAAAATAACTTATTGGAAGCAAGTATGTTGAATAAGAGCCCTGAAACACAGCTATAAGCACTGAGGTGTCCACAGACATGTCCCCATTCCTGCATCCCTCTGCCCTTTCATCACTCCTTCCCCTTTTCCCTCCTCTCATTGTTTCCCTGAGGATGAATCACAGCACCCATGCACCATGGTCTCTTTTTTCATCAGATCCCATCCTTTGGCACTTCTTCCATGCAGCCATTTAGGAGCCATGAGTTTGCTGGCTCTGTGCTGGCCTCCAGCGAGCACAGCATCTGAGAGCAAAGCCTACACTCTTTTTGTAAATTTAGGTTCTAATCATGCTGTGGCTTGATTCCCTGTTTGCAAAATGAGCATATTAATCCTTCCTTTATCCCACTGTTTATCAGCCTTGACTCACAAGACTGTAAATTCTCTCTGGCAGGGTAGTCTGTTAAGATGTGTACTTGCTTCAACAGAGCTTTGAAACCCCTAGGAGTTTCTAAATGCTGCTGTTCATGTATTATCATATTATTCATCCTGATTAATTTCTGGGCTGTATCTTTAAGCAGAGATTGCTGTTTCCCGAACCTTAACTTCAGAGTCCACAAGCCAGATTTATCCCTGCTGTCGTGCCATTAAGTTACATTACTGTTAATAATTCCTTGCTCTGAACACACTGGCTTGTACTACCCCATTTTGTGCTGCTTCTACAAGTGATAAAGGATAGCTCTGAGGAATTTTCATTGCAAAAGAAATCAATTCTCAGCTCACAGGGGAAGATAGCAAGGGCCATATAAGGTGATCTCACACCACCACAGCTCCCTTTTAACAAGACTGTAATTTTTTTGCAGGCTGTACATCTGGATGCCAGCTTTCCAAGCACTGGGGTTGATCTATCAAACACTGCAAAACAATCTATCTTTAAAATGAATGATGATGCAAATTGTTCTCAGAAAAGATATCTATCAGAATAAAAGAAGAATATAAATTAAAGACTAGACATGTTGGCAAAGGAGGAATGCTATGTGGTTTACATCAAGTTAATCCACTGCCAAAACTTTCTCTGATTTATATGCTAAAATGGCAGCCCTAGACTAAAGGTAAAAGGGGCACATTGCCAGCACAGAGCCTGTTTCTGCAGAGGCTCTGCACATGCCCTGTGTGCTCCTCGGCTGCTTGGAGGAAGAGCTTCTGTCTCCACCACCACCCTGGAGGTGCTGATGTAGCCCCAGCAGCCAGAGAAGGAAGAGATGCTCAGTTGGATGCCCAGGAGCTACGAGGAGGAGTTCAGTGAGTGATGGCATCTCCTCCACACCTGGCAGGCCTGGACCCAAGCTCAGCCTTGCTCCCAGGCACTGGTGGTTTATGCAGGCAGGGAGGGCTGTCCTGGAGACCCCCTTGGTCCCAGCACCTCCACCACAGCGTTGTCAAGTCTCAGCTGAGAGGCTCAGCCCCAGCTCTGGTGCAGTGACTGCAGTCCTGCTCACACCACTGTGAGATCCCAGACTTGATCCAGGGCAGTGTGCTTCTTAACAGCAGTGACATCATTAACAGCTACCAACCTGTCCCTGCTGTGACTCTTTCAGCCACTAATTGGACTCTCCCTCTGCAAAGGGGCTCAGAGCCAGCCATGCAAGGTCCTGCAGCAGCAGCTCCTGCAGCAGGGAGCTCCACACAGAGAGGACAAGGAACCTGTGGATGGCTGTGGAGGGTGGATATTCACTGGGACCCAGCCAGCCTTTGGCCCTTGGGATAGAAACATAGCAAGACTTGTTACTCACTGTAGTTACAGACAATATGCAGTGCAAGTTGGGACCCCTTCCTCTTTCAGTGGTGGGGGGGACTTGGGGGACATTTAATACTGTTCATTACTCACAAAAATTTGATAGCACGAACACTGAAACTGCAGCATCAGGCACTCATGAGTTAAGAAGTGCTAGAAATAAGATTGCTAATCTGTCCTTTATTTAGTCTACTTTTGCATGTGTACTTGATAAGGTCTTTAATTGCAAGATCTCATGTTTGCAGTTGTATTATAAAACAAACACAAGGAAACCCAATTAAGTTGTACAACAGCTCAAACAAGGGTTTTGCTAATTTCCCAGTCCTCAGTGTGAGTGAGAGCAGCATTTTTGGCCATCAAATTCTTATTTGCCAAACCTGTTGTGTTCCTGCTACAGTTGGGCTACGCAGCCCCTTTGCTGATATAATGGTAACCAAAGCTATTAGGAGTGCTGGGAAGAGCCATCAGAAGCCACATGTGGATTTGTCAGCCCCTATTACAGGCTGAGCAAGGTCTCAGGTAATTGACGAGACAAAGCAATTTCTGTGATTGAAAGTCTATATAGAGATACAGCATTGCATTTTTATCAGGTGCAGCTTTGATTTTTCGTTAATTACTGTACTAACTTTGGAAGGGGGGGGAAGTCTTTATCCCACATAAGGCAAAGGAAACCAAAGAATATACTTGGCAGAGACACACTGTATTTGTCTGGGATGAAAAACAGGACATATCTGCTGGTAGACAGCTATCCAGGGAGGTATTTTTCCCCTGCTGCACTGTTTCTCTTGGCAGCACAATGTGCTAACTTTAGAAGTGTCCGAATGCCTTTGCTCAACTATTAGCACAAAATAAGCTCCTTTGTGTTTCACCCATTCATGCCTCTTAATTTATGTTCTGGCATCACTTTTCCTTGTATTGTGCAAGTCAAGAGTCTGTACATGGGGCCAAAATGTGTTTATGCACAGACGACGATGGGGACAAGTGCCCTTGAAGTCAATACAACAGCACCAGAAAGCCAGACCCCACCGTGTCTCTCATGTATAATGAAATTCACACGTGCCTACCTTGAAATCTTGCTCAGAAAGTAAGAGTGTGCCTTCCTGTGCCTTGGGTTTGATGACAGGCTAACCAAAACCAGGAACAAGCCGTGGTGCATGGGGCCAGAGCTCCCCACCGTCTGCGGGTCTGGGCTCCCTGTTTGCCCCATGCTGGCAGAGCCAGAGCCCACCATGAAGTCCATCAGCAGAGCCAAAACATGCCTAAAGTGAAGTGATCCTTCTTCTTTTGATTAGTATCTGTGTTTCGCAATGTGTTTTATTGCCTGGGAAAGAGACAATAAAAAAAATCTGCAGCAATAAATAATGTGAAACAGGATATTCAAGAACAATAATCCAAAGCGCTGCATGAAGTGAGGGCCTTTCCCTTAAAACACTGCACACTGCAAGTTCCCTGGGGCATTAAAACCCCATTCTTTCATGTTCTTTATGGAACTAAGGGAATTGCTGGTGTTCAACCTATCAAGAAAATATATATTTTATAAAGGGTGATACCAAGCCAAGAAGTCTAATGCTCTGAAGCTTGACTGGAACAGTTTGCAGAAACAGCTGTAGCCCAGGAAGTTTAAAACTTCACTTTTCCAAACCTAGAGTAAGTCACCACCTTCCCAGTGAAAAGGACAGGGAAGCAGAAGTTCTTTGGGTACATTTATTTCTGGGGAAGAAGTGCACTGTTCAACTCCCCTAAAGTCAGCTCCCCAGATTGTCCCTAAGGCAGGCTGCTGAGCACTGGGATAGGAGCTCACCTGAAATTTTGGGGTGCTGGAAAAGACATGGCCAAACCCCAGGTAAACAGGCTGCTGATGCATCTGGGATCCTTTTCACAAATGGGGAGCAAAAAAAAGGAAAAGCCCCTTTAACAGGAGCTTCCAACTTTCTTTGCTCAACCCATCCTTGCCCAAATCAAGCTGTAGCTCTACCGGTTTGGAGCCCTGAGTTGGGCATGGGGGCTTAGAGTTGTACGAGCCTGACCCTACTGCTCCCACACCTTCAGGGACAGCAAGGGGGACACTGATGTCTTTGAAGCCACCAGAGTGGCATCCCCAGAGAGCTGAGCTCTGACACTGACTTTTTCTCTCACACATGTGTCCTGAGGCTGCACAGCTGCCAGAAACCTTATGCCAAAAACACGCTTCTCCATCCTGACTCCTTGAGGGCTTTTTCTCAGACTTCAAGCCCTAGAAATAGGTACTTTTCATCCTTAACTATGCCTTGTTCTATCCTCTTCACAAGAGGATGCTCCTGCAACATCTGAGAAAAGTTGCAGCTCCAAAGCAAAGTTCAGCTCATACAGGCAGCTCAGACCACAGATGACTAGGAAAAAGGGAAAAAAGCACGGAAAGCAAGAGGAAAAGCAAGCACCAGTGCACCCAGTCTTGTTTCAGCCTTCCAGCACAGGCCGACACAAAGACAGGATGACTGCAAAGCTGGCAGGTAAAAGTTAAATACAGGTACCTGCCAACTGGAGGATGAATGTGATGCTAAGAAAACATGGCTAAATGCAACACATGAAGAGGTCCAATGGAAAACAAAATAAGCATCTACATTATCTCTTTTTGAACTGTTTATAGCTGGATCTAATCACAGTCCTGTTAAGGGCAATGGACAGATTCCAGGTAGGCAGGGCTGAAGCTGGCTTTGGCTCCCTGTCTTTGGCTCCATGTCTTTGTTCAGGGAGGTTAACAAATGTTTCATGGTGTAAAATGGGTAAAAGCACCACAGCTGCGTCTTGGCTGCACAGTTCAGAACAAGGAACAGGCTCCACAGCCCTGGGGCAGAAAGGCAGCTCTGTCTGCTGCAGGAACACATCCCTTGATTCAGATGCAAACTCTCTAATTTATGCAGACAGACATACTTGTACACAGACAAACACGCCGGGTTTTCATCCCAGCGTATGGATGAGTGGGCTCATGAAAAGAGATGACATCTTTCTCTCACACACACGCAGTCACCTACACAAAACCATGCTAAAAATATTTTGTAAAGGCAGCAGTCAAGTACACTGAATAGGGAACAGCAGAATTAAGGCTATTCATTTTTTATACAGTTCTAAGAATTAAAGTTAAGCAATAATAGTATTGTCCTCAGTGTTACATTAGCAATTCCTCCTCTATTTGTTCTGAAAGTACATGCCTTGTATTAAAAATACCTTTTTTTTTTTCCCTGACTAAAGTCTTGGGGGAAAAAACAGGAAACAAAATCCAAGTCTTTATTTGTAAAAGTTTCTGGAGAGTTTTCTCAGGAAAAGTAAAAGCAAAAACACAGAGATTAGGAAATGTCAGAGTTAGGGCTGCCCAAACATGGAGACATTTTTTATTTACTCACGTGTCCATCTCCAAATAAAGTGAACCAAAAATGCACAGCCAGCCCTGGCTTTTGAGTGACTAACTCTGCAACCTCAGGGACAGTATTTTAACCAAAGACATCTGTGCATTTAAATTCCAGGGGAGATTCCTCTATTCATTTTTCTAAAAGAAAGATGAACCCTGTGCCTGGGTGGTTCCCCCAGCACTGGCACTCCCTGAGTCACTGGCAGTGGCTCAGGCTGACACCTAAGAGCAGCCTGAAGGAGGAGACACTTCAGCCACCTTTGGTGAATAAGCTCTTACATCCTCTCCTTCACATCCATTCCACACCTGAGCTGTTCTGTCCTTTCCCCTCAAAATGTCCCAGTTCCAGGCCTGTCACATAATTTCTCCACTCACTGAAGTCCCAGGATCCCCATCCTGCCAGCTGTATCCCTATTTCTCTCCTTCACACTAATCTCATTGCTCAGCCATTCTCAGTTCCCCAATTCCAGACTCTCTGCTATGCATTTCCAGTTCTCCATTATTTCCCACCCTTTCTATCCCTCATGTGTCACCACCCCATCCATCTCCCTCTATTTCTCTTTCAATTTAGTTCAGGCAGCATCATCCCTCCTGCCGGGCTCAGCAGGATTCAGGGACAAGGTGAGGCCAAGCCCTGTGGTCTCAGTGCCCTGCCATTGCTGGTCCTGCATCTCCTTGCACTGCATCATGCTCTGTGCAGATACACCATTTGGAGTGTAAATTTAAAAGTTCAAGTGAGTCACTGCTGAGCATGTGAAAATAAGAATTTTTCATAAAACTTGGCAGCAAGGCAGATTTTATTGCCTTGTGACTACTGGAATTTGGGGGAAGGAGTAAGAACATATGGTGGACATGGGCTCTACCTGTGCCAAGCATGCCCTCCCCATTCAAAAGCAGTGACCCTCCCATCTTTGGTACATCCAAACAAATGATTTAAAATCCTGGTTGTTTCAGGAATGATTCAACAGTAAGAGTTTTTTACATCTCTGTAGCATACCTTAACCAAGGCTTTTGGACATGGCTTGTAAGCCTCAGACAACTCTATTCTCCCAAAGGGCAGGAGAAGGAGGGATAAACAGATGAAGAATGATGAACAAACCATCTGTGCACCCACAGCAATCCACCAGCTCCTCAGGTATCCTGCAAGGACCCTCTGGGCAGCTCCCCAAGGGTGGGATCTTTCTAGATTGCACCTTAACAGTCACCACATCTAATAAATGGTGGGAAATAGAAGGTGTGTTCCATGCTTATTGCCACACAATTAATTATTTGACCTAAGCACAACACAAAAGCATGTGCAGCTTAATGCAATGCTGAGACACCCATCTCCTCCTTCAGAATAGAACAGCCATTTATTTTCTTGCAGGAACAAACACAAATTCTTGTCTTCCCTGACATAATTCCCTTCCTTAGCTGAGCCAGGATCACTCACAGGACTTCTCCCCAGAAAAACCTGACCCTCCCTTTCTGCATTCATGGATTCTGCTCAAAGAGGCTCTCATACAGCTCTATATGACCTGGCTTCTAGAGAATATCTGTCCTGTTCCATAACTACTTTTCTTGCTGAAAGATAGGCTTTTTTTTTAATCATCCCCTGGACATATACATCATCACTTCAACATATTCATCATCACTAAATATTCTATTGGAACTTGCAGACATGAACCATAATGGCATAAATTCAGTCTGCGTCTGGAAGAGACAGAGTGGGTAATTTATCAGAAAACAGGTAGAAAAAAGGTGCCTTTATGCTTTCTAGTGTCTTTATGCTTTTTTCCTTGGAGATATCCAGAACTCTTCAAATCATATCTGAAATGTAAAAGCCATAAGGACTTGAAAGACAGCACTGAGTTTTCCCAGACTACCTTCCTACACTGATTTTACCACTTGGACCTGAAGAGCCTGAACAACACGTTTTGGTTATTACAGAGAACTTCACCAAATCAGGCAGGTGCTGGCATGATTTTAGGGCTTCAGGTGAAGTTCTCAGAGGAAAAGTTGTGTTCCATTTGCCAGCCTGTCTCCCCAGTTTATTTATTTGTGCAGCCATAACTAAGGAAGTTTACATAAAGACCATGAATTGCTGCTAGGAAATGCAGTAACATAAATTGTCTCTCAGTGAATGCCAAGACAGAAGGTGGGTGGAAAGGGACTTCTGTTGATGTGTGATGAGTTTTGGAGACTGGTGAGCCACAGAATTAGGATCCCAACCAAGGATTTTCTGAATTTTTATAACTGTAAAACTGAATCCCAGAGTCCTGCAAGGTGTTTGTACCATTTTTATTCAGGTCCTCTATACAGCATAGATAAACAATTACTTTTCTATTCACACATCACTTGGCTCATGTTATGCAGCAACAAATAAGTTTGTGATTCTTCCTGCCATCCCTTAAGTCTGGGTTGACATATTCACATCTGACATTTCTCAAGATAAAATATATGTCCATATGTCCAGAAATCTGCAGCTACCGTGGTGGGAACACCAACCTGCTCTTTCCAGCTGGCCTGAACACAGTTCATGACGACTCTACGCATCAAACAGCTACAGGCACAGCATGCAAGTCCACTGGTCTCCAGAATTACGAGTTTACTGTACCTGCAGTGTACATTCAATGCCCAGATGTGCAGTAAATCCATCCAGCACAGTGGGAGGCCCACTGCAGCAGGGCTCTGGTGGCACAGTAAAGTGCTTTCCAAAAGCATCAGACTCATGCACACACCATGGGCAGCAAGAAGGCTTCTGGACACGTGGCAGCCCAGACAGATCTATTGCCTTTTAACTCCAAACTGGTCACTTAACATCTGGAAACTCCGGACAAATACAGAAAATACTCAAGATTTTCTGGGTAAGGCTTTGGTCAAAAAAAGTGTTTATGCCAGTGGGAGTGAACAGAACATCATGGCTAAATTACAATTTGACATCAAGATCCACTGGTATGTTCTGCCTGCATCACAGGCTGATGCACATAAGCCATGGGTAAATTACTGGCTGCATAATTTATAAATACTTCTTTATTCTTTGTGAAAGAAAGCGTTGTTTGAATGCATATTGTCGGTGAAGCAGAATTACTTGTGCTCAATCTTTTGACTGTCACCTATGACAGATCTACAGGAAAACATCCTTTTAACTAAACATGTGACTGTTGGGCATATTTGATGACAATATATTTCAAAATGATCAAAGTCAGCTGTCAGAGAAATTAGATTAGTCATTATTAGTCTTCAGTAGTTCCCATGAGAACCTTGAACATTTGGTGGCTCTTCTTAAAAGATTACAGTAAGCCTTGTAATGTGTCGTGATGAAAGTGGTAAAGATTTGGAATAAAGGTCAGACTGCTGTCTTTATTTCTGAAAGTAGATGGTTTCTAATTGAGACCTTTAATTGTACTGAATTTTATCAGTCTCTGATACAGAAAACATTGAAAAAGGACTTATATCTTTCCATGAAATGCTGGAAACGGCATTTTAAATTAATTCCTCTGAAAGAATCTGGTTCCTAGCAGCCAATATGAATGCCAACAGATATTCTTATTTCCACACCATTTCTCCTTGCTCTCCTACTAATGCCAAGATGAGAAACGATGCTGATATATGTTCACAGGACTAATTATTACACACTGGATCCTGCAGTCTTATCAGTGAAGTTGAAACAAAATTGGCAATATAATATCCATGACCTAAAAATAAAGTTGGGGAATTTAAAAGCAAAATGAGATGAGGTTTTAGCCATGATGACTGCTGATGTGCCATATAGTAAAAAAAAAAATATTCATTGACTGTTTTATTCCTTCCACAACTGGAAACTTCTATGATGTATAACACTATGTGTAATGGGAAACCTATAAATTGAAATAATAAAGGGTATCACTTAAGTAATATATAATCTAAAGAGGTATTCAGATAATCTAGAATATCTGAGAACAATGATTTCTTCAAAGCATTAGAAAAGATTTCTACTTGAAACGACTTGTTTGAAGACTCCTTGCACAGACATAAAACAAAAGACTCTCTGTTTAAAGGATTACATTTAAGGAGCTCTTTTTTCCTGCATTTATTTGTTGTTAAATTCTGACTGGAGAGACCCCTAAACTGCAATGGAGAGTATTATGACTATCATTTCAAAGGAGACTGATCACTTCTTTAGATCTTTCTCCAACAGTGAGGTAATCATGCATCCTTGTCCTTTTATTATGATTTCTTAGCCCAAAATTTATCAAAGAGCAAAATTTTATAATGCTCTTTTAAAAAGAGCATTTTGATGTTCCTTACTGTCAATGCTTTCTTTTTAATTTTTTCTCTTTATCCATCCCTGAAGCATATACCTCACATAACACAAAAGGACTTAAACCCTTAAAAGTATATTATAGCACAGGGCTTATAAAAACCAAGGTACATAATGACCAAGTTTTCAGACTCTTAATTTGTGTGATTGTCTACATGCTGTTTAGGCCATTTTTTCATTATGTGTGAAAAATCATAATATTAACACTGTGCAGTTCTTTCTATGCTGAGTGACTTTGAGTTATGCGGGATCCTCATGAAAGCAGCTTTTTTTCCTGATGCACCCACCAATGCAGCCCCTCCAAAATCATCACAGCAACAGCAGCAATAAGATGTTAAGTGCCTATAGACAGGGGGTTTTAAGGAGAGAAGGGACACCTGGAGGCAATTTCCTGGCTGCTAGTGGCACAAAGGCCATGAAAATGATGCCCAGGGTTCCCATGGCCAGCCTCTGGCTGAACCAAAGTTGTGGCTGGAATCTCACCCAGCCTGCAAACAAGTGTTGGTTTTCCAGAAGAATTGCAGACTCTCTGTAGTGAATTTAAGTTTCCAGGCTTTTCCCAGTTGCTTTTCCCAGCTGTCCTCCACAAACCCCACTAGAAGCAGCCATGGCTGTACCAGTGGTGAGAACTGGGATCCCAGCTCCAGTGCTGCCTGGAATCACTCAAACCACTTGACTTTTAGCAGTGAGCTTTGGCCCTGACCAGCCCTTCCAAATCATGCTGAGGCACTGTCTGGGAAAGAGTCAGGCCAGAGAACATTCCCAGGTGGTGATTATGGACAAGGCTTCCCTGTTTGGGAAGCAAAGGGGATGGAGCCCAGCCAGACGGATGCAAAATCAGGCTGTGTATTTCTTGCCCTCATGGCCATCAGTCCCTGTAGTTCAGGGATTTCCTGAGTCAGAGCTGGAATTCTTTTTGAGAGTTTGACTGTTCTCAATTACTTTAAATTCCATGAATTTGTCCAAAAGCGTGAGATCCATGGAAAGCTTTAGCATCCTTCACATCCTTTGGCAAGCAGTTCCACAGCTCATTTCAGTGTTATTAATACCTTACTTAAATGTAAGTGATAATAAATCTATCATGCCTTGGCAAAATCCTCCAGGTGGTAATAGTTTTAATAACTGTTAAAAAGGTTTGCTGGGCTTACTGTCTGAGTATGCCTAGCTTCAAATTTCAGCTACTTGGTTCCTGTTAATGCCTTGTCCATTAGTTGGTAAAAAGAAATACATTGCCAGATACTTTCTTTGAGTAAACTGGGATGAAACCACTCCTTAAGCTTCTTCTTTATATAACAAAGCAGCTGAGTTCCCAAAATCTCTCCTAAAGAGGCATGCTTTCAAAACTCCAATAATTACACTAATTATGTTGAGGTATGATTTTCCTTTCAAAAAGAAGCCCTTTTTGGCTGCATAAAACACACCTTGATAGAAATAAATAACATTCACTCTCTCTTTAGTTTTTGATATTATGAAAATGTTACAGGGAAACATTTGGCCTGTCTCCAGGCCAAATAAACAATTTCACAATTAGCATCCCAGAATATCCCCTTATGAGCAAACTGTGCTCCAAAATAAAAGTGGATTTCAGTCCAAAATGTTAGTGTGAGTTCAAAGTGTACTAAGGAATATAAACAGCTTATTCAGCACTATATGCTTTGGGAAATTTTTCCATGGAGTCAAGCTCTTTCTGAACACAGGGATGGCACTAATTTGTTCATATGCATATAATTAACTTCATTCCACTAATTTTCTTGGAGATTTGTTAGAAGACGAGGAGTGATCTTCACACCATAAAATGTGAAACAGCAGATCTTCTTGCAAGATATATATTGCCAAAGGAAGAAAAAATACATCATTACAGTTCTATTGATTTGGCAGTAGAAATACTTAGTTTCATGTTAGATCTGATTTTCAGGTGTATTTTTGTCACACCCCCATATTGTTCTCTTGTATAAGACTGATGCTGAAATATGATCTTCTGGATGAATGAAATGGTGAAAACTGAAAAATAGGCATGCAATAAATTTGTTTCATAGTGATTATACAGCGATGATTGCTACTGAAAAAATTACCCACTCTTCAAATCTTGATTTTCAAGTTCATACCACTCCTTAGACTTCCAGGCACATACTAGAGGAAGGAATACATCTTCTCAAATGCTAATCTTTCATTTTACACATCCACCTTGCCAAATCTTATGACTCACTTTACTCTGCAGGGATTTCATTTTCTGTAGCACTGACACTTGAAGCACTCCCTGCACAGATATGTAAATAACATTCCCATACACAGTATGTCCAGAATCCTCACTGAGGCAGGAATGAGTGCCTTTTGAGCAAAAACTGGTGAGAGGACTTTCCAAAACAGACGACTTGGAGCAATATTACCACAGAGAATTATTACTCCATAAGTAAAAGTACGTTTTAAAACTCTCCAGAGTGCCTTCACAGATTCAGACAATGTGCAAGTAAAATGTGTGGTGTGTGAAGCTCAGAAGGAACTGCTCATAGCAGAAGATCCAAATGCACATGAGAAATCTGTGTAGTGTTCTCTATTGAGAACTGAGATCTTCAAGAAGCACAACTCTCACCTTTGTGCATTGCACCAGGTTTCAACAAAGCCCTGCTGGAAACCAGTGCTTTCACCTTGTGAAAAAAATTGAGTTTCCATCTTTATGGTTGGAACCTGAACCCTGAATATGATCAAGATGACTCTTATTCTTCAGAGACACACCAGATTTCACATATTACACATTTGAGCAGTCACTTGATTCAGAGGATTGATAAACCTAATTCCTACCACAGTGCATGTACAAATCAGGCAAGAAACTGCCATGTTGCTAATTCTCTCTTCCTTTATTAAATTTAACTTTAACATATGATTAAAATCCATTTTGACACTTACTGCAAGAGAAACAAGACCATGTCAGTTGCACTGGCTCAACAGCTACCAAAAAAAAAATTAATAAAATTCAGGTACCTCAGGATTGTCTGAACAGCATTATTATGGGAATTTTCTAGGTTGTTAATACTTTAATAGCACTAATCTTGCTTTGCAGTTAATGTCCAAACAGTTGCTCATGTATTTAAAACCTTCTTTTGAAATTTAATTCATTATCATAAGGTTTTCCTTCACCTTGCAGCTCCTCTCCCATTGTGACACAAGTTAATCTCAGGAGAAAGGGCTCTAAGCTCTCAAACAAGTCAGGCTGAAGTGTGATTCCACTAACCTCTACTGTATTATTTTTTTCTCACCAACTTTTCTCATCATCAGTTTCAAAATAGAAAAATAGATTTTTTATTTAATTTTGCTTAATTTCTCCAGCACTGCAATTTAATATCACCCTCTTTAATTTAAAAGAACACTTTTACAGAAGAAAGCAAGAAAGTAAGCAAGCAAGAAAGAAAGAAAGCCTTTCAATCTTTCCTATGTTTTTCTCTGGAGGGCAAATTTCTTTTAATCACTGAGCATAATTTAGCACATGTAATTATATCTCAAAACAAAAGGAAGTGAATCAATACATTACTTAGATTTTAGGAAATACAAAATATAGTCAATCCAAGGATTTCTTACTATCCTTTTGATACAGTTGTCATTGCCAAGGACCAAAGTGCTTCTGAGCAGAGAGTAAATAAGATGATGTGGCACTTGTTATAGAACAGCCTTTCTGAAATGCAGGATTGGTGTCTGGAGGCATTATGGTTCAGGTCTAACCTGTCAGCCTGGTGCAACATAGCACATGCTTAGATTCTGGCACACTGCTGCAGTTTTGCTTTAAAATAAAAATAATAAGAAAAATGATGGGTTTTTTTGCTTTTTTTAATACCACAGTCATCCTAAATCACACTCATATCCTACACACCAAACCATCCTAAACCCGTGCAACTGCTGTGATGCACAACAGAAAGGATGTTCTCTAAAAGACAAGTGATCCAATCTCCACAGAGTGATCTCCTGAGCAGCACAGGAACAGCCTGCAGGTCACCACACTTACCTCCAAGGGCTTCCTCCCTCTCTGGCCCTGGTTTTACAATGCCTTGGAGACCCCTCAATGTCACACATCTTTGCTGCAGCCTTCGTGGCTGATGAGAAGCTGGTGTGCCGTGCTGTTCCTCACAAAGGTCACTGTCCAGCTGTGCAAGCATTTCTCTGTCTCTGGTGACCCATTGTCCTGACTTTGCAATGCCCTTATTTATTTACAATCTTTATTAATTTATCTACTCTCACTTCCTAAGGTGTTGTACAGCACAATCTGGTAAAACAAAGGAAAATACTAATCAGGATTAATAGCACTATTAAAACCCAATGAATTCAATAGAATTGCAATGGCTAAGAGGGAACATTAAGTTGCAGATGAAGAATTTATGCAGGAAACACAAGATCTTGGAAATTAACATCTTTTTTTCAAGAGTTATTTGCAACTAAGCAGCTGCAATAGATCCTTCACTGTACCTGCAAGCAAGGGCCAGATGAGCTGAATTTTGCCTTTGGCTGAGGATGACAGGAGGATGAACTGTTTTGTACTGAGTTCTCCATTTTCTACAAGTTGTGTGCCAGGTCATATGTGGTGGGAACTGACATTGCCAGTAGATCTGGTAAAGAGCCAAATAGAATTAAGCACTTTTGGAGCCTAAATCCACTCTTCCAAGGAGACACAGGCAGCTGGGATAGGACCCACAAAGGTGTAGGCTCCATGGCACTGAGGGTCCCAGGCACTCACTGTCTCCAACAACAGGGCTGAGGGAGGCATCTGGGATCCCTAAACAGTTTCCTGAAAACAGGAGCCACAAACTAGCCCAGCAGGCAAGAAGCCAGGTAAGTCAGTCACAAAGAAATCCTGAGGTGGCATCCAGCCTTACCCCACCCAAGGGTGCTGTACTTGGATGGTGTTCACAGCCCCGTGGGTGGAGAGCCCCATTCCCACCCCCACCCGATGCCTTTTTCCCATAATACACAACCCCAGGATGCAGGAAACAGGAGTTCACATCATTCCCTGCTTAAGGAAGTGTCTGCACATCAGAGAGCTGTATTTTCAGAGTTGTATTTTTTCCTTCAGGGCGAAAAAGGAAGATGCAGAGCATCTAAACTGCAAAACTTGCCCTGTGAAAAGCTTTCTGAGTTCTAGTTTTGTTGGTTTGTTTTTTTTTTTCAACAAAGAAGACAACAAAAGGGAAAAAGAACATAAAAGTTTGGCCAGAATAAAAATCTATTCTCAGCGAAAAATAAATTTTTCCTTCCTCTATCCCATGAAAGCTACACAGTGGCTCTTGCTGTTTAAGGAGTAACTTTAAACATCTCTAAAACCCCTCTGCTTCTTGGGTAAAATGCTAGGGGTGCAATAGAAACAACCAGCAATACCTTACCAAGCCTCTGCTAAAAGGAGTGGTGATGAAACACCCCCCAAAACTGTGGTCTGTGGTGAAAACAGGAGTTATTGAAGGGCCTGGCTCAGCAACACCATGTGCTGCAGCCCTGTGCCAAGGAGCACAGCACAGAGGATGAGGATTCCGGCTGGGAAAGATGCTTTGGCAGTCTCCAGGTGAAGCCTGGTCCTCCCACCAGTCTCCCCAGCACCCAACATCTTGATGCTCACTCCCAGCAAGGTTCCATGACAAGGAAAAGGACAGTAAAGGTAATTCCAAATGACAACTCTCCAGGAATGTGTCCACAGCCTCATGTCCATATCCTGCCTGCAGCTGGGAACACATGAGGACTACAGACACAGTCTGAGTCCTTGGCTGCCTGAAAGGACAAGGAGGAAAAGCTTTGGAGGTGGGCTCTCCCTCCTGCCCCACTTTGACTTCTTTCTTTGAACTGTGCTGGAAGTTTTCTTTTCCTGATCTGTAGTTAATCTGCTCACAAAGTCGCACAGAATATGAAATTAAAAATGTGACAGGCATTTTTTTTGTTGTCTGCTTTTTGACAGCTTTTGGAAGAGAAACCCAACTTCTGGCTTTTTGCCAGGAGGATTATGTTATTTCACTTATGAAGAATGTATTTTTCATAAGCAAGTATTTTACATTGCAAACTCTGGGCTCTTATTCCAGACAGATAGACTACTTTTATTAAAGTTTCCTCCAAGATCTCATCTGGCTTTTAAGTCCCTGAGTGTTAACCTAGAAATACTGTAGTTAGAGAACTGCACACAAAGGTATATTCATCGGTCTGGGGCTGCTCTCACACTGAAATAACCCTTTAGAAGTTAAAAAAAACCACCAACAATACATTCATAAATGTGAACACATTTGAGTATAACATACAATTATAGACAGCCTGTGCTTGGTCTCAGAAGGCTGTGATTGTGACCTGTGGCTACGGCTGGGCAGGAAACGCTTTTCCTGCCTTGCAAATAATCCTGGGATTTCAGAAATTACTCTCATTTCCATATGTAGAAAAAAGAGTTATTTTATAGCTTTCATTGAAATGAAAGAGCAGAGAGACAGGCAGACAGCCCACAGGGCTGTGGTTAGGGCTCTCACCTGTGATGGAAGGGATTTAGGATCAGATTAGCTGTGCTTGCTGTGGTTTGAAGAGGGGACAGGGCTGCTGGGCTCTCAAAGCACCAAGTGCTTATTAGGCTGCTGGCTTTTTCAGCTCTCTCAGTTGAAGATTTTTCAGTTTTGCACAGATCATTAACTGTTCACCAGATCAGGGACTTGGAGCTAATTAATCTCCATGGGAGACTGATGCCAAACCCATCTGCTCTAGGCACCTAAACAGGTTAGGCACCACAAGTAGGAGCTAGATGGGTAAGTTAGATGGGTAAGGCTCCAGGAGTGACTCAGCTTCCCAGTTCTCAGTGCAGCCCCTGGCAGGGCTCCTGGCACAGCTGCAGCTCTGGGTCTGTCTGCCATGCCCACGCCAGCAGCTGCCTCTGTCTGCCCACCAAGGGCATTTTGGGAGTGGGGAAGCACCAGGAGCCCGCCCAGGGGATGGGTGCTGGCTGTGTCACACGTCCCCAAGGTGCAAGCAGCAGGTCCTGCTCCATGGGACCTCAGAAACCTGAACATGGCTGAGTCCTGCACAGCATCTTAACCTGCACCCACACCCACAGCAGCCCTCAGAGGGACAGCATTTACCTCCAGGCTAGAAACTGGGCTCAAATAGAGATGGTTTCTGTCCTTCATAGACAAACCATGCCATTGCTGTGGTAGAACTCATGGGAGTGGAAGAAAAGGTGGCCCAAGGTGGGTACCAGGCAGTCTCCTGGGAGAGAGGACCCTATGACCCTACACCCAGCACCACCCACACCTCTTGCCAGTGGTCACAAATAAAATCCTCCTCTCTCCTTTCTCACCCACTCCTTTCACACCTGTGTCATGCTCACTGACCTCTATTATGCTCACTGGGCCAAAGGAAGGCTTTCAGGTTTCTCCAGCCCCAGAAACTGCCCTTATTTAAAAGATTTCCTCAGTTTAAGGTAGATTGCCAGTGTCATGGGAAGCCAGGCCAGAAGAGAATCTCACCCAGTCTCCTGCATATGATATTAATTCTCTAAAAATTCCATAGCATGAGCACAGCACAGAGGAACAAAATGCTACGTTTCAGCATTTTTTTAATCCCTCTTTGTTCTTGTCTGCTTATTCTTTTCTTTACTGGAAAGAAAAAAAAAGCAAAATGAAGGTGCGGGAGAGGTAAAATATGAATGGAAAACTCCTACTTGAAAGTACTTTAACTTAGGTTGTTATTCTGGGAAGGAGAGAAAGGCAATGGGAAAAATGTGAAAGAAAATGTTTTCTACATTTATTTTTTCATTTTCTTGGTCAAAGTTGTTTTAATGTCAGGAAATTTGTTTGTACACAATCCTCTCACAGGGACCAGCCCTGCTGTAGGAGCTCAGCCCTTATAACATCGCACATTCTGTAACACAGACACCTCAAAAGGGGTGCCCAAATCAGGGCTTAAAATATTCCTCATCTTTTCCTGGAGCTGCTCTAGAGTGGTGCTGGTGTCAGGATGGCCTGGGATACACTTGCAAGTGAGTGCTCTTGAGGTGACAATTAATGAGTGAAATTCAACAGTACATAATTTCTGATTCTCTCACTAAAGAAGTCAGTGTTTCATGTTGAGTTTTGCAGGAATATCTTTAGGATGAGTTACAAATATTCAGAAAGTAAAACAGCAAGTTACAACACACATGCTGCACAGATCACCCCTTGACCCCATTGTGGCCCCAGGTGCTTTTTGTGAAATTATTTCCGGTTTCTTATTTACCATATTTTCCCTTTAAAGCCGCTATTGCCTGGTTTTGAACTCACTATTGCCTTGTCAAAGTTGATGTACTGTTTAAAGCAAAAGCAAATTATATCTCAGAGAACTCAGAGAAGATGGCTAGAAAGCGAGATACCCTGGGTGCACAGGGGGGTAAGAGTTCCCCCTCCTGGGGCCAGAATGATCTGTTCATGAGCACAGGCACTCTGTTCTGGGTACCTCTGGCCCGGCCAGCTGCACCTTTGACCTTCACCCCCTGCATCTCACATCTGATTAATCTGGGAATGCATTTATTTAAGGGCTTGACTTTGGTCTTTGAGCTTTCAGAAGTGGTTTCCATCAGTGGCTAACATACTGGGGTGAGTAGACACAAAATGGAATGGAAGAATCAGAATTTAGCCTAATGATGACAACCCCAAGAAACTCCATACTCCAACTGCTGAGAATGCTGTTTTGGTTGGGTTTAGCTCTGAAATCTTCAAACATAGGTTGGTCTGGGACTTTCACCTTTTTTAGAAAATCCTGGCTAGGACACTTTGTAGAGATGCATAAGGTTAGATGGATAGACAACATCCAAAATACATTTAAAAAAAAAGTAATTTCCCTCTTATGCCTTCCCTCTATTTTATCTGAGCTGCCCAAAGACAGCAGGGCTCCTGCAAGGAGGATCACGTACTGCCACATCAGACACGGCAGAGCAAAATGCAAGTGGGGAAAAATTCATTTCTTTAGGGGATGAAGTGAGCCTCACTCTTTAATTCCATTAACTGGTCTGTTTCTCCCAGCATTCTGCAGGCAGCAAGAGAATAAGAAAGATTCATTTCACATGGTGAAAAGGACATCTTTGAAAAGAAGCTCTTGAAAATGGGTGAGTTGAGATACAGCAGGTACAGCAGCTGTAAAATTATTCTGCTATTTAGGTTGGAATTCTAATATTTAATTGTGTGCCTTGACACGGAGTTTTCTTAAATTTTGTCAGAGAAGATCTTGTAACGGGAGTATAATGAGCAAAAAGTAGAATGACTGGGTTTTTTTTGGTTTATGATTTGAGGGTTTTTTTGACCCTTGCTTTTAGTCCCATTGTTGGCATGATCACTAGATGGAGGACAGACTGTGCACACACACAAATACACACACAGGAACAAGAACTAGCTTTTGTAACATCTGTCATCCATCCAAATCCACTCTGCCTTTTCTTCAAATAGACAACACTATTAGCTTTCCCCTTTACCCTTCAATTACCAAGCACATCATGAGTCTTGCAGTACTCCTTGAACTTCAGAGCAGCAGGGAGCTCAAACAAACAAACAAACAAAACCAAACTAAATACTTCCCTAGATTTCCATGCATACTAATGATTGAGAGCAGAGAGGAGACTATGAAGTAGGAAATATGACTCTTAGAGTTCAGTATGTATTTTCATTCTCTTCACCCTCATTTTGGATTCTTGCATGATTTTGTGATTTTTTTTTTTAATGTAAAGGTGGTAAATTCTGATTATGCTATTCCTTCCTGTTCGGCAAGTCTTACTTTATACATCTATCCTGAAAAGTTTTACTAAGGTGGATATCACTGACCAGAACAGAGATGGTGTGAATGGTCTTGGAAACGTGGCATGTTTGAGATCTACCACCAAAGTCACCCACATAGATAATATTCAGGTGTAGTTTCATGACAGTTCCTACCCACTCTTATGAGTTCTAATGTCTGTGAAGTGCAGTGAACACCCTTCCTCATCAGCAGAAGTCCCACAACTCTCCAGGAGCTGCTGCATGGATGTGCAGTGTGAGACCTCTCTGTGCTTCTCTCTCAGGTCACAGCTGTGACAATCTCTTTATCCAGTGTCCCCAGAGGTACATTTAGTGCCTTTGGAGCTCCAGGGATTTACATGGCTGAGTGCTCAGCTTTGAGCTGAGTGTGTCCTCCGGGGTTTCCCTGCAAGTATGGGACAGACACTTCCTTACCTGCTCCCTTTTGGGGGTGGCAAGAAACATCTTCACTGTATCCAACAGCATCACTTTCATATTTGGAACCTCTTCAGCTCTCTGAGCTCCTTTCAAACTCAGAGTCAGCAGAATCTGTGCAGTGGCATATTCTCAGCTCTGCTAAGACCCTGGAGCATTCATCTGAGAAGATACAAACACCTTATTCACACCATGGTGCTCACCCGAAGATCAGTCAGGCTGTTCAAATGCCATCCCAGTAAACCAAGCATGTTCTATGCTGAGTGAAACTACCAGTGCCCAAATGGCACACTCAATGTCAGTGCTGAAGGTTGTAGGAAATGTGTAATAATATGACAATAATAATTATAATAATAAAATTAAAAGAACATGTAAGAATTGTGCCTAGGAAGGAAGCATTTGACTGAGATCTGAAAAATTATGGCAGATTTTTCGGCAATATGTTATCCAGTAGTTTATAAATTACCCAGAAGTAAAAGACTTCTTCTAACTAAGGGTGCTTCATCACCCAGAACATGTTCCCACATTCAGCCACAGCTTTTGCTCAACTTCAACTGAATTCTCTTGCATCACTCTGGCTGTGGACACAGCTGTAAAATCACTCCCTTCCCTAGTCAATATAAGGCAAAATATTTATTTTATCAGGGCTGGCTAGGCCAATTTCATTCATAATTGATTCAGTGGTTTATTTCTAGGTCTTTTCACTGACCACCCATTCATCACTTTTAACCACAGGGTTCAAAGAGCTGCTGGAAGGCACAATCTTTTCAAAACCCAGCACAAGCAGAGTGTCACACCCCACAGGCCAGGCTGTCAGCCATGCTCTGCCATCACAGCCTCAGCCAGGACCCTGCAGCAGAAAGGCCACTCCAGCAAAGATCCTTACAGCCACTGGCACCTTGGGACATACTTTCAGTGACAATGGAAAATGCACTGGTTGAGTCAAAGACAGCCCAACCCAAGCTCATCCCACTGTCCTGGTGTCCCCTTAGAGCTGCTGATGATCCCAGGCGGTAGAGTTTTTTGGTCCTATGGTCTTCACCAGTGTTTGGCTGCACATAATCTATCACAGATGCACACTAATCTCATGTTCTCTCTCTCCATTTTTTTTTTTTTCCTGGTGAAGGTGATCAAGGGAGCTGTACCTACTTTCTTGTTCTATTGCACACCTACTTTCTTGTACTATTTCACAGCTCCTGTCCTGCAGACAAGAATTGCCACAGTGCACAACAATGCAGCATGGTGGTGCATGGAGTGATTCTCAATACTTCACACGTCATAAGAGAAGAGATCTGCAAAAGATTTGAAGCTAAAATGTTTAGACCATTGATGTGTGTCAAGGATGTCTTGCGGCAAGGAGTTCCCAAGCACAGAAGTACAAAAAAGAAGCCAATTCCCTTCCACAAATAACTGCCTTGTGCAGGTAGTGAAAGCTAAAGCTCACAGACTCTGTGATTTGGAGCAAACACCAAAGACACCAGACTGCAGTCCCTGTAATCCCCAGTCCCAGCAAGCAGTCAGGATGACACATATCCAGGACAGCTTGGTAACATTTTATTTTGGAGTCCTACTTTATATGTCTTTATATTCTGTAATTTTTTATACTTCCCCTTCCAAGCAGAATGTTTCACTCTGCTGCCTCTCATGCTTCTGTCCTCCCCAGCTTCACTCAATTCAAGAAAAGATTTTTTTCAGCCAGTTCTAAACCTCTCTCTCTTGTAACTACAGGTGATCATTTCCAAAGGGCCTAAAATGATCCATATTCAGATTGAACAGTCTAATTCTCAAATTTATCTCCAACTTTATATGCACTCTTGGTGCAAATCTCCAATATCTGAAAAATGATACTCCTATTAACTGGGCCAACAGCTGATGGAGAAGTTGGATTACCACTACAGTTCAAATGATGGCAAGAGAAATACAGTTATTCCACAACAATAAAAATTTTAGAGTGACCAGACCCCAATCTCATTTTTCAGTTTCACATCTTGCAAATATTTTGATCAACTTTCCACCCTCTCCTCCAGCCACTCCTGCACTTCAGGTCAGCTGATTTTTTCATGCAGCCAAGTTCTTTTGATCCATTAGAAATTTGTCCAGCATCCATTGCTAAAGCCAGTTGGAACACAATTTGCAAAAGGAGAACATAAATCAAGTGGTAAATTTGTTATTTTCATGCAAACCACACAAAGGTCAGTGAGCTACTGGCTCAGTTACACCACTCATTCCTCTGACCATCAAAGCCTGAGGCGTTTTTGTCTGGAAAACTATACTGGAAAATCTTTAGATCATCTTGGTCTCAGAAGAGGATCCTGAGCTGGTCAATATTTATTTTAGTTGAAAAAGTAAATATTCTACTGTGGATTCTTAGATTGAGAAAATATCTCATAAGAATGAGCAGAAGCATGGATATGATTTTCACTTTGATGACATATTGATCAAGATAAGAAATAATTATACAACTCCTCTAAAATATTATACAAATGGAGAAAATTATTCCATCTAAAAAGCCAGAAATATGTGTCTTGGAACAAATCCAGATGCACCAAATGTCTACTTCTAAACTCAGTGACTAATGGAAAGAAAGCTGCAGTGATTAGTTACAGCAGTTTTAAATAAATATAAACTAGGAATGGCTCTGACTGGATCTGGGCAAACTGACCTCCAGAGTTGAGGAGTGACCTTCAGATTTCAGGAAGATGTGGAAGGGGGAGAGCTGCTTGGAAGAGCAGAGCCTGAGGAGTGTTCCATGATGTGATTTCCAGAGAACTCTTAGGGAACCTTGCCCCTGTTCCAAAAAGTGCAAACACCTCTGGTGTCTTGCTGGGTGAAAATTTGGTGCAATAATCTGTGCAGGGGACAGTCCAGCATAGGATAACAAGCTCTGGCAGTAGTGATGGTGAGGAGCAGCATCCAAACCCTTCATGCAGCATCCTGACTCCTGTCCTGGGTGTGGGTTTGCTTGCAAGAGCCATGGAGCACTCAGTGTTTCAATAAACCATTTCAGAGTGTCTGTGTGGTGTGTGCTCAGCTCACACCTCACTTGCAGAGCCCCTCAGACACTGCTGCACTCACCTGCCCAGGTGTCTGCAGGGCTCACTGCCCCTCAGACACTGCTGCACTCACCTGCCCAGGTGTCTGCAGTGCCCACTGCCCCTCAGACACTGCTGTACCCACCTGCCCAGGTGCCTGCAGTGCCCACTGCCCATTCCTGTGCTGCCCCAGACCCAACCCCACTGATATCCAGGCACATTTGCACCTGTGGGTGCCACTGCCAAGCACACACCCGAGCAGTGAGACTGATCAAACCAAACCCTCTTTTCTCCTCTTTGGTAAAGGTATTGTGAAGACAAGCCCTTAACTAAATGCAACAAGTCCTCATGAATTTGAAGTGCAAATGACACACAGGACTCCAGGCTTGGGCCAGGTCTGTTGCTGGATGTTTTGCACAAGCCATGTTTTATCAGATCAGAATGGCAAAAGTTAATGAATGCAGTGGCACAAATGGCATTGAAGTACTGCCTGTGCACTGCACAGTAATTGTCAGACAAAGGATGGCAACAAAGCACAGACTCACATAAAATTAGATTAAAAACTTTAACTCTTGGTGCATCATGCACAGTGTTTCCATGGATCTGTAATTGCCCAGGGAAAGAATTTGCAGTGGGAAGCAGAGGCTTTCTCTGAATTTACAGCAAGCAGTTCACTGCTGTTCAGGCTGCAAACACAAGCTATGGACAGCTGACATCTTCTGAGTGCACATCATCCCAACTCTGATTTATGTCTGAAGCTTAAGAAGGATTTATCTTCAGAGCCACCTCAAGGAGTATTATGTGAAAGGGGATGAATAAAGCAAGAAAGCCATAAATTTCTCTTCCAGTACAAAAACCTGAACCCTGAGTGACCATGCAGAGCCAAGAGCTGAGTGGAGCACATCAGTGAGAATGCTGAGATCTATTCTAAAAACCTTCTATAAATTCCTCATTAGCATTCCTTGCTAATTCCATGCTGGGAGGAGCAGGTGTATATATATCATTAAAGAATATAAATTTTTAAGCCATCTACTGTTTTAAATCACTTCCTCAGTCAGCCCCAAACAAAGAGAGAAGCAAGTTAGGATCTGGGGAGAGAGATGCTCTCCCTTTGACCAGACTCACTGCACAGAATGCCTGGAGCTAATTCTGCTTTTTGCTGGCATAAAGGGGATCAAACTTGGCAAATTTTTTTTTTAATGTCTAGTGTGATTACTGGCAACAGAAAAATCCTGAAAGAAACTTTTTTTTCTTTCTCTTTT
>VXBI01012389.1:409290-460140 GCA_013397375.1 Toxostoma redivivum | reverse complement strand
TTTTTTTTTTTTTTTAACACTGAATAACACAGACAAAGTGGCAAAAATGGCTGGATGAAAATAATCTAGGCTATATAATGCTGGTCTAATTATATTTTCTGTTTAGGTCTCATCTCCTAGTGATAAGTTCTTACTAATTCACTCTTGTCCCAGATTTCTTCCTCTTGTGTTTCTGTAGTATATTAAAAAGGCATTCTGCTGAAAGACCTTTGTAAATCTTAGTGGAAAAAAGTGAGTTGTCACTGATAGTAGGCCTATGGCCACAGATGCAAAAACACTTATCCAGTCCCTCTGCAGAGTGTTGTCTACTAGTAGAAAGGAAGCACATAGGAAAGCAAGAAGGATGTTGAACCTACAGAAGCTGTAAATGAGTAATCTTTAAAATTTCATTCCTTCCCTGCAGGACAGAGAAGGTAATGAATATGGAAAACCCAACTAAGAGGATAGAACACTCCTGACGTCCATGCAAGGGTGATGCAGAAAGTACAAACTTCAACAGAAAATGCTAAAAAGTCAGCACATTTCCTGGATGTGGCCCACTAGTAAACTGACATTACTCAAGTTAAACAGGAGCACAGAGGTTTATTTAGGCAGAATAACAGTTCTTGTAGATATAAACAATAATGAAGAAGAAAAATAAATTCACCTGGAAGACAACAAAAGTAGAAAAGCAAAGAAAGAGTTTATGCTAGAAATAGGCCTAAGCCCAAAACCTGTTTGCCTCAAGAACACTGATACACAGCTGACCTCTGTAAAATCCTGGTCAGGTACTTTTCAAGCCCTTGTGCCATTGAAGATAACAATTTACAAGCTTTCTGGAAACAAAATGTGGAAGGACAGCAACACTGTAAAAGCTGAGTGCAAACTATACCAACACACACACAAAAGCTGGATGCAAATACTTAGTCTCTTCAGTTCTTCTTCATATTTATTTTAAAACGTATTTTTTTATATTAATGCTGATTAACTAAAATTCAGCAATCCATGACCTAATTACCAGTGTGATGGGCCAAGGCAATAGGAAACAACAGATTAACAACTAAAAGTTAAAAAAACCCATAAAGTCACAAATAGATGCTCTTTCTATTGCCTGCGACCTCATTCTGCAGCAACATTAATGTGTCTCCAGAGAATAAATAGGGCCATATAATGGCAATTATTGTCATGGGCTCATTGCAGACATGACCTCACCCTCAGGACTTGGAATCTGCCCCTGACTGGGCTGGAGCTCCGGAGGAATTTTAATGATGGGGTGTGAGGGTCAGGCTGTGATACCTCTTTTGCATAACAGAAACCCATCTCGGTGGGGCTGACTGAGGCTGATTGCTATCTGAGCTCCCCTCAGGGTCTCCAGGGAACCAGTTGGGTCAACAGGTACCTGAACACTCACACCCAGTGCTTTTGTTACTATCAGTGTCCTGACAGAAATATTAAAAATTTTCTATGGTGCAGCCTCAAATTCGAACATTTGAGAAATCTCTGGTTTGAGAAATCAAGTAACACTTGCTTTCCTCGTGGATCTGGAACAGCCTTTGCTATTGTACCCCAAATAACAGACAAGGCTGTCTTGTGGTCTCAGCTTTTACCCATCTATAGTTCTGTGTTACCTGCTAGGGACACTCACTTTACCCAGAATCTTAGAAAGGCATTCAGCAGCACCCAGGGAACTGGAGGGAAGTGTGACCTGGCAGTGACCTGTTAAAGTACAGACTGCTCACATCTTCACCTGCTGGGAGCAACCAAGCGTGGTGGGAAGACAAGTCTGCTGTAATGCACAACCATTCCCAGCAAACAGACATCTCCCTATTACCCTGCAGAAAGCTAATTCCAGCTTCCAGTTGGCACCAAATCCCCAGGACCCAGTTTAAATGGTGAATGAAGCCTTCGTTTTGTCAGTCTCTGCCATAACAGTCCATTAACCTCAGTGAATTATCCTGTAGTCCCCATCCATCAAAGTGTCTGTCTACCTGATGAAATGAAGAGTTATTTCTTGTGTCTGTCACTATGTGCCAGCTCAACAGCTAAAGCATTTATTCAATATGATTGATCCATTATATCCTAACTGTGGTATCGGCCCTGTCAACCTCAAGACATGGCCAGAAAGGTTCCCAGGAACATCAGAGACAACAGCAACAGGACTGACAAATCCCGCGTGTGTATTGCATGCCAGAGGCATCCAGGAAAGCATAAATTGCCTCCACTCCCACACTGGCATTGGAACACTGCTTCATTTGAGGAAACTGAACTTCAACAGGAAGCAGAAAGGGCAGGAACAACTCAAGGGGCAGTAAGAAGTGTTTCACAAATAGTTCCCAGTGCCTAAGAGAAGTTAAAAGATGTCTGGTAAGAAAGTTGCTTTCAGGGTAAAGATAAGAGTGTTCAGGTCCCATGATGAGCACCAGTACCCAGAAGGGCCATTCCTCTCACCTGGTGAAATGTCTGGGATCTCCCAGATCTGTATGATCACTTTGATGTTTAGGCTTGCTGCACCAGAATTCCATCTCACAGCCTGCAGGGCTGCAGGATCTCCAGTTATGACAGCACTGACCAAATGGAGTCAGTCAGTCATAGCTGACTGGTACCTGCCATTGCACCTAATCTCCATCCAGCACTGCAGAACACAGCTAGCTACTGCCTTTATTGCTTTTATTCCTTTGCTGTCATCTAGTCCTTGAACCTGGTTCCTCTGACTTGAAAAAATCTGAAATACTGTAATATCTGAAATACTGTTAGCAAGGACCCAGCAGTGGACCAAGCCCAACAGCACTGGTGACAGAAGAAAGCACTTAGCACAGAGCATAAATACCAGGGTGATTTACACAGAAGGATAGGCAGGTTCTCACTATTCATTCCTGAATATTTACTGGGCTTGCTTCAATTCCAAGGCTTAGTGGCATGAACCTCAGATGTATGATGTTAAGTATTTTTCTAAGGTCATGGGCGGTAATTGAAAGACGACTTTGATACTCATATTAAAAACTACTGCTAATAGGGAACAGCTCTGAAATCAGCCCAGCATGATGTCTTTCAGTCTTGGTAATAATGAATATACAAGCAACTCATTCTACTCTGTGGAAACAAAACATAATTTGGCTGGTCATTTGCTTTTGTTCATCTTTTGTTGGGGGAAAGGGAGGGGAGACAAGTCCTGTGGCAATGGCATTGAACAGCCCATCTCTGTTTTGAATCTGCTGAGATTAAATATATCCTTTCAACAACAAAGGCTGAACTCTGATCAAAGCCCCACCAGCAGCACGCCCTACAGTGGGACACACCAGATCCTAATTCCTGCGAGTGCCCAAGGGGATGTGAGTCTCCCATCAGTCAAGTAAGACAAGGACAGGAGAGAGCACTGTAATTTGCAGTTCAGCCCAACAAACCCTGCAGCCTCTTGGCTTGCAGTAACCTGGAATGCATCCTGCAAACAATTAGCAAAATGGCTTTTCCAAGCCTGTCAACACCACATGGCTCTTCTTTGATATTATTTTGTTCTTCTTCCCCTCCCTCCCAAGAGCTTTTTCAGGAACCCCACACACACGCTGCTGGGAGTACAATTATAGGACAGCGTGTTCAAGTCAAAATTCATTCAGCATGTTTCTGGGATCTCTTGTTTTTATGCAAGGGCCTCTGTGCCTCTTCTGCCTGCACCCAGTGTGAGTGCAGTTGTATGAGATGCTTGGACAAGCAATTACCCATCATTTGCAAAGAAAGGCTTGTTTTGTCAAGCAAATATATGTGTACAAAAATGTATAGTCCTGTGTTGTGCCTCAAATACCATTGTGGCCACGACAGTGAGTTACAACATGCACAGGGATAGCTTGTCTCTAAGTAATTACTTGTGTTCCGCACAGACCCTCCCAGAAGCTCCTCTCCAGCTGTAGTGCAGTCATTTATGTAGGACAAACACTGATGTTAACAGACTGAATGAAAAAAGTATTTTCTGCACTTACAACCCAGATTGGAGAACCTCTCTTATGGCTCAATTATAGCTTTTTGCAGGATGGAAAGGGGATCTGCACCAGCCACTCACAGGCAAGCAGATTTTAGCAGTGGGCAGGTGTGTCATTCCCACTCTCACCTTGCTTGCTTGTCCTTTGCTCCTGCTCCTGCCCTCAGCAGGAGCAAATCTCTCCCAGCCTTCTGTGTTACCCAAGGGACCTGTCAGCAGCCTACCAAGAGTCTCTGCTGAGAAATCACCTCCCAAGTAAGGGCAAGTCACTCACGGATCTCATGTCTAAAAATGGTAGGTTTGTCTATTCTGTCCTCTGTCAATCAGGAGAGGGGGAATCCTGCTGCCAAGCTCTTCTGCTTATGGTCACTGCATGGAAAAGACAGGTACAAACTAGGGACAGACCCAGGATCACCAAATATCTCAGCAGCTCCTGCTTCCCTACTTCTGTGAGTGAGGGTACAAGGAACAAGAGCACAGTACAAGGACTCTGGGCTGGTGAGGTGGGTTGGCCACTTACTGCCCCAGAAGGAAATATAGCTTCAAATCTAGGCTGAGCTATCAATGGTCTATGTGCTGTTGGTCAAAGTTTCATCTCCTCTCTTTGTCTCTTCCAAGACAGAATCAGGGGCTCTAGGAGTCTGTGCAAGTTACCAAAAGTATGTGGTTTTGGGAAACTGATTACTATTAATCTAAATGTTTCCAAGTCAAAATTCTCTGTCACACTTTTAAATACTTCAGGAAGATGGAGCCTCCCACTCTAAGTCTGTAGTTTTATTCTGTATCTGTCGACTAGAAATAAATTGAGAATTTCCTTTTCTATTTTTAGGAGTGCAATTATTTTAAGAAACTTAAAAGTTGTTGTATGCATATTGTTCCACGCATATTGTACAATCACATCTGAAAGAGAAAATATTCAAACAAAAATACTATCTCCTATCTGTCCATTAACACTGAAATATAACCAATCAAGTAACGAATACTATTGAATCAATTGTAGAATCATAGAATCATTTTGATTGGAAAAGACCTCTAAGATCCTTAAGTCCAACAGTTAACTCAGCACTGGCAAGTTCACCACTAAACCATGTCCCCAGGTGCCACATCTACACATCATTTAAATACTTCCAGGGATGGTGACTCAACAGCTTCCCTGGGCATAAAGAGAGTAATAGTGTACCCCTGAGCTTTCCTCACCCTCAGCTCCCTCAGCTGCTCCTAATCAGACTTGTTCTCCAGACCCTTCACCAGCTTCCTTGCCTTTTCTAGGAATGCAAATCACTTAAATATTCCTTGTTCAGCTACTTGACTTAGCTGCTCTGTATATTTCCGCTGAAATACATAAAATATGGATTTTGATAAAAATATAATATTTTATATTAAAATATATAAAATATAAAAATATTTTTATAAAAATATTTTACATAAAATCGATGTCCTTTATCGAACAGGAATGTAGGTACCTGTGGAGCTACACTGCACTGCAGGGAAGAGTGTGCATGGGCATGGATATGGTCTTTTATTTTCTGTGATCCTGTGTTTATCTGTAGGTCTGTGTATTCCCTTTGTGCCTGACAGCTGCCTGATAAATTGCATGGCCACTGCAAAAAGAGATAAAGCCTCCGCAGCAGTTTGCTGATAACATCAGTGTTCAATTTAAGGCAAATGCTAAATCACGAAAATCAACAGTTCATGCAGAGATCAGAGATTACTGGGTTTCAGAAGCTAACAAGCAGTGTGACTTTGCTCTGGAATACAGGAAATCATGGTTCAACTTTCCATACAAGCATAATAGATGCAGATTGGTAAAGTACTTCTGGGGATTTGGGGGCAGAAAGAAAACTTTTGACTTTTAAAAATTTGGTTTAATAGTAGTAGCAGTAGTTAGAATAATATTTCACATATTTTCTTTTCAAATAGCTCTTTTAAAGGTGGGGGGTTTTTTGTATTCAATAAACACAATCTCAAATTGGGGGCCCCAAGAAAGAGCATATTTGTGATCTCTGACGATGTAATAGTCATTCTCAGGTTCATATTTCCTATGTGAGATTCATGGTCATGAGCTAAAAAAATGACTTTATGTGCATGATTTGTAATCATTGGTTAAAAGCAAATATTCCACAGTTAACTAATTCTGCCAAATACTCTTATAAAGGAAATGTAAGTGGCTGTAATTCAGTCAAGGCAAGTCCAAGGTTGTATCCAGGCAGAATCCTCGCTGCATTTCTTCCAAACTAACAGCCCCATCTGGGTATATATTTTTAGTTTTCAATATAAAAATTCCCAGTAATACCATGAAGGGATGAGATCAGTTACTTTTTAACTAGGCAAAGCTTAGATAAACAGCCTAACTGTTCCTATTTTCTTACAGTTTGTTTGTCTGTTGGTTGTTGACAGCAAAAACTGTAGTCCCAGGCAGAAATCCTAACCACACCTGATCTCAAAGAAATTTCATTCTGTTTCAAGAAGAAGCAGGACTTCAGCTCCATTGATTCACTTGGATTCATACTGCCTAATTATCTTGAAAAATGGAAGTTTTATATCACGACTCCTAGTGCAAATCAATAAGGGAAATGTTTTTGTGAATGTTAGTCCTACAGAATTATCTGTCATCTGAAATGTCTTTTTCTCTTTCACTTCAGCAGAAAGGTTTTGTATTTTTTCTCATACTCTTTGACTTTATGGAGATCTTGGGTGTTTCCCAAGATTTCTAAGCATTAATATTTCCACATCTAAAAGATACCATCTGCTTTATGTTTTTTCTACCCAACTCTTCACACCATCATCAGTCTAAATCCTTGGCTTTACAAGCTCTAGCTGTATCTGATAGCCATATAAATGCAAAGAAGGGCATAATTCTGAAGAGTTCAAACTCTCATAAAAGCAATTCTCTTAAGAAAAAGAGAGTCATGGAAAGATTAATTCAAGCTATTCTCAAACTTAGTCTCTTCAGGGGTAACTCTCAGTGTCAGGAATGAGTATCACACAGATCAAAGGATGATTCCCATTTCAGCTGGGGACTATGTTCAACCAGCCCAAACACCAAAACGTCTGAGGCTGCTGCTCCCTATGGCTTAGCTATCCTTGATGGGCTGGAACTAAGCAATCAGAAACTCTAGGCACTGACTTAAAGGCCATCTCCACTTTGCCAAAACCAGGCAGACAGTGGCTGCAGCAGAAAAAGGTCTTGATCACCATGCATTCTGCTTAATCATTGCCTAGCAATTGATTTTACTCCAGTTCTGAATAATTTCCATACCCCAGTGTGTGTTCCTCAAGAAGAGAAGCAGCTTGGGAGGGGTTTTCTGTCTTCCTATTCTGTGCCCTACCCCTGTGTACTCACAGGGAACAAGAGGAGTGCAACTTTAGGGTGAATCCTTCTTCAGGCTGACTACTGGAGCGACAAAGGGAGAAATAAAAGAACCATCAACCCAGAAGAAGGAGTACACTTACCAATTACTGCTGAACTGCTCTTAATCCTTAAAATCCTATGGGAACAGGATCCTCACTGGGCTAACAAGCTATGGCTCCTACCTGGGGATTTAGGCACTAGGACAGGCAGTTGGCTGTCAGGTGGCAGTAAAATTTGTGATGCTCAGGAGCACCACTGTTTTCCTAGAAGCTGTATTCAGTTAGTGATGCATCCTCTCCTGGGGGTCTCCAAGCACTGGTTAGCACAGTACCTACGTCCATGGGTAAGTTGCAAATCCATACAGACCGTTCTGAGCACACTGTCATTAATCAACAGTGTTTTCAACAGAGGTCTCACTATTGCGCAAAGCTCATAGTTTGCTAAGTGAAACCAGAGGGCTGTTCTTTTCCTCCAGCAAGCATTCCCCTTGCAAAATCCAGAACTATTCCGTTGAAGTGTTCACAGTTTGCTGAGGGAAAGAACTCTTCTTTTTTTTTCCTTAGTATGTGGCAACCAAAACCAAATAAAATTTTTCCTGAGAGCTGGATGTTGTACAGGATAATGTTACCATCTCTCCAAAATAAGAAATAGCTGCTTGGTGTCTGACTAAAACCAGCTTAGAAAAATGCATCCAGTTTTCTAAAGCAATCACTGAAATATGCCCATGAACTCAGGCCTGCAGGCAACAGACAGACCTTAGTGACTTAGGTCCTCTGTGAAATGCTGCTTGAGAAATGGGGCTGAAACAAGAAAAGGACAAAACCTGAAGGATGGATGGATGGATGGATGGATGGATGGATGGATGGATGGATGGATGGGTGGATGGATGGATGGATGGATGGATGGATGAATGGATGGGGAGCTCTCCTTCTTTCATCACGATCCCTGTAAGTCAGATTCCATGTCAGTTTATATGAACACAGTCTGCTCCAGGGATGTGGAGTTTCACTGCCACTACTGCTGCTGTGGTTTTCATTTTAGTTTGTGCTGAGAAGAGAGAAACCATATTGTTATCATTAAGGTCTCTGGAATCCAGTACCAGGTTTTAGCCCTGGATTGAAATGCATCTGATAATTTCCTGGTCTTTGGTAGCATAAGAGAAAAAAATCAGCTTTTTGTGTGAGCAGTGACTGAGGCAGGCTGACAAACCAGTGCCCTACCAGAAGCATTTGCAAGGTTTCCTTATCTTCATCTGTCCAACAGGAGAGCTGCAGCAGCTTTCTACAGGCTCAGATGTGTTTCTTTCTCAGCGCAAGGACCCATCACAACTCCTCATTTACTCTACTTTTTCAGAGAGAAGATTGTTTTAATATATTGAGCAGTTTGTTAGTCAAGTTAATATTTTTGCATTATTATGAGGACATGAAGACAGCAAAACTTTTTGTATTTTAACAACATGGTTGACTCTTGCAAGACCATTGGCAACAGCAGCCAATTATGCCATACGCATTATGGCATATATAATTCCCTTCCTCCTAGAAAACAGCCATGTGGTTAGACGCCAGCTCTTTGCCTGGAAATGCACAGTGGAGAGCTTAGCATCTGTTTGGAGGTTATGATAGGCAGAGGATAAGGTCCTCTTGATTATATCCTTGACATCTGCCATGGTTCTGAAGATAAGATTTGATATGGACTTGTTGAGTGATCTAGGTGATCCTTGGAGTTAGTAATATGCTAGCTAATGATTTCTGCCTTGCAGACCTTTTCATCCAGTCACAGAACAAGTGAGTGGGAGAAGCTATAATAAAAGATCAAACTCTTTTGTTCCAACACCTATTCTCTACTCTTCTTTTATGTCTATATATCAAGTGCTACAGCTCTTGCCTCTCACTGGACCTTTCCACAGTGACTCATTAAACCTTGGAGCCTTAAAAAAGAGACTCAAATCCCATCCCAGCTAGGCAGCATCATCACATCAGATCAAATTTGACCCACTATTCTGACTATTCTGGAAAGTCTGTTGTTTATTTCTCTTCCATCCTAGAAGCAGAGTCTGAACAACTGATTAAATCTCTGTAATTTACATAATCAGGACCTGTATGCAAAATTTTATCCATCTATTATACCACTCAGTGACAGCCTGAAAATTGCATGAGAACTCCCAAACTCAGCAAGTGTCAGCAGCTGCAATCCATGCTGGCTCTTGAACAGACCTTGAACAGATTATGGCACTAAGTGGGTGAATAGCATGAACTCTGTGTTTAATCTCTTCTGTCATATCCACCTCTTCAAAATCTTCTACTACACAACAAGGACAATTTTCCAAGCAGGTATTTTTATTATTATATTGCCTGTTTCACTGTTATTGCTATGAAGGTACCACCCACTAAAGAAATGGCTGCTCCAGCCTTTGAATCAGTCACAAAATCACAGAATGGTTTGGGTTGGAAAGGATCTGAAAGAACATCTAATTCCAAATCCCTGCTGTGGGCAGGGATGCCTCCCACTAGACCAGGTTGCTCAAAGCCACAAACAATCTGGCCTTGAACACTTCCAGGGATGGCTCAGCTTGCTGCAAGTGACAAAGCTGCTGTTTGAACAGCCCCTTGATGATCTCCTGACAGAAGTGCAGGTTCTCCACTACACAGAGGAGAATCAATGAGAAGAGGAAGCTCTAACTCACAGTAACACAGCTCAATGCAGCTGATTCCAGGCCAGAGCACAGGGTGCCCAGGCACAGCACGTGTTCTGCATGGCACAGGAGCCTCTGGACAGCAGCAGGCGAGAGGGTGATGGTGGTGACTGACACAGACCAAGTGCTGACAGGAAATGCTCCAGTGACGGCAGAAACAGAACTGACCTTCCTCCTGCCAAGCCTCGATGGGGTGGTGTTGGATGGCAGCTCACCCAAACTCAGGTTCTTCTGCCCTGACCTCACAGCCCCTCTGCTACTCAGGACAAAGGTTGGCTGCAGGTTTTGCTTCTCTACCCTGCCCCAGTCATCATGCTCACACAGTCCCCAGACAAGGTTTTAGTTCTCTGCTTTGCCATCTTCTAAAGCACACAAACTGTGTCTGTGGAACAGGGAATGCCTGCAGGATAAAAGAGATGGCTGCAGGTCTCATCATGTTCTTCCCTTGTCAAAGAGCAAGCAAAAGATCCTAGGTACATGCAATGCTCTTATTGCTGAGTCCTCTTAAGTATGGGCAACTCAGGATTCATGAGAGAACGGGGAAATAACATTTTCGCAGAAGGTAATTTGTTTTATCTTGTTTCAGGTGCTTGAGGACTTGTTTTGTTTTTCCTGTCCTCTTTATGGGATGAAGATTGCAAAACCCTAGTAATTTGAAATTCACTAATGAAAGTGCCACTGGCACACAACTTACTTAGAGCTCTGCTGCTTCAGAGTTTGGAGATTAGCTCTGAATAACCAACACATGTGACTCAGTCCTTCTCAAATACAGTGTATCCTCATTAATGAGGGTGAAAATAATGAAAATCATGAAAAGGATACTGCAAATAATGAGGATTAAAATAATGAAAATCATGAAAGTCATACCATAAATAAAACATTGACAATTCTTTTTTTTAAGATACCTTTTGGTTATTTGAATTTTGCCATTTGTTTTTTGAGGCTTATGAGTTTGCTCATGCTGTTTATGAAGATGATGTATAAAGATTTCAAAAGAAGGAATAAAAATATTAAGCTGAAAAGGAAAGAGCTAAGTCTTCTGCTAAAGGAAACCAGTGAGAATTAAGCTCCTTGATCACCCTTAAGTTAGCTTCTTGCAATATGTGGAAAAGCACATTTTGGTTTTATCCTTAGAACAACTGAACTATGGCTCCCAACTCATTGCTTGCCTACAGAAATTTGGACTTTAAGCAAAACATTAAACACATGGGATTGATAACAGAAACTAGTGATAAAAATGGAACTTAAACTGCTGCCTTATCCCATAGTATAGAACTATGTGTAAACTGATCTCATCTCCAAAATCAGCCTGGCTGTAATCCTCTGAACCCCACAGTCAGGTTCAGCTGGGGCAAGCAGTGGGGCTGTTCCCTTTATTACTACATTCTGCCTTTTCTGGAAGTGTGACAGCACGTAAATGGGGACATTTCCTCAGCAGCTTTAAAACACTTTGAGTGCTGACTGGTTGCCATGGCAAGTCAGCACGTTTAGGTAGCAGGCAGGAAACAGGGACCTGCTTGTCCAAGAGCAGCAGCTGGGGAGGGCTCTGTGCCTGCAGCACTGTGGGGATTTTGTAACTTCTGACCTCAGATATGGTCAAGCTGGCTGAGACCTTGCATCTAGCTGCTTCCTTTTAGTACCTTCATTTTAGACAGTAGAATCAAGGGTAAATGATTCACTGTTTCCAGACCAGGAGATCAGAACAGAGGTTTGAACACCATGAGATGTCGGCATTAGTGGTAAAATCTTCCTTCCCTGTTTCCCTTGCACCCCTCCCATATTTCACAGCCTCCTTGGCTGTGCACTGAAACTGAGGCTGCACTGTAACAAAATCACCGGGACAATCAGGGTTCGACTCCTTTGGAGGGCTGTTTGAATATGGGAGGGATCACCAATATTGGCATCTAAAAATCTAACTGTAACAGGGAGCCCAAAGCAGGATATCGTACTCTGAATGCAATCTCACTGTTCTGAATAGAGAACAGGTTCACAGGGTAATTCAGACTGCAATCTGGCCTGGGAGGTCACCTAGTCCAGCCACCTGCCCAAAGCTGGGTCAGTAACCACCTCTGGGTTTCTGGCACTGTCCAGGATGTGAGCTGCCCTCACTGGGAGGGTACTCTGCTGGCTCATGCTCATCTCCCCCCTCAGAGCTCTGAGCTAGGCAGCCTTTGAAGATAATGACAGAAAGAGGGGTCTGACCCATTTCAGACATCTGCTTCAGCAGGAATGAATCACTCTCCAGCAACGCCTGGTTCCCTCCACTGACTACAAAGGGAGTCCAGGGTGATTAGCTCTGATGTAAACATCCATACTGGTGGTATTTGCTTTCAGCCAGATTAATCCTGCCTCATAAGTTTTGCTGCATCCCCAGATTTTGCTGCAAGATGTCACACATTTGCATGTGTGTGTGTGTGACATGCACTTGCAGGGTTCCTTTGAATGTGAAGAGAGTACAATTAAGAAGGATATATATTCACAACAATGCACCAAACTGAAGGTACTTGAAAGAACTGATTCACATTTCAATGGCAGCTATTCTAGCAAATATCAACCCTAGTGGTTTCTGAATGTTAGCTTGCTTCAAACATATGCCAGAGATTTTATTTTTAATACTAAGTAGCATGGAGATATCTTTCTTTCTTCTTCTATTTTAGTAATATCAGTTTGATTTTCTAAGGAGAAATATAAAATTTGCTTTGAAGCAGTCGAGCACCAAATTCTGCATGCAACCCACACTGAGATCATCCTTAATTCTGTTTTTTCTCTATAAGAGTTTCAAAAAGGAGCATGAAGTCAGCAAATCTGACTGACTTTAGCTCCTGGTGGAAAGGTCAGGTAAAGTTCAACTCCTTTATAACAGAGGAGCAATTCAGGCAGTCTTTAATTGTTTGTCCTGTAGACTAGCATGGTCCTCACCTTTCAGTGAACATAATGGTTAAAAATTACATTAAACCTCCCCTTTTTGAGCAACTGCTCTCCTTTTGACCTCTCTGTAACCCTGAATATTATGGCCTGGTAGTCAGTTTGAATCACAGATGAGTGTTGCACTTTTTAGATACACATTAAATAATCTGCCACTTTCTTCTGTCTGAAGACAGACACTGTCTCTGCAGAAAAATCCAGGCAGATAAGGGAGAAAGCATCACATCCCATTCCCAGAAACCAGACTGGACAAGCAAAGTACATATTCTTTTAATAAGTATGTTTTGAAATGTTGAGAAATCATTGATCTTAATCTTAAAAGATGCCTTTAGCCTCCTTTTATGTACTTTGTAGCAGCTTCCTAAGAAGTCTACCACAAGCCTTCCCAGTCATGACAATCTCACATCATCTCCAAGCAACTGATCACGTGCATACAAAACAGAGAAGGGGTTGTTCATGCTGGTCAGAGCAGATAGGAAAAAACAGAGAGAAGACAGGACTCCCCCAAAGTCACTTTGAATAATGAGACTGATCAGTCTCTGCAATTCTGACTCCATGAAAATTGTGGATATCCAGCTGCTTGGCTTCAATTGCTCTTAGACTACTGTGTCAGCAGAGAATGGTCTAAACATTTAATCCAATGCAAGGGGGGTTTCAAATCACTTGCTTGGGTCTTAGCATAGCATTGCCAAGTTTTCTATGGAAATACCTCTCATACAGGTCCCCTGGAGAAATTCTCGGGGATCCTTGGAGCAAGTCCTTCCGTAATGGAGAAAGAAGCATAACCAAAGAGGAATCTGGCCCATTATGCTAGGAGGTATCTGAAGTAGAAACTTATGTTCTCCAGTTGATTCCATCTCTTTATTTATGCCTTTCTGCATTCTAATGTTCCTCAAGTTCAGAAATCAGCAGATAGCTCCTCTCTTAACTTCCTGTTTCTGTGCTAGTTTAAATTTTGGTGTTGTGTGTAACACTAGCCACACTGGATTTCATACTGGGCCTGGAGGACAAAGATCCTTGTTCCTGGAGAGAGATGCCTGAGCTCAGGAACTCTGTGAGATGTGTCCCAACAGCAGTGCAAACCCTGCTCTGTCAGGGACAGGAAATAGGCATTACAGATAAAAACCATGCGGAGGTTTAGATTGGGTATTAGGAAAAATTTCTTCATGGATAGGGAAGCATTGGAACATGCTCTGCCCAGGGAAGTGGTAAAATTGCTGTCCCTAGAAGTGTTCAAGAAGTGTGTGGATGTGGTGCTTAGGGACATGGTTTAGGTCCAAGGTTTAGGACCTGGCAGTGTTAGGTTAATGGTTAATGAGGTTAAATCTTTTTTGTATTTATAAGACAGAAAAAAGTGAATTCATGTTCAGGATGCACATGACATAGTTATTAACAATAACCCTGGATTTATTAGTAGTTCTAGCTGCGGTACTTGACCACCAGTTTTTCACAGATGGGTATAACATACCCAGATCTCCAGAGAGTATTTCAAAGCATGCACAGACCTCAGACATGCCTTACCTCAGCTGTACATGGACCATGTACTCCAGAAACATTACCAGCACTTTGGATTATGCTTTTTATCTGACTGCTGAGATATTACCAAAATTATAACAGAAAAAAAAAACTATTTTGAATTTAAAATGCTGTCACTGAGACTAGCAACACAGCTCAGACTTCATTGTTTTAAATATTAGTGTCTCATATTTTGGGCAGAATGAGTAAGATGCAGCAGACATTCAGCGCAAAAGGATCATTTTCTACTCAGGAAGTTGGAGATTTAATAATAAATGTGGCCTGAGGATTCAAGTTTGTAGTCTGATCTTATGGGAGCTTCTGAGCCCTCAGTGCCTTTGAAACAAGCCTGCAGAATCTGTGAGAAACATTAAATGAGTTCCTCAGGGCCAAGCAAAGGCCAAGGCTGTCCGTGAAGCGCTCTTGCCCAGGAGATGGGACAGACACCCCCATAGAAAGCAGCAAGCTCGTTGTGAGCAGCCCAGCCTCCACCCACCACTGAACAGCTCCTGCAGTGCCTCCTCGGGGGCTTCCTGCCATTGCCCATCACCCACAGCCTCTCCCTTGCAGCTCAGTTGGACACTCACTACCCTGGACTCCATCCATTCTCAAGGTCATCACACCCACTCCAAATACTGCTTGCAACAGTAACTTCAAAAACAACAACAAAAACGACCTCATCAAATCATACAATTAGAGAATTGAAGGGACATTAAAGATCATCTTATTGCAAGTTCCCTGCCATGGGCAGGGACACCTTCCACTAGACCAGGATGCTCAAAGTCCCATCCAACCTGAGCCCTTCCAGGCATAGGACATCCACTGCTTCTCTGGGTAACACGTTGCAGTGTCTGAGCAGCCTCACAATAAAGGCGTCCCAGTACATTGTTTTTCTTAGTTCATTGTCTCCTTTTATGCCTTTTCATAAAAGTTGTAGGAAACACCACATTTGCACAGCAGGCAGGGGGTATATGAAAGTTTAACAGTAATGCAAAGATCAAATAAACATCTTATCACAACAAAACCCCTGGCAGTTTCTGGTTAATCTCAATCTGCTCTCTGGTAGGAGTACAACAAATGCTAAATGTCAGTGTAAAGTCTCCATGGAAAGACAGTTCTTTAAAAGGTGTTGCAAATATCACATTTGTTTCCTCAGATCATCTCGTTTCTGCAGCCTTTGTGAGCAGGGTCTGTACACCCCTCTAGAGATGTGTATCGTGTGGCTGCAGGTCAGGTATCACTTCATGGCCACTGCAGCAGGGATGGCAGCAGCATTACATCACCCAAACTCTAGTATCTGGGGTGACCTCACAGCTCTCAGAAAACACCTGCTGTCAGCACTTGCTATCTTCTCTAAGGGCTGATAAGATGTTGAATTCTAAATCTGCATGTTACCTCACCTGCCCCCAGCTCCAGCTACTGGCTGAGCATACTCTAGAGGTACTTAAGCAGTTTATTGCAGCTATAAAAGTCATGTGCCACGTATAAGCATTTTGGTAAAACATTATGCTGATATTTCTATCAAATGCACCTTTTACGTCATTCGTTGAAGTGAATAAAGTCTCTTGTGAGGTCTCCCAAGTACCTGGTTTGTGGTTCTTTGAAATTTCATGTATCACTGCTGAAAGCTATATGAAAAGAAAAAAGTACCTTAATACAGGGAATGCAACAAAGGACACACAGAAGGCAAAGTCTCAGATGGAGCACAGCATCCCCAGGGCAGAGCAAAAACAAGCCCAGAGCCTGTCTGGGCAGCCCAGGAGCACCCCACTGGTACACAGATTTGTCAAAAGGCAATTTGCTCTCCTCTAGCACAACTCAGCCCAGTAAGAAATGAAACTGGGGGCTGCTGGGTGCTGGGGAGGGATGCCTGGGGGCAGGTCTGAATGGAACATGGGGCATGGGGAGGAGGGGAGCTGATTCACATTTCAATGGCAGATGTTCTAGCAAGCATCAACCCTAGTGGTTTCTGATTTTTAGTTTGCTTTAAACATATGCCAGAGACTTTATTTTTAATACTCTAGGTAACATGAAGATCCTTTTGTTTTCTTCTTTATTTTGGTAATAGCAAATTGATTTTCTAAAAGGAAATATAGAAGTCCACTTTGAAGCAGTCAAGAGGACCAAATTCCCTGCCCTGAGATCATCCTTACGTCTGGTTTTGGTAACCAAAGCCTAAGGGGCTGAGGCTGTGAACATCCATGTCAGTGTGAGGACATCCCTGAGGGTCCCATGCTGCAGGAGCACCTCTGAGGGACTGCAGCTATAGGTGGCCCACACCCATACAACTGTAGCCATGGGGAAAACAGCAGTGCAGGGACACCCTGAGCGACTGCAGACACAGGTGATCCTCACCACAGTGGGGACACTAAAAGAACCCTTTGAAAATAAGCCAGAATCAAAGAGCAGCAGAAAAAAACCTAGGGAAAAAAATGGTGGCAGAGAAAAATTAACAAGTGAAAAGCATCAGCAAGGTACAGTTCCAAGCACAGACTCAAGAGAAATTATAATGCCACCAGAGAAATCAGAACAGGATAACTGTGACATGGAGTGAAAGTCAGGGAAGTTGAGGCTAGGAAAGGGAACATAATAACTGATTCAGAGGAAGTAGGGCAGAAGGTGTTTGTGTTCTTTTTTTACTTGGTCAATATTAATAAGGCATCAGAAATTTGTGCTGTTTGTAATTAAATTTAAAATCCCCAGCATTGAGTCTGTTTGGCAACTTCCCTCTCTGTAGGAATTGGTGTGTTTGAGGCTTTCATCAAGGACCTTCTCTGGTAAATCAGCTGTCTCTCCTCAAAGAAGCAGGCACAGAGTGCTGCCAGGTATGCATGATGCCAGAGACCACATACAGACACCATTTATTCCTGTGTGGAGGATGAGTGGAGCAGTGTGTTTTGCTGAAGTTTGTTCAGAGGCCATGGAACTCTTCATGCAGTTTGCCTTTGCTTTATACAGTGCTTGTGCCATGTGTTCTCCAAGGAGACCAGGCACTGAAACAGAATCAGCCAGTTCCCAGCATTTCCTCTGTGCACTGGGAATTTGCTCTGCATGAATCCCTTAAACCACCTCAGGCCAGGCTTGGACCAGCAATGCTGCTGAATGAGATGAGGAGAAAATTCCCTGTGCCCAGGGTGGGAAGATCTGGGTAGCAGGCTTCTCTGCTACAGCTCTTCCTTAGTGAAGCCTGACTGACGGATGCCTGATTTCCAGGTTTTTTTAAGATGTACAGACTTTCATTTACATCCACAAACACATGGAAATTTCTCAGCAAAGTGAGATTTCTGCCCACGTATCCGCATTCCCATTTGGATGGGAATAACTAGCAGCTCTAATTTTTTTTTCTGTTTAGAAAGATCAGGTTATAGTCTTCATTAATTCATTTCTTATTTAAGTTATTGCCTGTGACAGACCATACACACTTTCTACTAGTGGCCCAGCATCTTGCTCTCTCCCCACGCTACACAATGTGTCTGGCTTCACAGAATCATAAAGCTTGGAAAAGTTCTTTAAGGTCATCAAGTGTAATCAAGGCCCTCCACTGTGTTCATAGCCCTCCTTTGGATGCTTTCTAATAGCTTTATATCTTTATTTTTCATTATATTTTGACAAAAGGAAGGTTGGAGGTGTTTCTTGTCACCTCCTTCCTGTCTTCCTTCTCCACATCCTCACAATAGATTAATTTTTACCATGCCTGGAGGATCCAGTGCTCCAAGGCAGGACTCTTAAACCCTCCATGGGCAGAACTGCAAAGGAGACCTGAGTGCATGGGGAGAAAGGCCCCCCTGCACCCAGGACTGCATTTGCTCCATGAACTGGTCTGTACATCCACCAATGGTGTGTGTCACATTGGGCAAGATCATCCCACCCAGTGTCTTAGTGGACACTTCCAGCCACAGGTCTGGTCATGCCTTCACTCCCTGTTGTGTCTGTGGGTCCTCCCCACTGCTGAAGAAAGCAAGAATAAGTAAACTCAAAATCCCCCTATGGTTAAGTAAAAAAAAAAAAAAAAAAACAATCTAGATTATTTCAGGTTCAAGATGGCAATGACCCCAAGTCACACCTTCATGGGATCAGATTTGAAGAAACTTAAGAAACTTTTTAAGCAGGAGAATAATATAGTCCTGGAAGAATAAATCTCTGCCATACAGAGGGATAGTACAGCCTACATCCTTAGAGATTAAATGTAAATCAAACTAGCAATGGCTTTGTCTGATACTGGCAGTAGTACTGACTCACCTTGAGGATGTCCCGGAGTCCTTCAGAGGTCCCCTACAACCAGCATTTCAACAATTCTGTGAAAATGCAACCAGAACTGAGAGCTGTGTTGAATAATACCATTCACTCCCATCTCCCTGGAAGTTTATCTCTTGCCTACATTTTGCCATGCCATATCTAAATACTCAGGTTTTCTTAATGAAAATTCTAAATTGTGAATTGTGGCACCTACAAGCATTCTGTTCCTTGAAGGCACTTTTTTGTTTGCCTGAAGTTCCTCTTCCTGTATAGAAGTAAAATAGGGAGGAAGAAAAAGGGGATAAGACTTCAGATAAGGTAAAAACTTAAACTTAGTCAAATTTGTCACCAGATGCTGAAAATGGATCTGACCTTTTCAAGTATAAGACCTGCATTGTTACACACTGTTGCATGCCTATATCATTAACCCAGAGATCATAAATAATGTTAGATAGATTAACTTCTGTTTATATGCTAAATCTAATGCCAGAAGGGACTATCTAAACATTTGGTTTCGCCTCTGGAACACTTAAAACTTTTACAGTTAACCATTCATACAAGAACTACAAGTTTGTGCTTGACAACATGTATCTGCAGAAAGATTTTACTCTTGAAGAAATCAACAGTTCTAGTTCATATTAGATCCAGAAGTGGGATGGCATCACACCTTGTGCCAGTCATTAGGGGGTGAGTACAATGTCACTTTTTGTGGAAAGCATAGGGAGATAGATTTGTGTTGCACAACTAACAGAAGGAGAAGTGCTAATGCCCAACCAAGCATGTTTCAGTATTACCCTGACCATGCTGATCTTCCCTGAAAAGATCCATGACACGTTCCACAGTCCTGCTCCCCTTGGTCTGATTTGCCATTCCCCAAATGCTGAAGGTGCTGAATTCACATGAAGAGACTGAAGTGCTGTAGGAAGAACCACACCACCGTGTTGGATTTGTTCCTTGTTAGTCAGCAGTTTTCAGCATGCCCCGTTATGAGCCTTCACTCCTTCTGCACAGGGACTGGAAAGGTCAGTCATTTCTGAGCAGTGTTGACAGGACTGGATTGCAGCAGGGCGTGCTCACTGGATTTGCACAGCTATTCTAAAGATTAAATGTGGTTCAGACAGCTGGCAGGCACTTCAAGCTGATGCTGTTTCCAGGGAACGACACCAGCACAGTCCAGGCGCCTTCCCCATGATACAAGAGGAAAGATGTTCTTTCAGACCTGATAGCCCTTTCCACAGGGAAAAGATTATGGAGGCTGCTCATGAAGATTGATCCTGCTGTCCAGAAGCCACGGGTTCATCTTCCCCTCATCCTGGCAAATACTTCTGGAACCCCGCCAGAAACCTTACAAAACAACCCTTCCTCCTCTGCCTGGATATCAACTCTCAGAAGAGTAGAGTGAGGGTTGGCAAAAACAGCTTTTCCTCACTTGATGCTGCTTTATTGCAATTTAGTGAAATGATCCACCCAAAGAGACACATATGATGCATTTGGAAGGACATTGATCTGGTGGAGCAAGTTCAGAAGAAGGACAGCAAGATGATTAGAGGCATGGAGCACCTCTACTACAATGAAAGGCTGTAAGAATCGGGTTAATTCAGACTGGAAAAGAGATGGCTTACGGATGACCTAATTACAACCTTCCAGTACCCAAAGGGAGCCTACAAGAAAGATGGAGAGGAGCTTTTTGCAAGAGCATGTAGAGACAGGATAAGGGGGAATGGATTTAAAATGAAAAACAGTAAGCTTAGATTAGATATTAGGGGAAAGTTTCTTTCCTGTGAGGGTGGTGAGGCCATGGCACAGGTTCCCCAGAGAAGCTGTGAATGCCCCATCCCTGGAATGTTCAAGGACAGGTTGGATGGAGCTTTGAGAAACCTGGCCTTATGGAAGGTGTCCCTGCTCATGGCAGAGGAGTGGGAACTGGATGATCTTTATGGTCTCATCCAACCCAAACCATTCTATGGTTCTATGATTTCATTTCCAGATAAAGGAGAGAGAAAAAGCAAAGGAGGATGAGCCATCTACTGAAAGACTCCCAGTTGGATGTCCACGCCAAGTTGGATGGACAAGGTGACTTTCAGCTTTCATCCACCCTGTGACATGGATAAAAAAAGGCCTGTTAGAGCTCTTTCATGCTGATCTGAGAGGTTTCATGCCATGGTGTGGTAAATATGAGGCTCTTCTACAGCTCAGAAAACTTGGCTGTGATTGCTTACAAAAGATGTGACTTATCTCACAAAATCCTCTCCTGCCCCCTAGAAATGTCACTGCACCAGAAAACACAGCTTGCTTCTAGAAGAATGACAAGACTGAAGAACGAAGGCAGGCCAGAAATATCCTTGGGCTGGCACACAAGGAACACAATGCCAAATGGGGACAGGATCATGATGGACGAGATGAACGGTGTCATCATGACCTGGCACCATTCTCACATGCTTGTGTTCACTAAAAGGCACTACAGAGGTGGTGGAACAAAAGCATAACACTTTCCTAGTATTTAACCTCACTATTGAATGAACAAGGGCATCTTTCAGATGCTCAGGCTTTTAACTATTCTCAAAAATATTAGAAGAACATTTTGACAATTGTGGGAAGTGGAATGGCTTCAAAGGAACAAACAGGGAGTACCTCAGGAATGCAGAAAAGGGAGCACGTAAACAAAAAGGGAAAAAAGTGAAAGAAAGAACGTGGAACAACATCTACATATAGGTAAAGTTTAGAAGTTAAAATAATACCTTATCACATTTTAACCAGGACGCCATGGTTCCTTGTGTGGACAAGGCAAGGTGACTAAATGGAGATACACACAGAGGGCTGAAAAGGAGATTGTCTGAGGGGAAAAGAAGTCAAGGAACCTGGTACACTTGAACCAGGGACTAAATTAATTCTATCCCAAATGTTACAGATACACATATCATGCAGGAAACTGGGTCTGGCAGCAAGTGTGTCTGAACAATGCTGTCAAGAAAGATGGCTTCCTGAGTGGTGTCCAGAGTTTGGTTTTCTGAGCCTAGGAAACCAGAGGCTAAAAAGGTGTGTTAATTGCTTTCTATAAATACAGCAAGGAGGAAAGGGAAAGCAAACAGAGCAGAGGAAAGGATCCATTTAACCTAAAGCACAGTGTTGGCGGGAGAACAAATAGGTACACACTGTCCACAAATATACTTAGGCTGAAAATTAGAAGGCTTCTTACCTCTAAAGTGATCAGAATCTCTTCCAAAAACAAAACATAACATTTCTTTGAAAACAGACTTTCAAGGTGAATTCCTTCAAAAGCTTATAAAAGAGATTTCTATAATAGCAAGGAAGTTGGGTAATAAGCTGAAAAGTCTCTTGTTTCTAAGAATAGCTATCTAGATCTAAACTAGTTATAAGAAGGTAGTTCAAAAATGTTTATTTTGCGTGCTTAACTAGAAATCATTCAGCTCACAATCATTCAAAACCCCACTGGTGCCTCCATTGACTCCAGTGCAGTCAAGTCCTGTTTGTGAACCTCCAACTCACCTCTTGCTACTTCAGCTCCCTGAGAGCAAAGAGAATAGGGGAGAAGAGCCCCCTTTAAAATACTGACAAAAACATTTCTTCCCCCAAATCATAAGAAACAAGATAGAAAAAAACGTGAACTTCATAAGCTCACAGTGGAGATACAAAGCTGTTCTTAGAGTGCCACTGGCACCTCAGATTTCATACAAAGAATATATATATATATATATATATTTTTTCAATTAGGGGGGTAAAACAGGTTGCCCAGAGAGTAGTGGATGTCCCATCCCTGGGACTCTTAAAGGTCAGGTTGGATGGGGTTCTGAGCAACTTACTCTTTAAAGGTCCCTTTCAACCCAAACCATTCTATTATTGTATGATTCTATGACCTTAGCTCTCTCTAAACCTGTGACTGTGCAGTTATTCCAGTGCAGCTCTGATGCTCCAGGTTTATGCTGCACCTTATTCTGCAGGAGCCTCCCTCTGTGCAGAATTTGAGTGGAGCTGGGCAGTGCCACTGCCAGCCAGGTGCCCCTGACTGCTCTCTGAATATTGGTGCTGCATCTAGGTTCACAGAACAAAAGCAGGGAGGGACACATGACACATGCAAATCTTGGAAGCTGCAAATGACTTTCAAAAAAACCCGTAGTGGTTAATTTGCCAGGTGACAGAGAAGACAAAGACCCACATTTTCCCATGAAGCCCAAACTCCTTCCCAGGACAGCAGCTTTGGAGAGGAATATAGCTGAGCATTTGATACATGCACTATTTTGGGCTGTAATAGTTGTTTAATAACTTTTTGTAAAAACAGTCCATTAAGTTTGCTCCTTGTTCCTTTCCAGGCATTTTCACTGCCTTATTTTCTGGGGCTTGTTATGATAGGTCATTTCATGTGGCTCATTGTGTAGAGATATATTAGTACATTGTTCAAGGTGCAGCACTTTGCACTTGAAATGAATGCTGTAGTCTACTTCTCTGTTGTTTTTTTTTTAACTCTGGCAGGTAACTGACAAGGTACAAGGTGACCTGCATTTTCTCAGAGAATTCATGCTTCTTAGATTTGTATAGGAGGACACATGGTGTTGTGTGGTTTGTACATCCAACCATGGACTGATATTCCATTCTTTATTAGAAATTCAGAAATTATTTACTTATTTATTTACATGGTATTTCCCTGAATTCTAAAAAACACCAAAGTAGTGCCAGCATCAGGATCTGGGCAGTAGAAATTAGGTCCAAAGGAGGCCATAAAGATGGTAAAGGCTCTAGAGGGTAAGCCATATGAGGAGTATCTGAGGTCACTTGGCTTGTTCAGCCTGGAGGAAACTGAGGGGGGACCTCATTGCAGTCTAGAGCTCCTTACAAGGGGAAGCAGAGGGGCAGGCACTGATCTCATCTCTCTGGTGACCAGTGACGTGGCACTGTGTCAGGGGAGGTTGGATATTATGAAAAGGTTTTTCACCCAGAGGGTGGTTGGGCACTGGAACAGCTTCGCAGAGAAGTGGTCACAGCACCAGCCTGACAGAGCTCCAGAAACTCTTAGACAACACTCTCAGGCATGTGGTGTGATTCTTAGGATTGTCCTGTGTGCAGAGCCAGGAGCTGGACTCAATGATCCTTGTGGGACACTTCCAGGTCAGGATATTCTATGATCCCATGGCTATTTCCAAGAAGACAAATGTTCCAGAATGGAAATTATTCCTGATCAGTTCAGGAAGCCCTACATGCAGCCCTTACTCAGTCTATACTCTCCTTTCCATGTCTATACAAGTTGTACTGAACTCTCCAAACCCTCACTCTGCTGAAGCCCAGGAACAGAAAGCCTTGGATTTTCTGTGATTTCAGTCAATTCACCCTGTGACTGGCTCAGTTGGTCAGAAAATGATGTAAATAACACCAGGGTTGTGGTTTCAATCCCTGTACAGGCCATTTACTGACAAATTGGACTTAATGACCCATGTTGGGTCCCTTCTAACTCAAAATATTCTTTGAGTCTGTGAATAACCCACTCTCTGCCCCAGGTCTGAGTAGTTTTGAAATAAATGGAGGAGCTAGAGCAGGATGATTCTGGGGGTTTTGAAGGGGCCACTAATGGAAAGGAAGGACAACCAGGAGCTTCCAGTCCCAGACACTTCTCTATGGGAGCCCTTGGGGATGGGTGTCTGTTTTTGACTGGTTCTGGTATGGGTGAGGGTTGGGGATAGAGCAAGGACAGAGGCCCATGCTGGTGGGCTGTCAAGGGGCTTGCCAGGATCCGAAGTCAATTCACAGAGTCTCTTTTTTACTGCTTCTGAAGATGGATGCTACATCTGTCCTTTCCCCAACTGCAAAGGTTGTGCATGCACTTCAAGAGCTCTATAAAATAAAGCTTAATAGTTTAGAAATTCATCTTGTTGGCCCTTAGGTACCCCAGAGTGTATTTCATCAAACCCTTCCTTATTTGAATCCATCTAACCTGACTGGATTTAAAGCCTCAGATATGATGTCTTAGATCCCTTCCAAAAGCAAAAGGGTTTCAGTTCCTAGGCAGGGCACCACTGACTTCAGGCTAGTTATCCATAAATCTGTATTTCTTACCATCAAAGTGAGACAGAAAACTCTTTCAAAGTCATATCAGCATTTGAAAGAGCCTGAAGATCCTGAGCAGAAAGGATGAATTTTCACCCTGGGTGGGAATTCTCACTTTTGGAATTTTTAACAGATTTTAGTGAATCAGATGCTCCAAATGTGTCCTATTCTTCACTGGAAACTACTATTTCTTTTCCTGTAATTTCCTGGTTTATTTTTATTGTATATTTGCCTTTAGTAGGCCCGTCCAAAAGCTATTTATTGTGGGAAGGATACACAAGACTCTTCCCCACTCAAATTGAGTACTTTGGGTTTCATTTAGAACTGCTGTGCAGGAGATTTCTGCCATTTCAGGTAGTATCATAAACATCTCTATGTTCAGAGTCAGTGAGAATTTGTTGTAACACTTAATTCACTGCTAGAAGGTGCTCAAAACAGAGCAGATGAGCCTGGTATAAAAGTCAGCATACAGCAGAATCAGCAGTATAACTCTACCATAAGAAATTGCAACTTGTCTCTATTTGAGTAAACATTTACAGAGAAGTTACTTGCTCAGCTTTGAACTAACTTTTAAGTCAGTCTACCTGCTTTCACTTATAGATAGAAATGAATAAAAACAAGGGTAATCCCGTGATATTTTATACCACAAGATGTTTTCCATAAATCCAAGGAAAAATTATAACTTGTGTGCAATAATGTTGAAGACCCCTGACCATAGCTCAGCATCTCACCCCATTACACAAGGCATGAAAAAAACAAAACCACTGTCCTTCTGCAGCTCACTATTCACTTCAGGACACCAGCTTACACCTCTCCTGTTTCCCTGTGCTTCCCCTCAGGAAATCTCACTGGGGTGATGTGCCAGGGAAGGAGCAGCAGCCTCAGCTGCAGTATGGGATGAAAGAGGAACTTGCCCAAGGTACTGGCCAGAAGGATGCACAGCCATGTCCTGTCCCTGAGGGTCTCCTTGCTCTGAGACCAGAGTAGAGCCCAGTTTTCACAAGATGGCCTGGGCTCCTAGATTTCATTTTCATGCCTATTATTTTTCTTTACCCAATTTACTCAGCTAGGGGTGATGATTACAATTAACACCCTACTTAAAAATATAAAGTTACTACACCAAAGCAAAGGGATGAACCCTAACCTTTGAGACAGAAAGGCATTTCTCCAGATCACTGGGATTGGTGATGTTGAGCATTGCAGTATCTAAGCCACTCTTGCAAATTTGTTTTTCAACAAGAACTGAGTTGGAAATCAGCAGAACTTCAAGTCCTGCTTGGAGGAACTGAGCAGAGACAAGCACTTGAGTTACAAAGGTACATTCAAAAATTTTAACTAAATGGCAGTGCCAGAAAATGGCAGTGCCAGAAAATGGTAGCCAGAGTGATTCTTGCACAAGTGCTCTTCCATCAAGCCATGACAAACAGTCCATGGCACCCACAGAGGGATACAGTCCCAGAAACCCCCTTGGAGGCTCCAGCAAGAGCCACACACCCCCTGTCCCTAGAGGAATACAGGACAACCATAAATGACTCCAGGCTCAGTCCTCTGCTCTGCCCACCCTACCCCACTTTCCAGGAAATTCTCCACCCTGAGCATGTTCATTCACTCACAGTTCAAGGTCAGCTTGCCTTTATCACCAATATGTTTCACTGGGGCCAATGCACAGAATTTAGAGGCAGTTTTCTTCTCAGCTGTCCAGCCTCCATCCATCAGCCCAGCAGCAGGGCCAACATACTGTAAATTTTTTTCATCATCCACTAGTCTGATTAATGAATGGTTTCCAAACAATTACAAGCAAAGGCCCCAAACACCCTTTCTGAGCATTTACAAGATAACAGATTGGTTTGTGAGTTCATAGAATGGTTTGGTTTGTATTGGAAGGAACTTTAATGTTCATCCAGTTCCAGCTCCCCTGGAATGGGCAGGGGCATTTTCCACTAGACCAGGTTGCTCAAAGCCCCATCCAACCTGGTCTTGAACATTTCCAGGGATATAGAAAGGACAGTTCAAATAATTTTAAACCAAAAAAAAAAATCTCTTTTAGGGGGAAAGCTCATCCTTTTCCCTGGTCCTTCCATGAACCTGTTAAATTTTGGCATTTGACAACTGGCTTGGCTGAGGACAAAAGTGCCAGCCAGGCTTGTCCAGTGGGTGCCACAGACACAGTGAGAGGCACTTCAAACTCACAAGAATAAACCTCTACATGGCAAATTTTGTAATGCTGGCACTCACAGCATTAACCTGGAAGTCCTCATTGATAAACCATATGTCACCAAAAATGTTTGGGTTTCATTTATACAGCAGGGTATGTCATGTAACTGTCCTCAAAGGTCTCTTATAATCAGCTGCTACACCAAACTGAGAAGACATTTGAAATGTACACTGTGGCACTCTGCTTTAGATCCAGTATTACTCCAGTGCTACTGTTCATTTCTATGAATAGTCTGGACAATGAACAATGAAGATGGACTACTTTAAAAATTTGCTAGCTAAAAGAATATCCCAATGGATAAATCTAGAGATTAAAAAACTTGAAAGAAAATCATAAATGAACCCAACTCTGCAAGATTTAATTGATTACATACACATGAAAAAAACTAAACTTGAGAAGAATGAATCAAAGGCACAGACACAAACAAGGAACACGTAGGTTGGCAGCAGTGCAGCAAAAAAGGGCCTGGAGTTACAATGGATCAAAAAACAAAGATGCACCAACAATATGAGACTCTCTGTGAGACAAGAGATAATTACTCTGTTCTGGCCCACTCTGGAAAATCCTCAACTAGACCACTGTGGCTCAATTAGAGAGAACAGAGACAAACTGGTGAGATTAAAGCACAGCAGCCAGAATGATGAAAGGACTCAAAACTGTGACCTACAGGCAAAGGCTGAAGAACAGGGGATTGTTTTCTCTAACAAGGGGGAAGTTTGAGGGGTTAAAACTTGCAGTTTTCCTTCGTGTAAAAAGCTCATTTTTACATGAGCTGAGCTATTGCCCAGTATAGTATGAGAAAGATAAAATCAGTTATGCAACAAGAGAAATGTGGGTGGGTTATTGCATACCTGTACAGAAAAAGACCCCTTGACATAAATGGGAGGTTTCAGACAGAGTAGGTATGCTTAATCCCATGTCACTATTAATTATGCTTAATGCCATTCCCAGGAAGTTATCCTGGTGAGACTGTGCCTGTCTAGATCCATATCTGAGCCCACACAGAGCACAGCATCCTCAGCAGATGGAGCTAGTGCTGGACAGCTGAGAGGGGCCCAGAGTGAAAATCTGCCATGACCTGCACTGGATGTGAATGGGATCTTCTGCTCTGCTAAAAGCAAAGCTCATGTGTGGCCTTACCTAAATCCTGTGTCTGACAGCAGGGGAAAGGGAGCATGTGCCATGTGGGAGCTGTCTTGGTGACTCACAGAAAGGTTTATTGCCTGGGCTTTAGGGGAGGGAGAGCATTTTGTTGTGGGATAGGCAAGTTAAAAAAAGGGGAGGTTCTTCAAACCAAGGAGATTGCTGCACCATGTAGGCAAATCTCGCTTTTATAACACAAGCAACCATGACTGTTCTTAGCAACACTGGTACTTTTCTGCAGCACAAATCTACTTCCAACAGTGTCCTCCTGTCCAGTCATAGGCAAAGCATGACACAGAGCAGTATGTAGTGAATTTCTTTTCTAATAACCCCCAAGAGCTTGAAGTCTGGCAGGGTAAGAGCTTACTACAGTGCTACTGTTGCTGAAGGGAATGAAAAGGCTTGATTCAAATCCACCCTAACAGGCAGCAGATATAACTTCCATCTCCTTGCTGGAGGTGCATCCAGCTGTGCTTCTCCTTTGTGTCTGAGCTGTCTTTGTCCTGCACGGCCCATCCCGTGTAACAGCAAATGACTCAGACCAAAACCTTTCAACCACCTCAGTGATCAGCTTCTGCAGAGGAGCTATTTCTGGTGGAGTAGCCTTGATCTCCGTGAGCTGCTGGCACGAAAGAGGGCTGACTGTGTGAAAAGGTATAAAGGATGAAGCCCTGAAATATTTTGTCTGAAACAACTTGGGAAGGTTCCTCCATGCTGTGAGCAACCCTGCACTCAGTTACGTGAAGTAGCTGCTCTGACAGCATTTAAGACCCCATAATTAGGTCTTTCACATATAAAACCCCGAAGCACAGACTTTCATTTTTAAATAGTCCTGGCCTGTGTTCACCCTTCTGCCTCAGTTCTGAGCTGCTCTGCCTTGTGTCTGTGGAGGCTGTGTCATTATCCACCCACAGCAGCAGCAGGAAATTTTCCTGTGCCCAAACCCAACTTTTGTTTTAGTTCAGTTTCTGACACCCTGCTCCCACTCCCGTCCTCAGGAACAGCTCCCAGAGAGGGTGAGTCACTTCACAGCCTTGGGGAGACAGAAACCATGAGCTCGTTCTGGCTCCAGCCATTTCCTAAAGCAGTTTGCAGGGTCCAGGGGCATGAGCAGGTGCAGCCCCTGGAGGAATGCAGCCAGCATAGAGACCTTTCCCTGTCACTGACTGGGGGTCCCAAAGATCTTACAGAAGATCTAGAGAACTTTCCCCCTTTGCCCCAGCAACACACACAAACACAGCCCACATTCCCTCTTCCCAGCTAAGGTGTGACTGCAAACAAGGAGGGTAAGCCTGCAGGGATGGGCAGCAGGCAGAGCAGCAGCTGCTAGCTGTGGGAGCTGCTGGTGCCTTCTGCTGGACTTTCCACTGACCTCCTTCCTTCTCCCTTACCTGAGCTTGCTCAGGAGGTTTCATCCCCTGTCTCTGTTCTACAGGTCTCCTCACCGCCTTACTCTGTTAATTTCCTGGCACCATCTCTGCCCAAAGACAAAAGTACCTGGGAAGGTGGAGATGGTGCTATTGATCACCTTTACATCCCTGACATGGTGAGAGGATACTGGGGAGGTCTCTGGGTGCCAGTGTCAGCTGGGAATGTGCTCTATACAGAGGAGGCAGAGAACTGGCAGCTGACAGATAGCTCCAAAAGCAGAAGTAAGTTGATTTTAGAGACTTTTTAAAGATGGGAAAGAGTTAGTGATAAGGTCTAAACACAATCTACCATTTAAAGGAGAGCTCACATTTAAAGTAGGAGATTTGGTCAACTTCAATGGAAAAAAATCCCAATTATCATTCCTGGCACAAAGGGTATGTGTCTGTATGAGCTGCAGAGTGCTTCAAAGAGAGGTGAGAATTTAGATGTCCTAAACATGAAATTGATGATTATTCACAGAACAAGCTAACCTCACTGGCTTACTGTGCCGGCAAAAGTATTTGTCTAGTCATGGTAATTGTCAGAATATTTAGAATTATGGTTTGGAAAAGCATAAGAGATCTGGAGGTCTGTCTGAACTCTCTGAACCATCTCTTTGCAAATGCAGGCTGGCAGCCTCACACAACTGGGTTTTCCTGCTGAGTCCCCTGGCACTGCTGTGTGTGTTCCTGGCTAGACATGCCACAAGTGAAACCTCTCCTGTGTGAACAGGGCGGCTCTTCATGCAGTCTTAGCCAGGAAAGCAAACAAAACTGAAAGGCAAATGTTATCTGACCACTTCTAAACTTCAAAAGCATTTAAGGTCAAGCTGTTATGTTGGTATATAGATGTATGTTTAAAAAATAGCAGCACTTGGAAGGGCTGAGCAAAGAAGTTTCCTGTGGTTTGTTTTTCTTTTTTTCAGACTGGATTTCCTGTCAGGTACACCCAGAATGAGGAGAAAGACCCAATTGTGCAGATCAGGAGGAAAAAAGTCAAAGGTGATCCCTGATGAGGACTGAACAGGTTGGAATTGTGGGTATGACTGAGTTCCAGGGCTCCTTCCCCAACATCAGCCTGGCATCAAAGGTGCTCCAAACAGTCCATGGCACATATGATGTCTGTCATTGCTCTGACACACAGGCAATTCCTCACAGGCACTTCCACAACTGTGCAACATGGACCTGCCCAGTATTTAATGTTATGCATAACTGAGTAGGAGAGACTGAAAAAAGCACAGTGAAATTAAGCACATGTGTTCAAATTGCCATGTCAAACTATAACCTGATGTAGATATTGAAGTTAATTATAGAAATGTCATTTTTTAACCCACCTACTTGCTTTTTTCTGCGCAAACTCACAATTCAGGCATCTTTGCACAATGAAGCATTATGCAACTTGTTAATTAAGGCAGGTAGAGATTTTGTAATCCTAAATTCTGTCTGAGAGGCTTTCCTATGGTACAGGGCTCCCCTGTGCTCCTAAGGGCAAGCAACTGGCTTTTGCCATGTCAGAAGCAAACACTTCCCATCTTCCATGGGGAAGATCTCTTTTACAGTATTCTCATGGCAACAGGGGACTAATCTAATATACACACAGCCATCTGACCCAGAGAAGCAGAAAAGGCAATTTTATCTGAATTCAAACTTTTTTGTATGAGTGCAAATTCATAAGGGGTATGTTTTGCCAATTTTTGAGACTGGCAATTTCTGTGTGCAGAAAGATTGTGCAGTTTTGTTGAGCCTGTGGTGAGAGAAAGGCAACTGATCTCAGGCATAAGAACATGTGAAACTATTTATCATAGAATCATGGAATCACAGAATTATGGAATTGTAGAATTGTAGAATCACAGAATCATTTGTATTGGAAGGAACCTTAAAGAGCATCCCATTCCAACCCCCCACCATGGGCAAGGACACTTTCCAGTAGATCAGATTGCTCAGGGCTCCATCCAACCTTGAACACTTCCAAGGATGGGGTATCCACAACCTCTCTGGGCAACCTGTTCCTCTCACAGGCACATACACTCAAGAGCCTCTGAGAGCTCAGCTGGGGTGTTGGTGGCACTAATTCAGTGGCAACAGCCCAGTCTCCAAACCAGGCAGCACAGGGGACCTGCAGCCAGCTGTAACCTGCTTTAGGAAAGCATTAGCTCCTTGCTTTGGGAGGCATTAGTTCCTGCTTTGGGAAGGCATTAGTTCATGCTTTGGGAGGCATTAGTTCCTGCTTTGGGAGGCATTAGTTCCTGCTTTGGGAAGGCATTAGTTCTTTGCTTTGGGAGGCATTAGTTCCTGCTTTGGGAAGGCATTAGTTCCTGCTTTGGGAAGGCATTAGTTCCTGCTTTGGGAAGGCAGGTGCCCACCCTCATTGCTGCACCAAGCACTCTCACCTGCAGGCCAAGCTCTTGGCAAAGCCCTCCTCAGGTGTTACTTGTACTCACAGCAGGGCTCACAAGCACAAACAGCAGCACAAATCCAGCAGCTCCCAGGGTGGGTAAGGTGTCTGCTGCTCTGCCCAAGTGGCACAGCAGTGATCTGGCTGGAAAAGGCTGCTTCAGACACGCAATGGAGGGTCAGCGAGCTAGGACAGCCAGCACTCCTCCAGAGTCTGCAGGGAACCTAGAGATGGGGACAATCCAATGTAATTGTGACCACAGGACTGCTGCCTTTCCCTGGAAAGACAAGCCTGTCTGCATGCCAGGCCCAGCTCAGCAGCAGACAAGCTCATCCCTTACAGCGTGCAGGCAGCTAGCATTGGACTCGAGGGCTCTGTGGCCACCCAAAGATGAGGATTCAGCCACGAATGCATAAACCTAGATGTTGCCTTGAAAATAAAGCAACAATCTACCCCCTTCTCAGGGAAGATGTGAGCTTTGCCATAGCTGACAGCATTGTCTTGTCAGAAGGCACCTTCCTCTCATGTTTAGCTAAGAGACTCAGCTCTGTCCAAAATGAGTGCTCCTCCTTGAAGGCTTATGGAGAATTGAGCTGGAAAACCTGTATGGTTTCAACTCCAGTCTGGAAATGCCAGAACTGAGACTGCACAAGGTCTGACAGGTTAGCAGGGAGAAAAAGCACTGAAAATCAGTTCTGTGGCTTTTCAGAGGCAGGCATGAAGGACATGACATGTTTTAGGATTGCTGTCAGAAGGGGAAAGGCTGCCTTCATGTCAGCTTAATGCTGGAGAAGCCTGATCAGGTTTTACTGCTGCTCTAAGCACAGCATAAAGTCTGTGCTGCTCTGCCCAGGTGAGAGGTGGTTATTCATTCACCAAACTTCAAATGCTGTAGGAAAGTCATTTAGCACCTGAGCACACGCACATAAATCACCAGCCATGTTAAAGAGTATGAGGAGTTTTAAAAAGCACCTTGCCTCCTCCTTGGTGAGCAGCAAAGGCAGCACCAGCCTTTGATAAGAGAAGCATAGAAAGCAACAGCTGGTAGAGGCATAGAGTGAACTCTTGGCTACCAGCTTCAGCCCCAGGACTCAACCTTACAACATAGCTTTCTCCTTCAGCCTGTGGAAGCAGAGAGAAAAGAAAACCAAAGTGTTATCCCAGTTTTAATGATTTATTGCTTCAAGCCATACTTGGGGAAAGCCTCAGACTGAAGGTAAAGAGCATGGAAAATGCAAGGTGCCCCTTCAGGACAAGGTCCCCAGTGCATGTGTCTTAATGACAGCCTGCTCGTGGCTTATTTGGCATTTAATTGCTAAGGTTACTCCTGCTCTGTCTTCTGCACTGCAAAAATAAGGGTGATCTGCAGAAATGAAGGTCACAGATAGGCAGCAGATATCTCTGACACTTAAAGCCTTGGTAGATGTGAATGGGGATGGCAGAGTTAGGGGGAACTACAGCATTACAACCCTTTCCCTCATCCCACCCAGAACTTATCAGCTAGAGTAGCCTTACAGCTCCCTTTGCCTGCAGGGAAAAGCAGCTCTGCTAAAAGGAATATTTTTCACAAGCGCCATCTGACTTGCTGCTGCTCCCATGTTGGACAGCCTTGAAACAAAGTGCAAAGTCAGTCCCAAGAGAAAATTGTTCTGTCTCTGTGCACAGCCTCAAAGGCCCACTGCTGAAAGCAGGGAATCCACGAAAAGCTTTCTGCAGGTTTGAAATAAGTTATTCAAGAGAGAGAAAAATTGTTACTTCTGTGCATCAATTTCTCCTTGTCACATGAGCAAAAGGTGACAAATTTCCATAATGGCACAACCGCTTTCATGGCACCCCCCTCTTTGACTAGAAAATCATCTCTATGGGCTCTACTTTGCCAGTGGCTGAGAAGAAAATAATAGAGGCACAATAGGATGTCCCTGCCAACCAGCTGGCTTATGGCTGACCAGGGCTATTGCAGAAGAGATGAGGGGTTTATGGATCAAATCAAATCCTCCTTCTTCTTACTCAAGGCAACAAACCATCCTTATTCTGAATGATGGAGAGGAAAGCCCCCAGATGTCCAACTCTGGCTTCTTGGGAAAATTTTGCCTGTAGGCTCATTTTCCCACACAATTAAACTTACGGCCTTTTCAGTTTAGGTGTCATTCCCTCTACAAATTTCAGAGGACTAAAGAGAAGGGAAGATGAAAATAGAAATAATCCCTTAGGCCAGGGAGAAAGCCATTAGTTAATTTTCAACCATGGTTGTGTGACAGCAACTTTCTTGGCACTCACTTGGATGGGAGGAAGGTCTTCTAGACAGAAAGCAAGCAGTGCTTTAATATTCTTGGCAGTGTTAGCTTAATGGCTGGACTCGATGACCTTAGATATCTTTTCCAACTTCAATAATTCTATGATTCTATGAGTGTAAGACTTTGGCATCTCTTACTGCACCCCAGAAAACCCCAGTCCCTCCGGCTGGTAAACTGGCACTCAACCCCATATGCAGTGAATATAAAACAGAGCAGCAAAGCAGAACCTTTTTGAGAGTAGATAAGGTTTTCTTCACTTTTCCCTCTGTTATCACAGAATCATAGAATACTGTGAGTTGGAAGGGACCCACAAGAATCACAAGTCCAGCTCCAAAATGAGTGGCCCATAGAGGGATCAAGCCCACAATCTTGGTGTTATCAGCACCGTGCTCTGACCAGCTGAGCCAATCTCAGCCATGATAAAACCAACCCAGTATCTCATCTCCACAGTTTTTGTGTTTGACATTAAGCATATATCTACATATCTCAGCTGAAGAGAGGTTTTTCTTCCTGTCAGGCTGGCTATGTATTTTAGCAAAGGAAAGCTTAACAGGGCCTTTACAGATCTTCATTTTTCAGTTACACTTTCAATATCACAAGTTTCATCACTAAACCAAAACCCAAGGCATTTCTTGTGGCATCCAAGCTGCAAATTGGAATGTCAAGTAAAATGAAGACTTATAGGATTGTAATTCCCCAGGACAAAAGAGGGGCCGCTTTTATAAAGCACTTCTGTCAGCTCCATGGAAATCCTTCCAGCAGGCTTAGCCTATGAAGGAGGAATTTACAAGCTGGTGATGATTAAAAGCCAGAATTGTGAAAATGGCAAGCAGGCCTTGCTTAAAGGGCTAATTTGATCCAAGTCAATAATAGCATAGCTAATAGAAAGGCAATATGTATTCAATACATAATTTCATCCTCTCTCAAAAATGCAAAGATAAACTCCACCACAATCTTGGATATTCATTCTGATCACAAGTTGCAGATCTGTCACTTCACATCAGCACCTATTACCTCCCAGATTCCCTTCCAAGGAACATTTGGGTCCTGGCACAGACCTGGTAAAGAGTGCAAAAATGGGGAGAAACACAAAACAAATGTTCAGATTCTGCCTTCCTTGTATTCAGGTCTGGTTTCAGCACTGAATAAAGGATCAGAATCTGGCCTCAGGAGTCTCAAAGGTATTGCAAGCCAAGACAGAAGAACCTGAACTGACTCTGCCCACTGCTAGTTGCCTTTGCATGCGACTCTGGTGATGCAGTGTTCCCCAAATAGAAGTTCATACCTTTTCACCTTCAGAGCTGGCCTATTTCTGCTCTCTGGTATTCAAAAATAAGTTTCTCTCCATCCCAGGAAGGAGCCATGCTATAAATATCTCCATGCAAAGTCCTAATGTTTCTCACAGAAGTGTGCAGCTCCCTGTCACGAAGCAACAAGCCTGGCTGGGTTGTTTCTGCAATGCCTTTATTAATGTCCTTGTGCTTCAGTGGCTGCAGACAAGAATGGAGACATGGGCAGGAGCAGTAGCATTGCTGTAGCCATGGTGGTCCAGACATCAGCAAGACAAAAGTCAGGAAAATCTCTTCAAACTTAATCAGCACTGGTGAGGCCACACTGTCTTGGATTCAGTTCCAGACCCCTCACCACAAGAAAGACATTGAGGTGTTGGAGCATGTCCAGAGAAGGAACACAGAGCTGGGGAAGGGTCTGGAGAACAATGATGAGGGAGCTGGGTGGGGGCTCAGCCTGGAGAAAAGGAGGCTCAGGGGGAACGTTCTCACTCTCTAGAACTCCCTGGAAGGAGGTTGTAGCAAAGTGGGACTCTGTTTCTACCCTCAAGGAACAAGTGGCAGGACAAGAGGAAATGGCCTCAAGGTGCACCAGGAGAGGTTTAAATTGTACATTAGGAAAATTTTCTTTGGTGAAAAAGTGGTCAAATACTGGAACAAACTGCACAGAAAAGTGGTAGTCATCATCCCTGGAAGTGTTCAAAACACATGTGGATGTCCTGGTTAGGGACATGGTTCAGTGATGGACCTGGAAGTGTTAGGTTAATGGTTGGACTCCATAAACTGAAGGATCCTTTCCAAGCTTAATGATTCTATGCCTTTAATAAATCAGCTCATACAGGAAGAAGGCTTGGTTGTGAAAAGTGGGTACCTCAGTATTTTTAACTGTGCCTTACACTGGGCCCTTCAAAAAATAAGACACCAGTTTTCTTAAGAACCAGTTGAACTGATGGAAACATTCAGAATGGTGTACAGGGAGAGGGAGCCTGAAGGGACAATGTGTCTTGCCCAGGGAATCAGAAGCAAGCCCAGGAGCACAGCAGAGGGCTCCTGACACTGTAGTAGACCACACTCTTCTTGCCTGGAAGGAGCTTATTAAAATAATTAAGCAATATAAATGCTGTAGAAACAGGGATGCAGGCATATATGTGATTGTAGCTAGTCCCACTGGGGAGAGAGACCAGCTGACTGCTGCATGGCACCTCCACACTCTGAGACACACTGATAGTGCTATTTCAGGGGATTTCTAAATCACCTCCTTGCTTCAAACACTTTTCACATGAAACTAATCCCAGAAGTATCCATGAGCCAGGCCTGCCAAGAGGGATGCAGATCAGAGCAGATGTTCAGGGTGGCTGAGGCTATTAGACACAACTAAGCCAATAATGAGAAACTTTTATAAGGAACATTAGCCCTACGTCTGTGAGATGTGAAAAGATTGAAAGGGCATTTAACACCCTGCTTATTTCTCCTGAGAAAAATGTTTTCACCAGCAAACCCTTTCAGAAGCATCAAACCCTCCCACCAACATCTCAGCATGTGCTGCAGTGGCAGAGCCTGTGACTCAGTGACAGCCCCAGAGACTTTGAAATCAGCTGCTGGATTCAATGGACTGTGTAGAAACACCAGGTTTGGGTAATCCCAAGAAATACCAACTCTGTGACTGAAAAAAGATGTTTTCAGACTGTTAAATATTTAGCTGCCAGCTGGGGTTACTATGGAGAGAGGTGGCTCTGTTGGTAAGGAACACTGAGGGCAGGATTTAAAGAGCCTGTAAGGAAGAAAAACAGTTTGGACAAAAATACATGTAAGATGGACAGTCACAAGTTCAAGACCTTTCAGGCTGGTCATTTGATTAACATGGTGGTATCTCCTTTGCCTTATGTTTTCTGGGTCCTGTAAACAGCAGGCAGTTCACTTTCAAATGGAGAAGAAGAAATACTGAGAGAGGAAAAAAACATTTTTTGTGAGTCAGCTATAAAGGAATACGAGGAGAGGGAGAAAAGTCAGGTGTCCCTGGGACTTCCTTGGCCTCATTTACTCCTTATCTACAAGGGTGAAAACATAAGCAAGGAGAGCTGAGAGTTTCCTCAGCTGTCCAGAAATGACATGGGTGAAGGGCAAGCACAGTGCAGTGAATGTCTGTGGCCAGATAAGAGCTGTGCAGAGAGTCAGATAAAGGTGACATTTCTTACCCAGTTATCAAGCAGTCTGGGAATTTGACAGCCATGCCATGTGTTTGATATGATAGGAGGGGACTCCCCACATCCCCTCCACAGTGGCTGCTCACTTCTAGATGATAATCTGTCCAGCCTGGGAGAAATACTGCTGCCATTGGAGGGGCAGAATATTTTCCTCTGCTAAAAAAATACATCTAGCTAAAAACAAAAAATAAAAATAGCTTGTACAAACTGCCTCCAGAGCTGATTAAACTGTTGAGCAAGCTTCAGAAGCAAGCGGTGCCCTACACACATTGAATCCATGAGCTCACCTGGGAAGCATCCCTTTGTTAGGCCAGTGACTACAGCCTGAGCAGAGGAGGACACACCTCGGCCTTGACAGCACAGTTTTGTAGGAGTAATTTGTTGATCTCAAAGCATGAAGCTGAGTTACTGAGGGTGTAGGAGGAATAAATGTTCTGCAGGAGCAGCCCAGCTCCGTCAGTTCTAATCAGTAATACTTGGTTGCAGGCTCTCACCCCTGTTTTTCCTTCCTCACTGAAAATAGAAAAAAACAAAGCTGCTTTCCATGACTGACAGCTGTGGAAAATAAAATCAATTGTTTTGGCCACAAAAACGGGCTGAGTGTGAGACTCGTCAGTGACTGAGCTCCTGTCACCTTCCCCATTGCAGGTTGGTGTCACTGCTGGTGAGGGGAGTTCAAGGAGGGGCAGGGGCTGGAGGGGATTGTGCTGCACCCCGAGATGGACACGGAGCTCCTCACAGGAGCCCTGGAGCTGTGCTCCCCAGTGCTGTGTCCTGCCCTGCAAGTGACCCTGAATGCCTGGGGACAGCCTGTGGCTCCCTCAGCTGTCCCCCAAAACCTCACCTGAGCAGAGGGTGGTGGGGGAGTGGAGTGTGCTATATTTGTGTCTGCACTGTTCCCCATGACAAAAGATTCATCAAGCACAGGCAGGAGGGTTCCACGTGAAGCCAAAAGATAGGCTGGAGGTAACACTCCAAATTAATAGTTCTTGCTCATGCACACACCGGGAGATGTTGCACACGTGCTGCTGCATCACAGGAACCATGAATCTCCCCTAGCAATGCTCAAGAGAAAAACGGGGACTGAAACCTCTCCATAGGAGAAGTTCAGATGAAAATTTTCCATCTGTAATGGTGGCAGCATTCACCAGACTCCAGTTCTTCCAAGAACATTTGGGAAAGGACCAAAACTCTGATGCTTGCCAGGACAGAGGGCATTTACCCTCTTTCTAAAAATGTCAGACTCATTTATGAAGAGTGGAATGAAGAACAACAGTCATGGGCAGACAGGAAGGACTGGGAAGTGCACAAGCAAGATGTGAATCCTAGCAACAAACACAACCTTCTCAGCACAGAGACTTAAATGCTTCCCATTTAGGAACTGATCTGATCCAACAGCTCCTTACAGCTTGTACAGACAGGAAAAACCTGTATTCAGTAATGTAGCAATATGGTTTTCCTATACGAGGGAAAAGGTCCATTAATCTTGGCATATTAATAAATGAGCATCTATTAGCAACAAATAGGCTGGAGATCAGATTTCAAGTGCAAGGAGGTGATGCTCAGAGCAGCTTTCTGATGCCAGAAGTAGAGGTCAGGAGAGGAAAGAAATGTAAAAGTGATGGACTTCCAGAGAGATTTTGATAACAAGGGACAATCACAGGGAATTAGCATGCCCTGAGTGAAGAGAGCACACAGGCACCTCTATTTGGGTCCAAGTGGGATCTGCAGCAAGGAAGGAGCAGGGCTCTCAGTGCAGCTGCAAATGCCTGTGCAAAGGAGCAATGCCTGGGAAACAGGGTCCACGGTGGCTGGGGAGGAGCTACCAGGCTGATGTGCCCAGTGGCTTGGTGGGTGGGCTGGGAGAGTCCTGACCTCTGTGTTTGCTGCATGGCTGATATCTCATCTGATCCCATCCTGCTGAAGGGGCAGTGCTGGAGCAGGAGCCACAGCTGGAACATACAACTGGATCTCTGTCCAGACACAAGTGACAACTGGGATGCTGCCAGCACTGCACTTTCACACAGGGAAAACAGAATTACGTGGCAAAGCAGAAATCAAGTGAAGTTCCACTGTGTGTTTGGCCACAATCTGAGAGACAAAAGCATTGTAAGCACACATCAATTTTTGAGCTGCACAAATCTACACAGAAATAGGTGCAAAACCACAAGCCATGGAGTCCCAAACCCTAAAGGTCAGTGATGACCCTCCCAGTGCAGGGCACAGCCACAGCACAGGAAAAGCCCTATCACTGGACAGAGCAAGCTTGGAGAAGGTCTTCTCCTCTGCACTAGCACCTCAGGTCACTCATCTCCTGTTCCATGTGGGTGAGGACAGGATACTCTGGTCCTTGTCAGACCTGTGAAACTCACTCATCATCCCTCAATTTAAATAATGCCCTCAGAGTTCAGCAGGATGGAAAGAGGTCAGTTTTGATCATGCAGGCTTGGTGACACCCATGTAAGCTACAGCGTAGTGGGTAGGACAGTCACTGAGACATCCAAGCTCTTCCTCAAAGAAGGGAGACCACTAAACATAGGTCTACTCAGGAAATAACAGGTGAAACATGAGTTTGACCTCCTCCCAACTTTGTGAGTGACAGCTAAGCTTTGATGTACAGAACTAGTGTAATTTAAGTTGGAAGGACCTCTGGTTACTGCTGGGCTGACATTGACATTAGTCCAGGTAAATCACTGGCATGAATTTCTTCTGTATTCACAGGCAGCTTCTGTTTGATCAAACCCCTGCTTGGTGACAAATAACACACCCAGCAAAGAAAAAGACAAATGACAATCCTGGCTCTCACCTTAGGCTGAGCTTTGCCATTCTGCTCCCCTTGGACACAGCCCCACTTCTGGGTGAAAGAGCTTTGGCTCATGGGGAAAAGAAGGGGTTAACAAACCCCTCAGCAAATGAAGCACCATTAGAAAAAGCTGGACTGCTACTTTCTAGGATCTACAACCTTTAGCCAAGGGACTCAGCTTGCTGGGAATCAGTCCCAGAGCGCCACGTTAGCCCAGACAGTGTGATTGAGTGCTGGCATGATGCCTGTCACACTGTGAGAGAACTTCTAATCCTGGGGTTTGGGGTTTTTTGGTTAATTGTTATGTTGGGGGTTTTTCTTGCTTGAGGGCTGTTAGCTATTTTTAAAGCATTATTTTCAAGCACAACAGGAATTGTCTAACTGGAGTTGTTTTGTTAAAAAAGGCTGAAGAGCTTCATGAGAGACATCAAGAAATTCTGCAGAACAGTTATCAAAGCCACAAATTCTGGAAAATTTAAATCCTGCAAGTATTATGGATGAAATCCCATGAACATAGCCATGTGCATATGGTATTGCAGACCTACCTTTTGTCCACAAAAATATCTTCCATCTGTGCTATCCACGGTGCTGCTGGGACACCTTGACAATCCCATCTGCAATAGTTCCTTCACCTAGAAAGCCTCAAAGGAATACACTATCCAATAAATGTTTCTGGGCGGGGAAGCAATCTACACTCAACTTTTACTTGAAATTGCTTCAGTGTGAGGGCAGTAGGTTTGAGAAGCTGGCAGCTGAAGGCTAGATATGGCCCCAGTTCACTGGCAGAGCACACAGTGATGCTCAGTGATGCCCAGCAGTGATGCCAAGGGGTGAGTCACAGCCAGCCCACCAACCAGGGCCGGAAGAGCTCACGAGCATCCCCTGTTCATTTCATCCAATAATGCAACAAATTTTGGCATGTGAGCACCTTCTGGGTTGCTTTTCTTCATCAACTTTTAAAGCACAGCCACTAGCTGGGCTTGGAAAATTAACATATAAGAATGCATATTTTTCTTGGGTTTTTTAAAACCATTCATGCACAGACTTAACACGGTCTGTTAGTAGAAGAGCTGCAGGTTCTGAGACCAATGTGTGACTGCTTTATGAAGTAGTCATTTGGGAATGCCTAATAAACAATTACTTTTAATTTTAAACATCTGTATCTCTAACAATAAGAGCAGCTGACGTGGCCCTCCATCAGTGCTGGGCTCTGGCTTTAGTTGAGTAAGGACCGGCTGCAGCCTGAAAGCGATCTCGTCTGGCCCTGCTGCTTCACATGCTGTAATTCTAGCCCTCTGCGGCTTGTCCTGGCTGATTTTCCCCTGAAACTTGATCTTTCAAGGGATCAAAGGAGCAAAAGGAGAAACAAGAAACTTTTGCAGTGAAATTTCAGCCATGGTAGCTTGAGCTGAGTCTCCAGTTCAATCATCACTCCCTGCTGCCTGTGCTGGTGTTTCCAGCCTCATGTCCTCATCCTGCCGGGAGAGTTTGCCACAGCACAGTCCTGTTTGGAGAAAAGTAACCTGCAAAAGGGAAACCTTGCCCCTAATCACACGAGGCATTTTACCAGTGCAACAAAAATTATGCTGACATGGAATGACTCTGCTGGTAAACCAACCCTCTGAGACAAACCAGTATAATCCCAAAATTTAACAAGGGGTTCAGGAGATTAATATCACCAGCAGAGTGAATCAATACATTATTTAGTTTGTCTGCTATATGGTATTAGGGAGACTGTGTCCCTGCAAGGTGCCTGTGCACCAGCCACCCAGCCCTTAGTGACAGCGTGTCCCCAGCAGGAAGGGGCTGCCACCAAACACACCTGGCCTCAGCTACCCAAGGGCAGCTACCCTGAGCCCTCCACAGCATTTGCACACCTTCAGCATGGTGTTGGCAGCAGTCAGCCAGGGAAGACACCTTCCTTCTGTGGGCATTTCTGCAGGGTGTGCAGAGAAATGGGGGTCCCTAAACCTGCCAGGTACCTGCACCCAGCTCAGGGGTCCAGCACAGACTCCTTTAAATGACTGTGGTCATTAGCTTCTTGTGATCAGATGGAAGAAATATGTCTGGCTTATTCCTTTGCCTACTTTGTGAGATGCAAAATTACAGAAGTTTATGTTTCAAATACATGCTTAGGCTAAGGAGAGTAAAAAGTGGCTGGAACCAATGTCTTAGAGTACATATTACAACTGCTACAATAATATCAGTCTAAGAGTGCAAGTGAAACATACTGCCATCCTTACTTGGCTGCTTCCCTGGAATGATGAAGAATTAAGAGCATTTTTAGATTAAAAATGCGGACAGGAATGGCTTTTTATTAAACCCAGAGGCACCGCTGGAAAAGACAGAGAATTCCTCAAGCATCAAAGCCCTTCTTCCAGTTCGAAATCTTCCCGGATGAATATAGGCTGAGAACAGTTGCTCTGAATTTCACACATTTCACACGATGGTGTTAAATCTGAGCCCACCCAAGAGGAAAGGCCACCGGTGTGTGGGAGCCAGGCGGGCTGTTAGCAAAGAGCTCAGGCATTAGGCACACCTTCGCTAAATTCCTGGCTGCAAGGTAATTACTACAATTTGCTTTCCTTGTCACCACTTTACTGGTATATGTGTGTGTCTGTGTGTCTTCTTCCAGCCTCTCATTTCAGGTAATCACTGGGAGTGTTTTGAGTGAGATGCAGCAATCACTGCCAATGCAAAGTGTTCTGTCACCATCCAGAAGGAAGGAGCTCCCCAGCTGAAGGGAGCCTTTCTTGGGAACACTTCCCTAAAGAGCAAACATGGCAGCGACACACATTCTCCTGCCCATCGCCTCACCGTGGGAAGGCGTGTTGGTACATGCTGTCTTGACATGAACTCTCCCATCCAGCTTCCTCGTGCTGGGAGATGCCAGCATTTTAATGTCTCTCAGAGATGACTGTCAGAGAAAATGGAAATTAATTGTGAGTACTTTTAAAAAGCAGTATTTAGAAACTTGCAGTTTCTTTCAGACACTGATGGCTGGTTTAAACCCCCCCAAAAGATATATATTTATCTTTGTCTTTCTGATGTTCTTACACTTGCACACCAGGTAGTGATTTTCCCCAAAATTTTCCAAGCTGATCATTTGTCAAAAATACAAAGTGCTCAAACACTCTTGTAAGAACCTTGAATGCAAAAGCCTGGATTTTCATCTTTTATAATTTTACACAGGTAGTGTGACTACCTCTAGCTTTGCACAAACCTGTTGAAAAACCCCTGGTCTAAAACTCCCTCTGTTTTCACGGGATGAGAAATTTGCCCGTCAGCAGGAAGGGTCAGGCTGCTGCCATCAGAGCCCAGAGAATCCAGCGGACTTGTGCTGCTGCACTCAGAGCGAAGAGCCCCACAGAGTAAGGGCTGTAGGGTCAAACTCCGTTGTATAAAAACCCCACAGAACTGCACAAAAGCTTAGGAGCAGAGCAAAGAACAGAGCAGAGCAAAGAGCAGAACAAAGGCTCTTCCAGGGCAGACCCCTGGCAGGTCCTTCCTCCCATCTCCCCATGCCCTGGGGACTCCCCAAGCCCTGGGGGCTCCCCACTGCCACCACCCTCCCCTCCCTGCAGCCGGGAGGGAAGGGGACATTCACATGCAAATGAGGATGATTTCCCAGCAGGAAACCCACTTTGTTTCCAAATTCATATCTCCAGCCCTACCACAGCAAGCTTTGAATGCAGAAGAGGATGAATGACCTAAAAGCAACGGAACTAAGCATTTAGCATAAAATCCCACCCACCGGTCCCCTTTACTGGAAAGCAAGATTTTGCAACACAGACAAAACCCACACAGACTGGCAAGTGAGGAGGGGAATGTACACACGGAGTTAGTTGGTGCTGTAGGCACCGGTCTAATGTTCTTATTCTGCAGCTACAGTGTAAGGTATCACATCTGGCTTTAACCCCTCCAACAACCTCACCTTCTAGCACCAGTTTGATAAACATGCAAGGAATGCAGGTCTGGCCGTAGCTGTTAATGCACCAAATGGTATAAACTTCTGAGTTATGGATGGATAATACGCTGCTGACACATACACCTCTCACAGGTGACTTTCAAAGCCTCTCACTTCATGGCCCTTATGACAGAACTGGAGAGGGGTCTGTCCTGTGCAGGCTGTGCATAGCCACAAAACTGAATTTACCTGTCTGCTACTTTTCACAGACTGAGGCTTACCACTGCCAGTGGTAGCAAGCCTGAAGAAAACTTGCTCTCAACAAAAAACTAGACAAATTCAAGGGAATAGGGAGGAAGAGGGAAGTGCAACTCATTCCTTTCCTCTAGAAGCACTAAAGAAAATGTCCATCCATTACATCAGGCTACTCAAATCAAGCACTTAAAACACAGAAACATGGAAACATAGGGTGGCTTGTGTTGGAAAGGACCTTAAACATCATCTAGCTTTGCAGCCAAGGAATAAAATCTGTGAGTGAATTAGTTAGTGACACTGATTCGAGTAAAACACTTGTGGAGTCCCTCAGTAATTTTTTTAATTTCTCTTACTGCAGGAGTTTGTGTCAATTTTAATTTGATGCCTTGAGAGACTACCTATAACAGAGGCTAGACAGTGTTAAAGGAATAAAGTAGGTATTTATTAAAAAGGCTTTCAAAGGATACACCTTTGGCAGTACAAGAGCCCAGCCATGGCTCCACCCAAGATGGGCCTAAGATGGATTCCAAGTCACGAGTTTTCACAATTTTAGAAGCTTTGGTCCAATTACAGCTTCAGGCTATGAAGTCACATCCTCCCAGATTGCTCTCCTCAATTTGCTCTTGTTTACCCTTTTTTGGGGCCTGAAGCTGCAACGGTGTCCTTGGTTATTGGGCTGGAAAAGGATTGTTTGGTGAAGAGAACTTGCTAATACTTTGTATGAAGCTCAAAGTTATATACTAATGCAGTACAGAATCTGGAAAATATGAAACCTAAAACTTAAGGCATCATACTGAGTTGCTAAAAAAAATTTTAACCTGTCCAACATACTGTAAGGCAAATGGAGCTAAACTAATTTATTGTTCCAAACTCAGAAAGCCATTAAGATGACATGCAACTGCTTTAAAGTCTTGCAAATGCACACCCTCCTGGAGTGTGTGGAGTTACATGAGGGTTAAAAAAACTAGCAAGCATAAAGAGCCTAATTCCAATGCATAACAAATGCTTCAACAAAAACATTCTGCCAAAAGTACCAAGGAGATTTAATTACTTCTTTCTCCTACCAAAGATTACTTATTCTGTGTTTGACATACCCTACAGAGTGTGCTTTCCATACAGATTCTCTGTTTGATCATGCAAGGCCTACTTGGTAAAAAGGATAAAAAGGGAAATGAAGAACAAAAGGTAGTTCTGACCTTCCCCGGGTAGCTTAATTTTCAGTCTGCCCTGACAAGACACCCTCACACTGCCAGAGGGTTCGGCCTGGGAACCTTGTGGGAGTGTACAAGTGGTCTCCTCACAAAGGAGAATGATGGAGATGATGAGGGGACCTTTCAGCAAGGTTCCTCTATGTTTCCAGAATTTGCTACTAAGGATGTCACAGCACCATCACAAGACTCTGGCTCACATGAGAAGAAACAGCTTTAGCAGAACTGAACTCATCTTGAACAGAATAAGGGAAGGTACAACCTTCCTCAGCTGAGGACATCTGTGCAGTGTGTGGAGACAGCTGACAAAAGACTCTGTGCCCAGCAGTGTGCACTGTGAGGTGAGTCAGAGGTTGACTATGATGCTCTGACTTGCTCAGTGTCAATGCTTCTCCTGCCAAAAGGTTACAGCACACAAACTGGGATCAGATGAACATGAATTAGGGGACCAGATGAAGATAAGCAAGGAGAGGTCCAGATGAAACCAATCCTCTTATCTGAATACAGGGTGTAGGTTGTCAGGCACCTGTCCTGAGCTCAGGTGCCTGCCTGGCCCCAATGGTGCAAGACCCTCTGGGTACACTCGGGCAGATGCAGCTGTGGGGTGGAGTTGGCCAGTGTGACACTCTCTCACTCTGGGGTGTCAGCCTGGCCCTGTCCCTGTGTCTGATGGAGTTGGTCAGTGTGACACTATCACTCTGGGGTGTAAGTCTGGCCCTGTCCATGTGTCTGAGTCACAATGGGTGGGATGTGCCACACCTTGTTTCCCCTCCACCAAAGCAAGCCCAGCAATGTGACACAAAGCAAAGGAGTTATGTTAGAGCTCTGATCCCACCCTCTGACCCCAATGGGTGGACTCCCACAGTGATCTCACCCTGACGCTTACTCAGCTTCACAAGTACCAGTGAAAGGTCATGCTCGGTTAAAACCAAAATGCTTTCTTGCAGCTTTTCCCCCTTGGGCCAGAGGCTGTATCCCTTACTTGGGCAAAGATCCAATTGGAAATAACGAATGTAATTACCTTGTAAGCACCTCAGTGGAAAATATTGGTAGAGTTAATTATACAGGGATGCAATGCTAACCCATTTCCCAGTGTTTAAATACAAATATTAATGCTTTCTCCTTTGAGGTTTTGAGAAGATTACTTATTACTGCAGTCTAACTGAATTGATAAGGTTTCCAGTGCACATTTAGCACCACTGTCTGGCATCACATGTTAGAGTGCTACTCTGCACAGAGCTGGGGGGTTGAGTGCCCCTGCAAGGATGAGGGTCCCTTTGGCCATGGCCCTTTAAGCATCCAAAACTGATAACTCTTTCAAAGGATGTTTGATTTTAGCGTTCTCAAATTGAAGGTAAGAAACTCACACATTGACTATCCAGAGAATTGAAATTTGCGTATCAGGACAATAGAGAAGGATACCCAAAACCTAGGACTTAGGTACCTTTCAAGAAATCCTGATTAAATTTGCTGCTGCCGCTGTCTTTTATTAAGGATCATAGGAAACAGGGTAATAAACTCACAGCATGGACTGAGCATGTACTCCAGTATTTTCACATTATGGCTGATTGACTTTCCAGGTGTTGAACAAGGAAATCTGTTATTTCTATGTCAGTCTGCCTGAAAAGCCTCATCACTTTCAGCCCTCTGTGAGCAAATGAGCAAAAGCCACTACATGTGCTTTGCTTGCCTTGGTATTTGTTAACATTTCTCAACTCTCTGTATCCTAGCAGATATTCATAGGTCAAAACCAGAAGAAGCTCGACTCTCTTCTCACTTCTCTACAAAAGGAACAGGGAAGATTTATGAAAAAAGAAACCTGTCCTGAGATTTCCTGTGAAGCTATCTGAGGAAGTTTTCCCAGGAAAAAAATAGGAGACATCAGCACTTTGGGGATATGCTTTATTGTTCAGCATCACTCACATTTTGCAAGAGGCCATCTCTTCCTGCCTGGAGCCACCACCACAGGGCCTTGTGCACCTGCCCAGGCATGAAGAGGGAAGGGACAGCCACAATGCCCTGCTGGGGATGCCTGACACAGAGAGGCCCAGACTTCTTAGGTTGCCATGGGAATTAATGAGGCCAGCAATTGGGAAATCCACCCAGGCAGCTTTGGAGACTCCCGCTTCAACAGAGCCGTGTTTGCCCCCATACCCTGCTGTACCTCAAACAACGGGGAGATCACTAATAAAACCTGCTTTTATCTAAACACTTCCTTGAAAAACAACTCTTACAGCCTGTGCTACTTTTCAGTTTTGTGCCTGTTCTGCTGCTACACCACCTCAGTGGGAGCCCAAGCACAAGCCACAGAGTCTTCCCATGCTCAACAGCAACAAGGACGGATTAGTCACCACCTTGACTTTTGAGTACACTTCCACATGCCATGCACAGAAAAACTAAGGAAGCAGCTCCCTCAAAGGGAAATAAAACCACCATCCTCTAAAAGCTGCCAGACAGGTATTTCACCCAGTGGAAAAAAGCCAAATAAAAGCATGTGCAGGCAAGGGGCAAACTCTAGTCTAGTTCAACACCACCCAGGTGTACTGCTGCAACCTGAGGACAGTCTCCATGAATCACAACAGTGCTCTCACAAGTGTCAGCATAGAATCTTTTAATACTTTACATAAAAAACTGCATACACTATAGTTTTATGTAAACATCATATACATCTCAGTTTTTGCCATGTCAGTTTATTAAAAACAGTCTCAGTACCACTATTGAGGGAAGAGGGAAGTAAACAAACATAAAAGGATACATTTGTTCTCTGAACCAGAGAAACAAAATTATTTTCACCCAGGTTGGCCCCCTTGTGAAAATAAGTTTTAAATAAACCTTGATTCTTTCAACTGCCCTTTAGTACTAAAGTCTGATGTACTCACTGCATAAGTAGCAGTGCTTTCACCCATTTTTTTCCAAGGCAAAAATATACAGTGGTTTTATTTTGTCTTGTGTTGAAATCAGTTTTAAACAAGACCCAGATGAGGTTACTGAGTAAGAATGTTTCCAATGCTACAGTGTTGTATGCAGATGATGAGTGCATTCAGTGTTTAATTTAAACATTAAAAAAAATCCACCAAGTTGTGCAAAGTAACTTCTTTTGAAAATAAACTTTTAAATAAAGCCAATTCAACACGCTCGCAGGAGACAACATTAAAAGTAAGGAGCAGGCACCAAGATCATAATATGGCAATATCATCCCCTTGCTCATCCTGCCTCATGTGTCAGGAGGTGGATATCCAGCAAGCAGGACAGTTCAGCTTTACTTTCTGGCCTGGTGGCTTCTGCAGCTAGAGTCAGTTCAAGGCTCCTGTTATCAGCAGGCATCAGTCACTCAGGGCAAGTTCCTTTGCACAACACAAGTCCCACCTGGGCATCCCCTCCCCACCTCACTTTAAATAAGCACCCCTGCACTACCCCAGTTTGCACAAGACAGAAAATGTAACATATATACAGGCTTCGCTTGGGATGACCCCCCCCTTCCCTCCCAGTCTCGGTCTTCAGGGCACTAATTTCCACAGCAGGTCAGGCTCAGGCTGAAACATGTGAGGGAGAAGCGAGGATGATGCAGGCAGCCTGGGAGAGGCAGCCCCTTTCCCCAGCTCGCCTGGGTGGAGGCACATGCAGGCAGGAGGCAGAAGTCCCTTTGAGCATCTCAGCTCCACCGCCCTCCTCTTGCAAGAGAGGAGGCTGCCTGGGAGCAGGGAGCAGCAGGTGTTGGCAAAGGGGCAGAACTGGGTGCAACGTTTGCTCAGTCCAGTCTCAGCAGCTTTTTGTTGTTCAGTCCGCGACTAACTCGCGGGGGCCAGTGGCAGGAGAAGGCTTCTCCCACTTTATTCCCAAGACTCAGGGCATGCAATCCCCCCCTCCCTCTGTCCCCACGGCTGAGCAAGCACAACCCTTTTCGGCCAAGGCTCAAGGAGCGTGCTCCCTCCCTCAGCCCCCACCCCATCCACGGCCGGTCCCCAGCGGAGGGGACAGGCAGATGCCGTGTGCGTGTATAACCCAGCTTCTCTCCACCTGCCAACAGGTGACCCGGGCGCTGTGCCCAGCGCCGCGCTCCGGACACGCCCTATAGGACTTTGCAGCAGTTGATGCAGCCGTTCTGGGTGCCGTAGCGCTTCTGCAGGGCTGCCCGAGTGGCAGTCTCGAAGACCTCCCGGACACCCTCCTTGGTCTTGGCCGAGCACTCCAGGTAGTCGTAGGCCTGGATGCGAATGGCCATGGCCCGGCCGTCCTCGGTGCGCACCGGCTCCTGCTTCATGCGGGCCAGCTCGTTCCGCACGTGCTCGTCGTTCCGCAGGTCCTTCTTGTTGGCCACCAGGATGATGGGCACGTTGGGGCAGAAGTGCTTGACCTCGGGCACCCACTTCTCCGGGATGTTCTCCAGCGAGTCCGGGCTGTCCACAGAGAAGCACATGAGGATGACATCGGTGTCCGGGTACGAAAGGGGACGCAGGCGGTCATAGTCCTCCTGGCCAGCCGTGTCCCACAGGGCCAGCTCCACCTGCTTGCCGTCCACCTCGATGTCCGCCACGTAGTTCTCGAAGACGGTAGGCACGTAGACCTCGGGGAACTCGTCCTTGCTGAAGACGATGAGGAGGCAAGTCTTGCCACAGGCACCGTCCCCCACCACCACCAGCTTCTTGCGGATGGCGGCCATGGCCAGGCTCGCCAAGCTGGCCTTGCCGTGCAGCAGGACGATGGCAGCGCCCTCCTCCCCGCGGCCGCCGCCTCCCGCTCCCTCTCGCTTCTCACAGGGCACCGTGGCGAGCCGGCCCGCGCAGGCAGGCGGGCGCGCCCTGCTCTCTCTGCTCACCGGCACCGCGCCTCCGTACCCTGCCTCGGGGGAGCGCTACGGCCGCAGGGCAGCGCCGCCGGCCCCGGAGCCTTGCGGTGGAAGCGGTGCCGCCGGTTCTCGCCCTCGCTGCGCACACCCACACAGCACCTGCTCCACACAGCCACTGCCGCAAGCTGCGGCCCGGCGCCGCTATATAAAGGCGCTCGC
>VXBI01012389.1:358601-401913 GCA_013397375.1 Toxostoma redivivum | reverse complement strand
CTCCCCTCCCCTTATTCTATCCTTCAAAAAAGCTTTTAAAAAACCCACATCCTGGGAATATGTAAATTTGTACTTCATCTTTACTTTCAAGGAATGGCTGATTTTTGGACAAAGTTAGCTGTAGCTGGGGATCACCTCTGTGGTAAAATATACTTCATCTTTGCTCTGTGCCATGAGCACCTTCCCAAGTCTATGAGCCAATGCTGATGCTACTGACACAGAGATAGATGGGAAAGAGATGAAACTCATTCTCTTGGATATGTTAGGGAAGGATGAAGTCAGTTACTGAGATCTCCACTCAGTGTTCCACAAGGCTGCAGACATCTACAGCTGTTACTTAATGTGCTTCTTCATGGACAGGACTGGCTTACAGCAGAACATCCTTGATTTTTAGGTTCCAGAAATCAAAGTGTTCTGCCCCATAGTACCTATTATTCCAGTGGCTAGAACTAAGATAGAACTAAGATATTAAGAAGAAACTACTCCAGGCAATGAGACAATTAAGACTACAGAAGGTAAAGCTTAGGTTGCCAGAATTGGGACATATGCTTACCTGGGCTGTTCTGCCAAGACAAAAGATGTTGATGATAGGGGCCTGGAGATCATTAACCAAGTGCATTACACGTGGAAAGGAGGAGAAAAAACACTACAGGCACTGCCAAATTTCGTGAGAAGTGAACATTATTTTGTGGTTGGATTTCATCATGTGGAAAGGTAAGCAGATATCTTTGTTGCTGTTGTGTTTGTGCTATAAAGGCTGCTTATATGTTACAGGAGGAAAACATCCCTTATCTGCAAAGCCTCACACTTGAAAGCTGGATTTATTTCTTCCTCCACTTCCAATACAGGCTGAAGAGAACAATTCCAGGTTTGAGATGTAGAACCAGTCTTGAGAAATTGAATGACTAAGCTACCATTTTCCATGGAGGTTTTTTGGTCAAGGAATTACACAGAGGCTAGGACAGAAACATAAACCAGCACTACTGGGACAAGAACACGGGTTTTAGTGAATCTAATCCCAGGTTCCTGGTAGCAAGACTCAGTGGCAAACAGCTGTGCTGACAAAGTTTCCTTCCATACACTTCCTTGAAGGGTGTCACTGGGAAGGGTGTCACCACACAAGCATCCAATACTCTGCTGTGCTAATAGCAGCGGGTTTCTGACTGACAGTCAGGTCTGACTTTCTCCAGGGTTCATTTGTAGAGCTGGCCCAGGCTTGGTTCCATATACGCATCAGGAATGCAATGTATAGCATAGAGTACAATGGAGGCAGTGCTATCCCCACCTCTTCTTCAGGCACAGGTGAATAAACTGGGGTCAACCAGCGTGGATCTCGGCTAGGATAGTCCAGTTTATTATTTAATTCCTACCTTAAAAGTAGAGAAAAAGACTAGTCTTCTATTTCTACAGCTCTTTGTTCTTATAATCTGAATGTAAAATTTTTCTGTCTTTCTGTAGCACTTGCAGGCAGAGGACATAAAGAAGAGAGAATGTCAGCAACCATGCTGTCAACTTTGCAAGTCATTAGCAATCTGGAAAGAGACTGAGACACACTGTCAAGCTAAACAGAACATCTCAGAGAGGCACAGAGATGGACCAAAATGGAAAGATTTTGGGTTCAACTCCCCATTCCTCCCTTCTGAGAAGCACTGAGTCCTGGCAGTCCAAAGAACTGAGTTATGAACTGAGAGTAAAGGCACAAGGCTGGAAGCAGGCAAGTAATGTCGCTGCGGGGTTTGAAGGCACATGCTGAAACACAGAAATGGACAGAGAAATATTCTAAGGTAAACCCCTTCTGATCCTGAAGTAAAGGTACAGCCCTAATTGAGTGTAACTGTCATGAGCTAGGAGAACATGCAAGGCTTTGTTTTGCTGGCTTCCTCGATGCTGGTGTCATCACTCTGGCAGCCTGATTAAAGTTTCCCAGGAGGAAACAAAAATGAGAACAAAGACAAATTTCTAAACTGATTATGCACCTGGAGCTGCCCACTTTGCAAATGAGCTTTTCCAGGTGAGAGACCTAGCAAAATACACATTTAAGATTTTTTCTTACCCACTCTTCCCACCATTATTTGTCTATTGATGATATCATGGGTAGAAATGTTGGGACTGGACAAGTGTTCCTTATTGGATGGATTGCTGCTTTCCTTCTACATCACTTTTTGGTAGCAGTTTGAAGTCCACAATCACGCCGTGCCATAACAACAAATGTTTCAAGGATGATATTTCCAAAAGTACCTTTCTTCCAAGAATCTGAGTGCTTTCCAACATGAATTACCAGCCCATCTCTTGGTGATAAGTAGTTGTTATTTCCATCTTCAAACTGAGAAACTTAAACTACTGCCTAAAGTAATGGTGAATCATCTACTTCTTGGAGCTTTCCTTTTCTTGTTTTCCATGCTCTTTCCCTTTTGTCTCCTGGGCCATTCTTAACCTCAGTTTCCTCTCCCCTCTGTCTATAATAATCCCCTCGATGCAACCTGATATTGTACCCAAACTTTAAAACTCTTCCTCCCATACAACTTGGGCGTGCTGTGCATAAGTGCTCTCCTGATTCAGGTATTAGCATCAATAGAGCCTTTCACAGAGCTGTATTTATGTAGATAGGTTTAAATTGTTATTTCTATCCTGTATGTGCATGTGTGGGTGGGGAGGATTAGTCTGCAGATAAGTTAAAGAGCACAGGTGTCCCAGGTGCCTCTGATGTGGAGCACTGAACTGGAGAGAGGCAGTTTTGCAAAGATTTTAAGCTCTTACTGCTCCCCCTCCTTGGAAAGTTCAGACCACTTAGGTGAATCAGAGCTCACACTACCTGATGCTCAGTAGGACACTGGGCAGCATATTGGCTGGTGTCTGTTTTCAGTCTAAATAAACAAATGCTTTCCTCCAGAAGGATGTTTTGTTCAAGATAAAGGTAACTGGTTTCACTCCCAGTATTTACTGTACGTATCTCTGAATTAAACTGTTGTTACACTGACCTTAGTTTCTGTTTCTTAACATTAACCTTTTTATTGGTTTTGTTATGGGAAATAGAAAATTGGCAATCTGTTTCCACTGTATACTCCTCTGCAACTGGAAAAGAGAAACTCAGGGGAAGTTTTTCATCATCTTTTCTTAACCTGCATAAATTCATTTTTTTTTGCCACTTCTATCAAAAAACCAACGATGCCCCTCTATATCTGTCTCAGAGCACTTTTTCAGAAGATGTTTACTATGTGGCTAAGAAATCGATTTGGCTGGAGTCCATATTTTAGTGCATCTGTCTCCCAAGAGAAATACAGGCTGGATAGTTTCCTGTTCTGTATTCTAGCACTGTTCTGCAATCCAGAAAGAAGGGGATATATCCCAGCAGTCAGTTATTATCCTAAGGCATCTGTATCTGGGGTTGCTTCTCTATTCCACCTCAGGCTGTGTCTGTGTGCCTGTACAGGAGAGGCTGTGCACGTCTGCACTGCCAAGTACCTGGAAAGAAGCAATACCCCATGGCAGCATGGAGCTCGAGGGGTGCTTGTTCACCTTTCCCACTTAGGAACGTGTCCCCAGGATCCTCTGCAGACTCCAGTGCAGGTACACCTGCCAGGTGATATTGGGCTCCTACCCACAGGCCTGCTGGGATGGGTACTGTACTCACTCATGTGAAGAGCTCAGATATTAGCCATTGAAGAGCTAGAAAGTCTGTAGGAGACCAATACTTGGAAAGTGATACATGCCTATACCATAAGCTTGGAACAAAAATTAATAGTGATGAATCCATAAAGAAGCAAACTGCCAGGGGTCAATTCCCAGGCTAAGCTTGAGGCAAAGTGCTCTCCTCTAATGTAAGTCATGCTGCCAGTGTTGGAAGGGAAAGGAGAAGAAAGAGAGGGAGAGGAAACTGTTTCATTAACCTTTTTTTTATTATTATTTCTTACTTTTGCATATTTAAATATTAAACATGAGTATTTATTAGGAAAATAAAAAAAAAAACCAGAGGAAAGAAGTACTATGGAACAGAAGATGGAAATTAAATGAAGTTCATATATCATTCAACAGGGCCATTTCTAAGATGAAATATGCTATTTGCTCCCCATCACCCCAGTTGTCCAATTGAAACAGCAGGGGAATTCATACTATATTAGGTGAATATGATGTTATACAGTACGATTTGGGATTTCAGCAAAGCAAATATGCAAATAAATGATATTGATCTATTCAGTAGAAATAAGAATAAATAAATAGATAAATAAAGTCAGTACATAACAATAAGAAAGCAGTATGTGAGAGCAATTTTCCATTTTCGTTACAAAGATGCAAAGCATTCCATGAAATAGTGTTGTAGTAGCCTGCATGCTTAAGAATGCCATCAAGGCAAGGTTTGTAGACAAGCTGACTTCGTTGGAAAAAAACAGACAAGCTCTTGAACACTCATGTCTTCAAACACCTCCTCCAGATTCCATTTGATAAAGGACCTGACTCCCCCCCATAGAGCTCTACAGACCATGGTAAGCCACAAAAGCCATGACAGTCTAGAATGTGTTTTGTATAGAGATGTAAGAAGAACCTGTAGGCTTCAGAGAGATCTACAAAGGTGATATATCACCAGTGCTTTAGCAAAAAACCTCCCCACACAGCATCCAGTACAGGGCTTTGGAATGAGGAGCAGTTTGGAATTTAAAAAGCCCCATGTGTTCTTTCCTTTTCATTGCCTGTTTGTAGATGCAGTGGAGAGAGAGGGCAATATCTCTTACTTAGCAAGATCATTCTCCATTTTGTATTAGTTTCTTATGTAAATAGATCTTCCTAGTGGACAATCTATCAGTCTACCTACTAATTTGTCTGTTTACTCAAAATTATCTTTATACAGGAAGCATGTTCTATTTTATGAAAATAGATTCTCTTAGGCTTTTGTCTGTTTTCTTCATAATGTCTTGCCATTTAATCAAATTCATTTTGTGAAATGTACTGCATCTGTTTTAATAATTCATCATCTTGTACTGCAATTGGCAATCACTCGGAGAATGTCAAAGTATACAAGAGCCTGTAATTTGTTATTGTATTTTGTTGGAGATACAGGGCTGGATCATGGTATTCCTCCACAGCAACTCAGAGTAGCATATGAAAAATAAGAAAGACTGCAACTTTTTGCCAAAACTAAGTTATATATGTTCCTAAGGCCTTGAAAGCTTCATCTCTGCAAGTGGACTTGTCCATCACTGAAACTGCCTCTGCACTGTTGATGTGTTCACATTTTAATCTGCTCAGTTGCCCAACACATGCTTTATGCCAGCTAACTCCTGTGTCAGGGTGACACAGCTTTTGGAGGGGACTTGTCTCAGCACATCCCTCAGACAGTGCCTGTTGAGAAGACAGATTGGCAGACAAACATTCAGTTCATGAATCACACCCATGACTGGTTTCTGAGCACTTTTATGCCATTGGGAACAATTTTCCCAGCTCAGGTGTGGCTGAGCCAAGCACTGTTGCGAGGTTGATATGCCTGGGTGCTGGGAATGGGAGATTTAGCTGCCTGTCATCATTCAGCCTTGGCTGAGAGGGGGTTTGGAAGCTTGAAGACATTAAAAGGAGCATTTTCTCTCTTTCGACCCTTTTGCTCATGCAGTAGGATAGTCTTGGCAGAGACTATCCTTGGCTCCTGCCCAACTGCAGGCACAAATGAACAGGTCACTATCATAGGCTGACAAATCCAGTGGCCCAGTAGAGCCAAGGCTGTTGCTGGGTCCCCAGCCCCAGGCCAGCTGGCAGTGGGGCTCAGTGTGTGTTCCCAGTAGGCACATGAGCACAAACACACTCAACATTTGGGTACACACATGATCCATTCCACAGAAACACTGATCACACACACAAACACAGCCAGCTCCAAGGGCCTCATTCTGTTCTGCTCTCTGGCAGATCATGATGAAAGCCCATTAATAGAATATATTATAGAATATAGAATAGATATATCTCTATATATATACAGAGAGAGAGAGAAATATATATAGAGAGATAATATATAGAATAGAATAGAATAGAATAGAATAGAATAGAATATATATACACATTTTAATGTGTTTTAAATATATATACACATACAGATAAATATATATATTTCTATATGGACACCTATACAATGTGGATCCCTCCAGCCACTATCCTGAGACACTCAAGTCTACACCATAGCTGGTCCCTGAATCCTCTCATCTCCAGTTAGCTCCTGCACAGACACACACAGTCAGGTCTCTTAATTGACTTCCAGGCTCTGTAATACCCCCAGCAGCTGGCCAGGACTGCCTGGTCCCTCCAGTAGCCAATATACAAATCTCTGGTGCCTCCAGCATCCAGACCAGGCTTATGGTTGCTTTGATATCTGTGTCCTCAAGCCTTTTATCCTACTCACCTGTTACTCCAGCTTGACATTCACCAGTGATTCACTTAGACCCCCAACACACGTGCACACAGAGCAGAGAGTCTCTCACCCATGAAAAGCCTCTGGAGTTCAATGAGAAGACAAGCCCTTCTGACCAGGTGCAGGGCATGGCCAGCCAGCCAAAGCAACCAGCCAACCCTTTGCATGCCACTGGCCCCTTTTATCCCCTTATTGTGTTTTTACACTCTCATTCCTTTCCAAACCACCGAGATCCCTCCCTTTTCCCCAGCATTGTTCCTCCTCTAAAGATCCCATAGTAAGTCTTATGCACTTCCAAGATGCTCCTGCTGTGTGTCCCACACTGTGTCCTGTATTCCTTACCTCTCTCAGTCCATCCAGCCTTTCCTTTTAGTTCAGATGTGCCCAGGCTGAGACTCGCCAGGACAGCCTGAGAGGGGCTGCACCGGAGCTCATGTCCCCTACTGGGGGTTTCTGGAGTTCCCCCCACAGCCTCTGACCCCATGTTCCTGTGGCCAGGCTTCAGTCACACTCCCCAGCCACCATGGGAAGACACTCTTGGGTGTGCCACAGGCTCTGCCCATCATGGACAGCTGCCTGCCAACACTTACCCCGGAGGGAAGTGAAATGTAGCTGTGCTTAAAACCTTTGGCAGGTTAAAGCCTAAGTAAATATTTATCAATGGCTAAAGGTAGAAGAGAGAGATAATAAAAATATATCTTTTGGAAGGCTCCCTGTCCACCAGTTTTCTGCAGGAAGGTAAATTTAAAATAATGTTGCACTTAAGCATTGTTTTGCTTTTAAAAACAATGAATGGGCCTGGGTACACTTCCAGTCACCTGCTGCAAACCTGGTGCATGCTGCATCAGTAGTAAATTGCCAACAGATGATGATGCTCTGAAAATATGAGGGAGGCAGCTCAGACTTTTTCTTCTCTTCATCCCAGTCTCATTGGAAAGAGCAGACTGGCTTCTTTCCCAATAACTGGAGATCAAGAGCCACAGGATTTGGTCAACCTCTGCCATGGTTGTTAGAGCATCACCATGGTCCCTCTCACTAAACCAACACTTCAGCCTCATGCAGGGACCACAGAGGAAAGGGTGAAGGATTGGGAATGAGCAGGATCCAACATCACAAAAACAAGCTTGTTATTTTCTTCCACTACAACCCAGACAGCTGGATTCCCATTATAATTAGACAGATATGGAAAAGCCTCATGGTAACACTTTTTTGTCACAAAAGTCTTTTTTGACACAATTCTGTGATGATTGCCATACAGATCAAGAGATGAGATTGAAAACTCAGCACTGCCTTTGTGTTTTGTGTTCATACAGTACTAAACATGTACCAACCCAGAGGAGAGGGAGGTGTTCCTGATGGTAACAGTGTTTTGTGATGTCCCTTGTTTATGTCTGGCCACAACCCAGTTGCTGTAAGACCATGGCAAAGCATCACATCTGATAAACTCTGTTAGCCAGAGATCTCCCCAGATTCTCAGTCTGTCAAGAAAAAACATTAATACATTGTCATTACCACAGTGGCTTCCCTATGTGGTCATCACCAAGAATCCTGGGAAAAGAGCCCCGGGACAATCTTTACTCACTTTGACTCATTGGGAAGCCATCCACTCAATGCAGGATCTGGTCTTGGCACTTAGTCTGCTGCCCTATCTCAGCTACAAATTAGAGTAAAACATAAATGTTATTTATCTCTAATTAATTATTAAGCCAATGTGTAACAGCACTTAGGAAAGATCATATTGGTGTGTGTCTGGATGCAACACAGCCCTCCCTAAATAACGCTGAAAGCAGACTTCCCTCCTGCTGTAAGGAGATTACTTCAGTCTAAGTGTTGGTACATAAGGAGAAGATTTGTCACCCTTCTGGAAAATCAATAGGCTCTTGGCAAACTGGCTTCGGTGCTGTTAATCATCCTGATAGCACCATCTGCCCATCCACCAAACTTCAGCAGAAGAGCCACCCTGCCTGAGGGCCCAGCCACAGACCCTCTCAGTGGCTGCAGAGCCCTGGCACAGCTGGCTTTGCACCTCTCACTGCATTTGAAGCAAGCCCAGCTGAAAGTACAGGAGGATCTGGGGACTGGGAATGCAGAGTTCATGGAGGACTCTGTCATGTCTCCTCAGTATTTCTGTTCCTTCTCTGGGGGCAGTGCCTCTGCCTCATGCCTAAAACCAGCTGAATGTTCACAGGAAAAACAGAGGAGTCAAAAATGCTGAAAATTCCAGATGCCTGAGGCATCACTGCTGGTGCAAGCAGCTCCTCAGCGCCTCATTAACATGCAGAGGATGGAGAAATCCCGTGGCAGAGGTCGCTGGCTATGGACTGTCACTTGTCACCATAAGAGGCTCTGGTGTGAGTGTCCCACCTGCCCTGTGAGGAAGGGTCTCTTCCTCCTCATCCTCCTAACCCAGGTCAGTGCTGCTCCAGCAGACAGGAGCAACAAGCTGTGGGAGAACCTTCTGTACCGGGCCAGGACAGGCTGGAGAGGCTGGAGCCAAACTCCAGGAAAGGATGGAGCAGATGACAATATGTAGCAGGAGCAGAGGAGTGCTGGCCTGGCTCACAGGGGTGCTGCTGCAGCAGAAGTCCTAGCTGCTGCCTCTGGAGATGTGCTCAAAATGCAGCTGCTGTTGAATAGGGAAGGAATGGGGCAGGACCCTCACACCACTGCTGTGTGAGGATTCCCATCCAGTCTGCCCAGTGTCTGCGTTCCCCCCATGCCAGCATCATGTGGGACCTGCAGAGAGCCAGGCTGGGTGCAGCAGGCTGGGGAAATGGGCAGGGGCAAACAAGCAGGGGCAAACAGCAGTGCCTGACTTCCTCCTGCCCCAGATTAATCAGCGCTTTTCTGAATCACAGACATGGTTTGGCTGTGGGATATCAACTATGAGATTCCAGAAATTAATTCAGCTTGGGAGCTTTGGATGACTCAGACTGCTATGAAAACACCCCAGGGCAGAAATGAGATGTAGGGAAAATTCACCCTGGGGGTATCTCTCAATGGACTTTAACTGAGGATAAATTTAATTTGCAGAACTGAAACATATTTTATTTACTTTTTAAACTAGCATTTTTAATTTAAATATTCAAATAAATAATCAAGAGGCTCTTAATGGGTTGCTGTTATTGAAAAAAAAATTTGTTTTAAATTCCTCAGACTCCCAGATATATTTCCTTCCCCCAAGTGAATTCTCCATTGAATTTCTCTACTGAATTAAATATGAAAATCAGAATTCACCAAATAAACAGACAAGATGACACAGCACTGATGTTAGGCTGCCCACAACCTAACCTGTGATCTTGCTGGAAGTTGTCTGTAAGTCTCAATGGAAAAACAGTATACAGTAGTCATATGTGCTTTTAGGAGTTTGTAAAGAAAGAACTCTTTCTCATGCATCACTGGGCTCCCAAAGGTGGGTCTAAGTTATAACAGCCCTTAGAGTTCACTTAACTCTGTTGCCAAATGTCTGCCTGCAAGAAAAAATACATACATTTTTGTAGCTGGAAAAATATTGAGGCAAAGGATTTGAAACACTGAGCCATATGGACTCCTGCCTTAGCTCTCTCAGTTCAGCAATGCTTCATTGCAAACAATAAATGTTTCATCATCATTTCTGGTGCAGGGAGGCTTTAAGGAGCCCAGGCTCCATTCTTGACTTCACTGTCTGCTCTCTGTGAGCTTTAAGCTTCATTTCTTGTCAATACAGCAGGACTCAGTGCCCTGTTTTCTTCACAAAATGCAGGGCGTGTGCTGTGGACCCCCAAGGAAGAATCAGAATCAGCAGTATGGACTGGAAAGAACCTTTAAAAGCCATCCAGTCCAACCCACCTCCCATGAGCAGGGGCCTTCAACTAGATCAGGTTGCTCAGAGCAAATGTTGCTGTTCAGCTTGACCTTGAATGTTTCCAGGGACAGGGCACCCACCACCTCTCTGGGCAACTCATGCCAGTGTTTCTCAACACCTTATTGTAAAAACTTTCTTCCTTATAGCTGAGTTGATCCTCTTCCAGTTTAAAACCATTGCCCCTTATTCCATTGCAACAAGCCCCTACTAAAAAGTTTGTCCTCATCTTCCATTATCCTTTAGTATTGGAGGTTGCTATAAGGTCTCCCTGGAACCTTCTCTTCTCCAGGCTGAACAACCCCAACTCTCTCAGCCTGAAGAAGTGTTTCAGCCCTCTGATTATTTTTGTGGCTTCTTCTGGCTTCACTCCAACAGGTTGATTGCCTCGCTGTGCTGGAGACCCCAGAGCTGGATGCAGGAGTGTGGGTGAGGTCTCACCAGAGCGGAGCAAAGGAGCAGAGTCCCCTCCCTGGCCTGCTGTCCACTCAGCTTTGGATGCATCCCAGGATGTGGTTGGCTTTCTGAAGTGGTGTGGAGTGTTCAGGACAGCTCAGAGTGCTTCACTCCCCAGGTATAGAGGATGGACAGGCAGCAGACTGTGGCAATGGAAAGGAGGAGGCAAAATTTTGACCATACCTTCACCTCTGGGAATGCTGACAACAGGCAGCTGGAGGGAAGCCAGTGGCTGTACATGATATGAAAGAAACCCCGAGAGCAAAATCTGGGGGAAGATCATGGGAAATTCCTTCCAGAAGCAAGGGTTTGTGCTGGAGGACACATCTGGATCCCATTTGTTGTCCATCTTCTCTGGATGTGCGTCAGACTCTTTGAAAGCTCCCCATGACCCAGCCAGCCTGTGAGAGACAAGAGGTAGATCTGGCTGTGTTTTGATAGACTAAAGTCTGGGACGTGACCAAGGGTGAAATTCTCTTGGGGGAAAGAGTTCAGAGAGACCTGTGTGTCTTGCACTGAGCTTTGGGAGAACCTCAGCAGGAAGTGAGGGGCAGTTTGGCCATGTCTGCCCCCAGTATGGCACTTCTGGGACAGTGGGGGATGGGGGTGATTTTAAGGCTTTGTTCTTAATGATGCAGGTTTTATAGCAGGTTGATTTTCTTGCTTTACTGGTGGCTGTACACCCCCCAGCCAGTCTAAGCCAAAGCCACCCCCACAAAATGCTAAGATAGTGTTCTGGATAGTGTGGATCCTCCCTTGGAAAGGATGGTCAGTGTCTCAGGGGCAACATGGGCCCCAGAACACTGGCTTGAGAAAAGCCAGATAATGGAACCTAAAATAACCATAGGGCAATTGCTTCTCTGAGTAATAACAAAGAGGCAATTGTTGAAGCAACCTGCTAATAGTCAAAGTGCTTTTAGAAATTAATTAGCTATTGCTGATGCCATGTGACTGACTACATCTGCCTGGGACATTGTCAGAGCTATTAGCCAAAATTTTTACCCTTCTGAACTTTATTTTCTCTAACCACTTTCAAGCTAGAGCAGGTATAGTGCTTTACATGTATTCTTGCCTTTGCAAGACTTATGGTACTGGCTAGATATCTCCATTTCTGCTTAAAGCCATAGAAAACATCTCTGTGGCTGCTGACATGTCATGAACATGCATCCAGGTATTCCCTACAGGGGATGCAGGGGAAGGAGATACATCCTTGTGGACAAGCCCAGCTGGTGGACTGATAGCTCTGTTTTTCTTCTGCCTCAGGAGGATTGTGTTACCCTGTTGTCCTACCTGAGGGAATGCTGGAAAAGGAAAACTGAGTTTGTTTGCCAGTCCCACCTCTTCTGAGAAAACACTCCTGAAGGAAGCACTATCCCACAAAGCATTTCCAGAGGTCGCACTTTGCAAAGCCCATTGAACTTTACAGTAATTGGGGTTCCAGGGTGTAAACTGCATCTACTGAAAACATGAAGCTGTTTCTTCTGCACAATTCAGGCACTGCATAGCAGAGTTATGCTGAGATGGTCTCTGTCAAATGGTTTAGTTTTTGAGAGAGCTTCTGTATATATACAGCAAAATGCAGGTCCTAACTCACAGCTACAACTTCTTTGTGTTAGGAACCAATACATCTTAAATAAATTATAACATTCTTCCACCCAAACTCCATCTGCAGAAAAAATGTATGTAATTAACCCTTCCCCATTATCCCCTGTGCTTATCTGTTTGCACTCACCCTGGGTAATGAAAAAGCTAAATTCACTTTGTGCTCAGTTACACAACTTGAGCTTTGAGTTTTACTCTGTGGGTTTCTAGCAAGCCCTGAGCTCAGCAGGACAAGGTCCTGCCTGGTCCAGGAGGCAGCTCCTGCTTCCCAACCAGCTTTGATCTCAAGACAAGATAAAGAGCCAGGTTTTTAAAATGCACTACAGAAGTACCTCTGGGGGTATCCAACTCCAGCACAAAAGCATTTCATCTAGATTTCCAAAATGGCAGGGTGATGGACATGTTTTGAATACAGTGATGAATAATTCAGTTTTCATGTATTTGCCTGACTGCACATGGACTCATCCTGATTTCAGCCTGAAAGCTGCCTTCCTTTCTAACCACTACTGCTTCAAGAAAAAGAAGCCATGGCCCTTGGGAGAATCCCCTGTCCCAGGGCAGTTGCTGCAGCCTGAGAAGTGTCCCCAGTGCTGTTCAGCAGGTGGCTCTGGTGGGTGCTGCATTGAGGGTGCCCGGAGTACAGACACAGGGACCCGGAGGCCACTACTGCAGAGGGCAGCACTTGTTCTCTTTCATCATTTCACTTCCAGCCCCAGGACTGCCCTCTCCTTTGCTCCTGAGCTGGCATCTGTCTGACTCCAACCAGAGCTGTTTGATCTCCCTCTTCTGCCCCAAAAGGAGCTCTTCTGTTGTCAATGGCTCTGGGTGGACAGGGACTGCATGCCATTGCATATCCATTGCAGCGCAGTGAAACAACTCCCTGGCCAAGACCGACCCCATTCCTCGCTCTCAGCTCTTTGTCCTGCCCAGCCGCAGGGATGGGAGAGGCTGATGCTGCCGAGCTCTTCATCACCTGACTGCCTCTGCCGCTGCCACCGCCCCTGCTACTGCTCCTGCGACTGCCAGCCCCGCCGTCCCCTGCGATGTCACCTCTCTGCCCCTCAGCCCCAGGACCCTCTCACCTGCCTTGGGCACAGAAGACATGGGAACTTGTCTGAGCTTAGGGGAGACCTAACTGCTCTCTACGATTACGTGAGAGGAGTTGTAATGAGGTGTGAATCTCTTCTTTCAAGTAACAAGCAACAGGATGAAAGGAAATGGCCTTAAGTTGCTCCAGGAAGGTTTAGATCAGATACTAGGAAATATTTCTTCACTGAAAGGGTTATCAAGCATTGAAACAGGTTGCCCAGGGATATGGTGGAATCACCATCCCTGCAGGGATGGGTTAACAGTTGGACTCGATGATCTTAGCGGTCTTTTCCTACCTAAATGATTCTGTGATTTTAAGGAATCCAACGGTAAGATGAGGTTTCAGCCCACAGCTGTGCAATGCCTTCCCCATCATTCCCATCTGGGCCAATGTCTATTCTAAATCCCCCAATCCTTGTCCTTTGCCCATATTCAGATCTCCTGAGTAAAGTATTTTGGTGCTGTCTGAGGGGTATTTTGCATTGTAAATCTGAGGAATGCTACTTTTAGCACAAAGTAAACTAAATGAGAGTGGAAAAACAGGCAGGGGTTTGCTGGGCAAGTTGGCAGCACAGGCCTCAGGGCAGGAGGAGCAGGAAAGCTTGATTCTAGGGGACATGGAGAAAGAGGATCCTTTGGGAAGCTGAGAAAGACTGCAAGGGATTTTTAAGGACCATTTCTGCTTCCAGAGTAGCCTGGAGTCCAGGCAGCTGCAAGGGGATGAAAAGCCACCATATGCTTCTTTACCCATGGTCATGCTTGTCTGTGAGAATCCTGGTAGGATGTTTTTTGTCTGGCTCCAGGGGGCACAGCTCTCTGCAGGTTTTGGGGATCCCAGGGTCCCTGATACTTGGGATAATTTGCAGCATCACCTGGGTGTGCTCAAATACATCCACACTCCTCTGTACTTTGTTGCTGTGCATGAGGCATGGCTCCTGCCTGCAGTGCCTACATGGCCCCAGTGGACTGGGAGCCATCCAGGGACACCAAAGGGCAGCTCAGCTGGTACAACTTACCAGAGTGGCCCTTCAGCTAGAATGAAACCCTCCATATTTTCTGCAGCCTCTGCACCCTTAATATAGATTGTAAAAGTATAGCTAAGAAGGACTGCTTGGCCTAGGAAGAAAGAAGACTATTGGCATCATTAGATCCTCCTGCTTCCCCTCCAGTGAGATGAGATTATTTCCTTTTATTTACAAATATGAATAAACTAAGATTCACAACAGCTGAGACAGGCTGAAGTCTCATTAATCCAATTCTAAACAGGGTGGGATGTGAGTGGAAAACTCAGCACTCAGAGCCCTGGAATAAAGCCATAGCAAAGGGAGGGGGACAGCAGATCCAATACCCTTAGAGATCCTGGGGACAGCTCTGGATTCCTAATTCAGGAACTGGTGCTGCTCCTTGTGTCAGGGCCTGTACCTTCTGCTGGAAATCTGTGTGCATTCTGGTGCCATATCTTCAAAGGAATCATGACTTATTGATGATGTTTGGCAACCACAAACTGAGCAATGAAAAAAGGTTGAACTGTTTCTTTACTTTGTTAATGACACAGTTATGCTGTGGGAAAAACAGATTGTGAAAAACAGACCCAGAATGTACAAACAGAAATGAAATCAATTACTGCTTAGCAAAAAAAATTAAATAAATAAATTATCCTGTAATTTCAAAAATTCTGGGCACATGTCTTTGCTGTTTGGGTGTTGTCCATGTCTGGATTTTACATAGGTAATTCAGACAGATAAGCCAAGAATTGCATGTACAGTAATTCTCTTTTAAGATACTTCTCATTTTCCCTGCTCTCAGCTCCCCTGTTGCCTTTCATGTCACTGCATGGAAACCAGGGCATAGTCCATGAAATTAAACAATAACAACTGATGACCAAACTTTAGAAGGAAAAGATGATCATTTATCTGCCAGACACTCAAGCCATAGGGTTCACTGTCTCTGAGGACAAACATGGCATGGTAGTTTGATTCTAAAAACAGATGGGATTTTTCATCAGCCATTAATCTCACTGCTAGTTCACAAACTTAAAACCACCCATTTATTGTATGACCGTGGGTGTGCATCCTTTTTTAGCAAAAGCACTCCTTCATGAGGAATGAGTCACAAACACAAAGACCCTGACAGCATCCAACTAAATAATCAATAAATGGTAAAGTGCAAGATGTAGATCCCCCTGCACTGCTAGACTGAGTCATCCTGATGCTGGATTTATCACAGCCTAGACAAAGTTTCTAATAAGAGCACCAGCTGTACAAAATAAGGGTTTTCTGTTACCTTCAACTAATTCAGCTGAAGCTCTCAGAAGTGACTGACTGAAAGGGTTGCACATAGTGGCCTGCATTAGGAAAGGTACCTAAGCAGACCAAGGGATGCCAGCGTCTCTGTAGACTTGACACCTGTGAAGGCACACTGGAATGTTGCATTCAGTTTTCTGACCCCTTCCCAGTTCAAAAGGAAAGCAGAGGAACTGGGGAGAGTTCAGCAAAGAGCTCCCAAGACAGAGATACAGAGCACTTTGCCTACATGAAAAAGCTTCTTGAGTTTGGCTTATTGAGTCTGGCAAAAAGAAAAAGAGGCAACATAACAGCAACCTACAGCTCCATGAAAGAGAGTTACAAAAAGGATGGAACCAACTACTTTGGCAGTAGAGGATGGGACAGGGAAGGGCAACAGCCGTAAGCTGCAGCTTTAGATGTTCAGATTGAACTTCAGCAAAATTTCTTTGTCCAGAGAGTGGTGCAGAGAGATGGTGAGCTCTCCATCCTCAGTGTTTTCCAAAACATGAAGAGGCAGAGGCACAGGTAACCTACTTTACATGATAATACTCCTGCTTCAAGAAAGAAGTTGGACAAGAGACGTCCAGAGGTCAGTTCCAACCCACACTGGAATGGTCTGTGATTCCCAGAGCTGACTGTATTTATTTCATCTCTGAAGAGAGAACCTGAAGAACAAGTTAACACTGCTGAGAGAGTCCAGTGAGATATTTTTTATTCCCTATGTCCCAGCAAAGAGACTAAGCACCAAACCCTCTGCACTGGCTGAGAACTGTTCAGATAAACCCAGAGTGGGCAAAGTGGGCAAACTGTGTTTCTTGAACAGAGGAAAATTAAAGTCAATTCTGCTCTGTCCCACCCAATTGGAAATTTGTCACAAATTATGGCAATCACTTGAATTTGGGCATATGAGCATGCCTGACTAGAAAATCGCCGAAGGAGAATTTTCTGTGCTCTCTCACACACTGGACTGCCCTTTGCTGTCCCCAGGACTAGTCCATCTCTGATGCTTCTGAGGAAGTCAGGAAAAAGCCCAGAATACATTCAGCTTTGTGCACCAAGGTAAAACTCCCAACTGGTTGTTGCAGGTTGCCAGCTGAAGGATGGGAGTCAATTATACTCAGGGTCTTGAGGTGAAGTAGAGATCTTACAATTATCTTGAGGTCAATGCTGATAGTCCATTTTTCCTCTGAGCCTTTGAAGAAAGGGTCTAAGCAGAGGTCACAGGGATCTGGAGTTTTGGAAACAGACAGGACCAATAAGATCTTGTAGTATAACCTGTACAAGCTGCAGGTACAGAGCTCTGTCCACTGTCACATTGTCACTGTGCCGCAGGAATAAATGGTGAGGATGTGTTGCCTCTTCCCAGCACTTCCATTGTAAATGTCTCATGAAGGAAAAAGAGATTCTAATTTACATATCCTGGGGTTGAATAGATAAGCAATCATTTTGAAAAATGAGTGTATGCACATATAAACACCCACACATGTTGTTAAACCTTCTGACCAAGGAGAGATAAGCCTGATGCTGATTGTTTATGATCATGCAGTAAAATTTGTATGGAATTGTTTTTCTTGGATGAAAAACAGAAACAGACACATTAACTCACTTCATTGTAATGCCCATTTTATTGTAATTATCTTGCAATTCTCTGAGCTTTCAGCATCTTGTTTTGGCATTATAAACACCTGCAAATCCTAGGCAACATAAATGAAAAAGAACATCTTGTTACAATAATATCTATAGAAAATGAGATTGGTGCAAAGTATGATAATTGCAGCTTTCCAGTTCCCCTGTATCCATACACAAAGCAGTAACATATAAAGGCTATTTATTCAAAGTGCTAAGTCTTTTCATGTTCTTTATTAGAGCACAGTCCTGTGTGATAGGCTTCAAAAATAGGTGGAAAAAGATTGTTTCAAAAAAATTATAATCAGAGAAATTATTATTCTATTTTTAGATAAGTAGTTGAGATGCAGCTCCCTTAAGAAATTTCCCTGACATCAGATGAAAAGCCTGGGGCAGTGGGGAGAAGGTAACCTAGAGCTCCTAACCTCATCAGTGCTTTTAAGAACATACTCTCCTTCAAGAGACACATCCCAAGAATTTTATATTGTCAAGGGATTTAGGAGGAAAAATTGTTCCCTCATTGGCCTTTGTTGGCAACTCCAGTAAAAATCAGTGGAAGGAGATCCTCCTAAACACTGTTTAAGCTAAGGATTTGGATGAGTGGCGTCTGGGCTAGCCATTATCAGACCTAACACTTGGAAAAACAGACTGTGGGTGCATCCCTGTAGCTGCTGTATCACCACTCAGAGGAACAGACGGTGTGGTGTGACATTGCAGAATGAGATTGTAATCAGAATGAGATACACAGCTCTGAGATGGGCTGGAAGAGCCTGGAGGATCAAGTGATCTGTTCTAGGACAGTAGCAGATTAGATAAAAGGTAGCAGGACTGTAGCAGGTTCTGTAGAAGAATGATGACAGAAAGTTAACTTCCAGTACTTTAACAAGGCATTTTAGGGACTAACTCCTAGACCTTTCTAGTCTATGACAGGACAGGTATCATCTTGGAACCATCTGGAAAAATGTAAAGAAAACAGCTTATAATATCTCTCCTATCCCTAGAGCAGGAAAAAAACAGTTGCATCTCAGGATAATGGGAAACAACAGTGATTTCAGTGTGTCAGGTGTGGGTGAGAGCACAGCCTGTGACTTTAGTGCTGTGCCTTTAGAATCACAGAAATTGGTGAAAATGGCTGAATGGTGAAATGGTAGAAAATATAAGAGAACTGAAATCTCACCACCTTCCTGCACACTGCTGCAGGCTGCACTGCCCTCATGGGGCACATTTCCTCCAAGTCCAGCCTGAACATCTCAAGCCAAACCTTGTGACCACAGCTCTGAGTTGCCATCTCAAAGAAGGGCCCAGGTGGTCTTCACAACTCCACCTTGAACAGCAGGGCCCAACACTGGATGCATGATTTCAGGTGTTGAGTCCAAAGAGACAGATTGTTTCCTTGCTCTGCTGGCCACAATTCTCCTAATGTAGCCCAATATGTGGTTTCTTTAATTCCTAGTTAGAGGGTCATGCTGGCACATATACTCTAGGGTTTTTTGGTTGTTTTTTTTTCCTCTCACTTTGTCAAAAAATAAGTTACTTGTTTTCAGGGGATCACAGGAAGAACATGGGTGAATGTTGGTACTTGAGTGATGCTGCTTGTGTCCTCATTGCAAATGGATCCCAGATGACAAGTGCATTCTTAACTGAGTAAACTGACAGAGCTTAAAAGCACTTCTTGTCTCATGTCAGAGGGTTTTCTGTGGGACATGTGGGATGATTTCTGAGACAGAGAAAGGACTGTGACTGTGCACTTGGAACTGGAAGAAGCATAATTTTCCCAGAACAAATACCTGAATGAAGAAGGGTTTATTTCTTGTGGCCATGCAAAGTGAGCCCTTGCTTTATTGATTTGAGAAGTTCTGCAGTCATAGTGGGCAGAACTAGGTGTAAATAATTAAAGGGATTGCCAGGAACAGCTATGGGACCCAGACTGGTGCAGGAATAATATTTCATTGTCTATCTTTTGCTGCCTTTTATCTTGAAATATGAGATAAAATCCTGAGAAACAGCCCTTTTTTGTGATAAAAAATACAAAAGCACATATTCCTTTGTAATCTATATGTAATGCCAAGGGAGATCTGAAAAGGAGAAAAACATATCCCCAGAATTTTAGGAAAATATGAGAAGTCATAGCTGTTGTCCATCTCACCTGGACGCTTGGTGTCACTCGCATTCTACTCATTGCTCTTTACAGAAGAATATTTTCTGAGCCTTGAAAACCAAGGTGCTGGGATAAACCATGAGGTGCAGGCAGCCACGTGAAGGGAGGATGTTATCTCAGTTTGCATCCCTGGTAGTTGGAGCAACTTCCAGCAACAACTGGAGGTGTAAAGTGACTGTCTGTAAGAAGCGAGGGTGGTACTTAAAGCGAACCAGTGGGAAATAAAAAAGGATGCCACTGAAAATGAACAGGACGATGTAGAGGATCTCTATTTGGGGTTGATCAATGATGGGAGCTAACACCAGGTACACAGCTGCCATCAGCACAATTATGGGGATGATAATTGGGACCTGTGAAAGCAAAACATCAGCATAAGAAGTCATGTAATTCTGGGCCTCTGTGTGTCTGGACAATCCTGGAACTTCTGCAGAAGGTTTTTTAGGTGAAACCTTTCTGCAACGTGAGATATTACTAGAAATACTAATTAATCAAGACATCCCGTTTCCAAGCCTGCCCCCACTCCAAGGCTGAACATCCCTGCAAGAGCTGCACCACCCTATCACACCTTAATCCCTGGTCTTTCCTGCCCTCCTAGACCTGAAGAGGCAAACTACTGGGTTTAGTGCCAGGTCTGTTCTTGCTCTCCCTACTACCTTGCATCTAAAAGCCAAGCTGTAGACAAAACACAGAGCAACTGTATTCAAATCAACCGTACCTTAGCACCCTTGCACAAAAAGTTTTATCCATGTGTTGACAGACAGGTGGGCAGGCAATCTCAGAGGCAATTTCTGTAAGCCTGGTCAGAAAGCATTTAAATTTCAATTTGAAGCCACCCTTCCTCAAAGGAGAGTGGCTTGTGCATTCATTAATAATCCTCAGTCAATGAGGAAGCACTGCAGATGAGATCACTCATGGCAGGGGAAGAATACAACTCCTGATTTCCTTCATTTTACCTGTTCTGTGGGGAACAAACCTGTCCTCATGTCATCTCAAAGAACTTGGGGCACTCCACCTAAGTTATTTTTTCCTCTGCAAGGTTCTTACACCTGGGCTACCCTCCAAGGAGTTTGCCCAAAGTCTGCAAGCATAAACAGGTGATTACAATGTTGATCAGAATCATCCTTCATTTACCACTTAAATCTTTTAGAAAAAAGAGGATATCATAGATACATTTTCATAATATGGAGGCAGAGCATTATTAGCTTATCAAGACAGAGAATTCAGCCTTGACTTATGCCTGTATATTCACATTATCTCACCCTTTGTTGGCTTTGTTGACACAAAACTTGAAATTAAAAAAGGAAGGACAGCCACATTAAATCTGTAAGCCATCAGTGCCCACTCTTTTCCCTAAGTGTTTTCTTAGTCATTTGAACAATATAGGAAAATATCTGAGGGTTTTATGTTATTACTTTACCTTGTAAGATCTTGGCAGTTCTGGTTTCTTGATTTTTAAATACAGGAGCCCAGAGATAGTCATTCCATAGAAAAACCATGCCATAAAACTCAAAGAAAAGAAAAACATTAGACAGCATTAAACTTGGGGTGAGATCATCCAGGAATGTCAGTCCTGCCTTGAAGATCCCAGATGTTCCTATCTCAAATTAAAAAGGTGAATATTGAAATTTAGTATTTCTTTCATTAATTTCCTTTCTAGCACAAACAATGGAACTTTAGAATTATCTGAACATTACTGATTCAATGGGGATGAATCACATTCAGTTAAGTCTCTAGTGACAGGAGCATTCATGCCTTGCAAAGGTGCTGGTTCCCAATCTCTTTTTTCTCTTTCTTCCTCCTCCTCTCCCTAGTATGGGTTAGAAAGCAATAGCCCAGGCTCAAAAAGATAATGCAAGAAAATACTTATAAAAAATGCAAAACCCAGGAGCACAGGGGATGTGAACAGAAACCCTACAAACACATACCTGAAAAAGTTCACAATACTGGTGAAGTTTCCTGATATTATCATTATTAAAGACATTGCAGACGTAAACAGCAGAGCAGGGAAGGGTGTGAGGCATCGCACGTGAGCCATGGACAGAATGTCTGGCTGAAAAACAAAGCAAAACACTGCATCATCATATCATGGACTCACTCAGAGGTCCTTACTCATCCCTCTCAGCTGCTGGTGGGAGCTTTGCCTGCAGCCAGAGCCACTCATAATCAGTAAATAAGCATCATATAAAACCAGGCCAACTCCAAGGAGTGTAAATACAGAAAACTCCTTCAAGGGTATTTTTATTGTGTCTCACTGGTTTCATATCAAATATACTCAGTTTGAGCAGGCAAAAATGAGGTTTTCAAACTACTGATGTGACAGAATGAGTCAAATTAGAGCTTTCCTGGCCACCATCAGGACCTTTTGCCATGGACCCACTCTTCTGTCATGTCTCTCTGGAACTTGACTTCTCTTGGGATGACTGGAAAATGAGCCAAGGACTACTCCTGAAACATTTATGTAAATACAAATTAAACCAGGATTTGTTTCAGTATTAGTAACCTCCTTATTGTTTGTTTCATTGGGAAAGCTTAATGATAAAGGCTGCTTTAAAAATTTTATTTTATTTTATTTTATTTTAAATTCCCATCCAAAATATCATGCAAGGACTTTTGCTAGAGACGAGTGTCCAAGAAATGGCATAAGCATTTAGCTCATAGTCTGGTATGGTCAGATTGAGACCATCTGTGCACTTAGCACAGGGCTTGCCATGATAGAGCAGGCGTTGTCCTGAGAGAGAGAAGTTGAGGAACCAGTAACCACTGAAACCAGGAACCACTAAAACCAGCAACCACCAGCCCAGTCATCTCTACCAACCTGGTCATTCACATGCATAAAAGATTCCCTGCTACGAACCAGGAGCAGAGCTGATGTGGAATCATAGATTCATAGAATGATTTGGGTTGGAAGAGACCTTGAAGTTCACCTAGTTCCAACATCCCTGCTGTAGGCAGGGACACCTTTCACTAGACCAGGCTAGTCAGAGCTCCATCAAGCCTGGTCTCAACCTTCCAGGGATTGGGCATCCACAATCTCTCTGTGCAACCTATTTCAGTGCCTTCACACCTGAGGACGGAAATGCCAGATGTTGTGGGTGAGAAGGACCAAAAAAAAGCAGAAAGATTCAGGAAGAATGCAAGAAGCCTGCTCTAAACAGAGGACAAATGCAGCTCAGCCTTTTTTCTCCTCTTTGTGGAGCAGTGTGGTTAAGTGTGTGTGGAGGTATAGCTGTGAGTGAGGGGGTCTGTATCAGCAGCTGGGATATGGCAGCAACCTTGGGGGTTTGTATGCCCAGGTACCAGCAACTGGAGAGACTGGGATCCAGGGGCTGAGTATCTGAGCCCAGCTGCTGGAGGGACCCATTGTACACATATTTCTATATGTATTTCTCACTAATAGACCCCTGATCGGCCAGAGAGGGAATGAAAGGCCCTTGGTGTTGTTAGTGCTGGCGTTTTGTGAGCCCCAGGAATGTCTGTATGTGCAGCTCTATGTTCCCTGCTGTCTCTGTATGTAGATATACAGCTATACATGTATCTATGTGTGTAAATAAATATATTTCATACCTGTGTTTGGGGATGTGTGGCTACTGTGAATACATGCTGAACTTACTGGATGGACTAGGGAGGAAGGAGCTGCAGCAGCCTGACATCCACAGGGTTACCAGATTTGGCCCATCTAACAAAACCAATGATAAACCCAAGCTAGGAGAGATGTAAGGCTTGGTGTCACCTTGTAATTGCTATGAAACTTGAAGAGCAGAGATATCCTATGCTGCATCTAAGCTGGACTACCCATGAGAAGGCTGGAACACCCCTGAGACCAACCTGTGTAGTCAGTATAACATGCAAAGGCAGCTGGCTGGTGCTGGGCCACCTTCCCAGGGCAAGCAAAGTTGCCTTACTACACACAAGCATGGCCAGGTTCCCCTTCCCTGGCAAGTATATTGACTAGGTCACCTCACAGCCCATGTCTAGTGCTCCAAAGCAGTAATATTTGAGTGGTTCATTTCAAAGCTGTTCTTAAAAGCCAATCTAGATGTGAATACGTATCTTTTTGAAAGTACCTGACTAAAGAAGAAAGCCCAGAGACAACATATACCTTACAGTTGAAAGAGATGGGGATTAAAGTCTTTGAGCAAGGAACAAACTCCTTGAAGAGCTATCACTCTGCCAGTTGAACATACACAGTGTTTTCCTCTCTGCTTTAGTGTCACAAGAAGGTGAAGTTGCTCAAAGCAAGGCAGACCCCTTTCTTTGTGCTTACCATATGTCCCTCCCTGGCAGCAATGTAGCACACGCGGCCCCCGCTGAAGAACGTGCCATTGGATGAACCAAACGTAGACAGGGCCACCGACAGGGACATGAGCCATGCCCAGCTGCCCAGGACTTTGTCCCTGAGGTGGGAAAGAGTTCACAGCGTAAGATGCAGTTTGTAGCTGTATTGAATACTCACTGTAAAACCAGACAGTTTCATCCCTCCATTATTTCTGTTTTATACTGAATTTTTTTTGCTGAAGTCTTTCTAATGATTTAAAATCTTCTTGCAATTCCCATAATATTTAGCAACTAGTAAGTTTGTCCTGTCTGCCACGTTTTCTTTCTGCTATATATATTCTGTCCACACTGCAGTGGTGTACAAAGCTGTCACAACAGGCAAAACCACTTTTTTTCTGTACTGATGTTGTGGCAAAACACCTGAAGATACTGCTATCACAACCAATAATATTAGCTTGGAAATCACAGAAAACCTGTTCCCGTCACGTTGGAAGAAATATTCTGCATTACAACCTCCTCCTGAATATGCACAGGATTTTAACCCTTTTATCCCACATCCCATCTATTACTGCTCTTCTGTGAATCAGACGTAAGCCAAAGCAATGGTTTGAATTTCAGATGTTTGGTTCTACAACAAGTTCAGACATTTCTGGTTTACTTTCACCTTAAAAGAAGTAGCAGAGTTACAGAGTTCAAGGTAAACATCTGGAAGGAATGATAATTTTCGCACCTAAAAGTGAAGATTGTCTTCTGGAACGAAGCAGCATTAAGAGTATTAATTGAGTAATAAATGCTGGTGTTTGGGGTAATTAACACATACACAAACACTCTGTTTATCTAATTGGCAAAAATCCAAAAGTCAAATGTTTTTTAGACCACTTTATTTACAAGCAAACTGAAACCTGTGGTTGCTGTTAAATCACTGTCATCAAAGAAATGCTGGGAAGAGTTTCCTGAGCTCCTTTTGTGGCTGCACCTCTCACCACTGAACAATGTTTCTTTCTGGCAGTTTTTCTCTTGTATAGGGAATAAATGTATTTAAAGTCCTCCTCTGGCTTCTTTATACTCCTTCCACTCTTTCTTAATGGTCTGAATAGCTGCATCTCTTGCTTGTGAGCCACAACCTTCACACCCTCCTCAGACTGGCTCCCTACCTGTTCCCCAGCTTTCGAGTGCCCAGCTTTCCTGTCACTAGTTCAATATTTCTTCCTGAATTGCACTCTTGGGTGAAAAGGTTAATCAGGCAGGAAAATGAGATGTGTTCCAAAGGAGGAAGCTCACGAATAACTTGTTAATTAGGAATGATGGGACAGGAAGTGCAGGGAAGGTTCATGACAGTGCAGTTTAGTGAGGCTTTGTGACATGCTCAAAAAAAGTACTAGACCTTTAAAAGCCCCTACTCAAAAAGCTCATAATGACGTGAAAGGCTATTAGAAAACACATCCAGCAAGAGCTCAGTCAGATCTTCAAATGGGAGATCTTGTGAAATATTCACAGCAGCAAAGTTGCTATGAATTTTTAGGAAGAGGATGAACAGTACATAATCTGTGGATACGCCGTGTCATCATTTCTACCAGACAACTCATTTAGGGCTATCAGGGATTCTGTGTCTTTGGAAATATTTAGACTAAGCCTGGATGTTCTGGTAGAAGATCACTGATGGTGTCTATACCTCTAATGATGATCCCTTCCTTCTCTTCCTAAATTCCTTGTCTTGCACAGAAACTGTTTAATCTCACAGAATACTTGAGGTTGATGAAAGGTAGAAATTGTTTCTGGGCAGCTCTGGAAAAACAAGCCAATTGAAGTTACAGTTACCAAAGGCTACCCAACCTGTGTGTAACACATCTCAAAGGTGTTGTTGAGATCAATGCCATTTTCCATTTCCTCACAGATGGAGAAACTGAGACAAGAGACTCTGGTCTGCTCTAAATTCCAGGTGCCAAGTGGACAGGATTCACCCAGTTTACTCCTGTCTCACTCCCAACCCACTGCTTCTGCAATAGCAGGGCAGCACATTGCCCTCTCCATTTCCATGGAAATATCTAAAATGTGGGTCATTTCTCAGTCCCCAAGTCTGGATATGTATCCTCACTGCATTCCCAGTGCCTGTGGGCAGATGCTCCTGGTGTGACCTTCACCTCTTCTTTATGGACACTTTCCATGAGATAAAACATGAGTTGGGGGGAGCTACAGGTTCCCAGTGCAAACAAAGGGAATGGGGAGTAAGGAATGTGCCATCTTGGCAGCCTAGATTCACCTTGGAGATCATGGCTGGATGGAGCTGGTCAGCCTTTGCCTCATAGAACCACAGAGTTATAGAATCATTGAACAGTTTGGAATGGACTTTGAAGATCATCCTCTTCCAAGCCCCTGCCATGGGCAGGGACACCTTCCACTAGACCAGGTTGCTCATAGTCCCCTCCAACCTGACCTTTCCAGGGATGGGGCATGCACAGTTTCTCTGGGCAACCTGAGCCAGTGCCTCACCATCCTCAAAGTAAAGATTTCTTCCTTATGTCTAAGCTAAACCTACTCTCTTTCAATTTGAAGAAATTCCTGCTTATCCTACTTTTACAAAAATAAAAACTTCCTTTCCAGCTCCCTTGTAGCGCCTTTTGGCATTGGAAGGTGCTATAAGGTCTCCCTGGATCTTTCTCTGCCCCTGGCTGAGCAGTACCAGCTCTCTTGGACAGCAGTGTGCTTCAGCACTCTGAGCATCTTTGTGACCCTTTTCTTCTCTGTAACATGGCCTAACAGGTCTTCCTGCCCTGACCAATGCAGTGCTGCCATTCCCTCTGGGAATAACATTCAAATCTCGTGAAACACAGCAGAGAAGCAGTGTTTCTCAGGGCTGCATTGCCCATGCTGCCCTAGGCAGAGCTCACCCCCAGGTGACAGCCACAGCTCCTGAAGACAGCAGCTCAGAGGGAGTCATGGCTGCCAAGTAGCTCACGTTTACCAGCAAATACAGGCACGTAACCAAAGGAATGGCAATCATCACAGCTCTGGGAAGGGTCACCTGGAAAAGGGATGACAGCAGGGTTAGGTGCAGCACATTTATGCCTGCACTGTGGTTTTTTTGTTTGTTTTGTTTTTGCCACCACCCACGTCTCTCATTCAAATTCCTCCACTCCTTAAGCTTTTCCTCAGAATAAGACGTAGATCCAGATTCACATAGCAGTTTTCACACCAGTCTTGTGCAGTTCCAAAGTTAGTCTAAAAAACCCCACAACCAACCAAATAAAATAAATCAAACAAAAAGAACCCACCAAATCTTATTCAAGAGATTTTGGTTTGTAGCTGCCCAGGATGCCTTTCACATATTTCTTGATTTTTTAATATTGATTTATTTATTTGTTATCAGTGTGTTATGTCTCCTGGTGTGCTGCATCTTCCCATAAACATCTCACTGCCATGGACAAAGTTCCAATGTGTGTTGCATCACATTTAACTCCTCCACAGTTTAAATCAAAACAGGGGGTTGATCTCAAAATCTCAAAGGGAATTTGCTCTAGGAAGGAAATATTTCTTTTTTCTTAGTGGCAGGATTGTGTCTTATAACACCACAGGATCATCTGAGGACTCAATAAAATCAACAGTGTCTTATGTAACTGAAAATATTGAGAAATGGCAACTGTATGTGTCTAAGAACCTGAAATATAAATTTCTGCATTCCCCATTCTCAACATAGGACAAGATACAGCAATTCCTAATGGTGGTGCCTGAACTCTGGAAGGGCCTGAATATCAGTGCTCATGGTCATGTGGGAGAGAATGGCCCTGGGATCTTTGCTGCCATTTAGGTTAATATTTAACTGTGTATTTTCATTTAATCTGTAGGATCTTGTGTGCTGATAGAAAGCACACTCTATAAATTCTGCACTCATACAACCCTTGCAAAATAAGAGTTGTTCAGTGCTGCAGTGTTTGATCTGGAAAAAGGGGTAATATGAAACAGAGAAGGCTGATGCGAGATGCAGGTGAGCTACTTCAGTGCCTATAGCGTGGACTGCACAATGCCAAAATATAGATGTTTAAAGACAGGGATCATTCACAGAGTTAGATTCCCTTTCCAGTGAAGCTTGTCTTGCTCTGAAGTTGCCCCTTGATGCTACAGGGAGAGATAAAGTAGTTTTGTAAAGCATAGATTATGGATCATATCTTTAAGGAAATACATGGTGTTAAGAGTCCTCTATGGATTTTAGTATTGAGTGCTTTTCTGAATAAATCTAGGTGTCTACAGTGAGATCCTCTAAACACAAAACTAAAGACAAAAGACAAAACTCTAAAGACAAAACTTCATCCCCAAAGCATCCAAGTGCTGCCTAATAATTTCTTTCCAGCCAATGGATTATTTTACGACTTTCATAGGACCACATGATGGTTTGGATTGGAAAGGACCTTAAAGATTATGTAGTTCTAATCCCCATGCAATGAGCAGGGGTTCCTTCCACTATACCAGGTTTCTCAAAGCCCCACACAAGCTGGCTTTGAACACTTCTGGGGATGGGGCATCCACAAGGTCGCTTGTGTCAGTCTCACCACCTTCAGTGTAAATCACTTGATTACCAGTCTTAACACAATCACAGATAGAATCAAACATATTAACAGCAGGATTATGTAAGTAAAACTCTACTCACTCACTCACTCACTCACTCACTCACTCACTCACTCACTCACTCACCTACCTCAGGCTTCTTCAGTTCCTCAGTTACATAATTTAGGTTGTTCCATCCATCATAGGACCAGAGTCCCTGGTAAAACGCCACTCCAACTGTCCCAATACCTGCAGTCGTGCCTTGAAAACCATTCTGGAAACTCTGAGTTTGTCCCTTGGCAAGCAGCACCAACCCACCCACCACGATCACAAACAAAGCCAAGAGTTTGGCAGCTGTAAAAATGTTCATGACAGATGTTGCCAGCCTCACGTTGAGGCAGTTGATGATAGTTAAAATCAGGATGCAGGCAGCAGCTGTACATTTGATGGCTACCTGCGGAGATGAACATCCTGGGTAGAATGGCGCAACGGCGTACTCAGCAAAGCTCAGACAGACAGCTGCCAAACCAGCTGGTCTCACCAGGATCACAGAAGTGTAGGCGAAAAGGAAAGCAGGAAAAGAACCAAAAATCCTCAAAATGTAAATATATTCTCCTCCAGACTCTTTAATTATTGTTCCAAGCTCAGCATATGACAAGGCTCCAAACATGGCCAGGAGACCACATGCTGCCCAAATCAGCAGGCTGCTGGCAGGGTTCCCCATGTGATGTAGTACCCACTCAGGGGACATAAAGATCCCCGAGCCTATCATGGTGCCTGCAATTAATGACACGCCGCTAATCAGACCGACCTCTTGTTTCAGTTTTAACTTCTCCTTCCCTTCTCTCAGATCTGTGGATGAATGAGGTGGATCTGTCGAATGGAGTGGATCTGTTGTCTTCCTTTCCCTCATTGTGGAAATGTGAGATGTTCTAAGGAAAGAATCTGAAAAAGGATTAAGGCATTTGAATAAGGACTACCTCAGGCTTTAAGGTTTAGTTAATAATTACAAAAGTCACACTGAACTGTTGAGAATCACAAACTGATCTTCTGCATTTCACATTCTTTCATTGCCTGTCTTATCTAATAAATTACACCAAGTTTGATTATTCCTGAATCTCATGGCAAGAAATGATAATGGATAGTATCCAGCACAACCTCTAAATCACTCAGCATATTACTGGACTGTGATCTTGGTTATCTCTCCTTTAAATCATGCTTCAAACAGCATCTGAAATAATGATCAGGTAAGCAAAGTCCCCATGCAAATCTGCACCTTATTCTTTGCTTAAAAGTCAATGTTCAAGCATTCGCTTCAGTGCTCAATCATATTTTCATTCTTCACCATAACATGATCAAACAAACAAGTCTGCTGGCCAACATGCTAAGGCTTTGCTCAACAAGTGTCTTGATCAAAAACCAAAAATGTTTTGCTAAAAACCATCCAGAGACTCTTTTTCTGCACAGTAATAGGGGGCAATGTGGGCTTTTTTCAATTTTAGGAAGTGCAGGAGGAGAAGCGTGAAAAGGCTACAGTTATGTTTTTCCAGGGCCTTTTTACCAGCGTACTTAAGTTGTGCACACCAGACCACAATCTTCAGAGCACTTTGTCTCAGTTCATCGAACACACATTTCACTGCACACACGACAGAAACACAGCACAAGTTTTTACGATACCCCTGATCCTTACTTAGATAACTAACACATAAAATTCCAGACCTTGAGGCAAGTTCTGCTATAAATATGACTATTACAGTGCATGAGGGTGTATTTTGTGACCTGTGATGTGTATGAAGTATTGAGCAGAAGGGAACTTCCACACAGATTCTTTTGAACATGAGCTAAACTTTACTGGAGAGTAACTGTCCTTGGAGGTCTCTTGCAAACTTCTGTTGAGATAAGTACTACAAGGGAGACCTTTCTCTGCCCTTCATGGCAACCACAGACCTTGAATCGTTAAAACGATCTTGTTCTTCTCAAACATTTAAGCTAAAAAAAGCATGACTATAAATAGAGCAGTATTTCTACTGTTTCTCTAAAAATTTCTTCTAAATCATTTAGACTTCTCTTTCTTTGCCTTTTTGTAAAAAAAAAAAATCTAACCAGCTTTGCAGTTCTCTGCAAGAAGAGTCCAGGGTAACTCTTGAACCCTTAACAAAACTCTTGGGTCCATAAGAAAAACAAAACATACAAGTCGCATAATTTCTCATGTAAGGCAAATTAAGTCACTCAAATTTTACCATCAGGTTGAAGGACTTTAAGTTCTCTAAAGAAGAAAAATCCCTCAAATTTCATTAAAAGGTAGAGGGGTTTAGAGTATAAATGTTATTATTAAATTAAGGAAATAATGTGAAAAGTTTGATGGGTTTCATAAAGGATTTCAGAACTCCTAATGTCACCCCTCTAATATTCACTAGGGAATGGATGCCAGCTGGTTTTCTCCTCATTTCAAAGGCCCTTATGGAAGTTCACAGCTGATCAAGGGATAGCTATAACAAAAGTGAAAACTTATCTTCCAAGCAGGTTTTTTAAGCTTTCCCAGCAAAGGTGTGAGTTCTGAGAGTAAACATACACCTTGTACTGCAAGGATGCAAATTAACACATTTCAAGTTAATGGTTTGCAAAGTGGTTGAGAACTTGGAGGGAGGCATCCCAGTAATGCAGAGGATTTTGGTTTGCTTTTACTAAGTGACAGTGCTCTTCTTGTCTGGTTGAACTATTTGTAGTGTATTCTTCTTTAAATTGCAAATGACACTGTAAGGCGAGGCTGGAATACTTCAGGGGTCCAAAGGTCTGAGTTTTTTTCCAGCACTACGGACACTCTACTTTTGTGTGCATCAGTACATGAATTATGTATACCAATCCTTATTGAAAACAAAGGCACAAAATATGGTTAAATCAACGCTAAAGGAAAATTTCATATGACTACAGGTAGTTAAGTATCCGTCTAGTAAGGCTATAGATATGTTTCTCAAATTCTTCTCCTGTTTTAATGAAGGAACTTCTGAAGTGTAAATCCAAAGTTCTTGGAGGGGATTTTTTCAAGCCTTTACTGTTCTTGCTCCTAGAAATTAATAACTTTTAATCTAATGTTGTAGGGAAAAAAAATCAGAATTTCTTCAAACTTGATCATGTCAAAAAAACTTCTGTAAGGCTCCTCATATAACCAGAATTAATTAACTGGTATGTCAATAGCCTCAGTCAATTCCTAGAGGGAAGTCTATTTCCGATCCAGATTCATTGTTACTCAGTTCTAACTGCTTCCACCTAAAGTAATAAGGAATCTAATTAATAATGATAAGAACTTGAGGCTATTCCTGTGGAAGCTAAGGCAGTCTGATTGCTTTGGATCTTTTTTCCATTGTCTTGTTCTTTTTTTGACTGATTTTAGCAGTAAGGAGCAGCCAGAAGATATTTTAGTCAAATGAATCGTTACAATTCTAATTTGTCAAAACTGAGTATGTAAAAGGACAACTCACTAATCCCTTCCAAAAGGGAGAGGCATAAGGAGGAGTAAAAAAATACAAGTTCTACTTTCTCCGACTGTGGAGTACCAGAGCTTTGCTGCCCAAGCTGTAACCTAATAAATCCCCTACCTGAACAAGTCTCACTTTGACACTGCAATGGAGGGTTGCCACCTACTGGTCACGAGCAATATTGCGACATGGCTCAGTCTGCATTTGGGTTTGGTATTTTCCATTCCTGGCTGAAAAGAAAGCCTACTGAAAGTATTACTTCTTCAACATTAAGATAGCACAAATAGACTTTATTCGAGTTGTGAATGAAAATTCTCCTTAATGTCCTTATGGCTGTTTTTATCTCAGGAGTAACTATGAGGACTAGAGAAAACTAATTTAAAGAAAAGGTCAATGTCAGTGGTAAAAACTAGGCAAAACATGTGGGCAAGTATTTAGCAATATTGAATTTTAGGTCTCAGGAGTGATATTTGGAACATAGTTATGGGCTTGGTTCCCCTGTCCCATGCTTGGAAAAGAGTTACAAATCTCTGCATGGGATTAAAAATAACCCGTAATCTGAGGATGTAGAGGCCAAAACCAGTGCCCATAACTTTATTTGGAGGCAGACACCAATATAATACTTATAAAATTGTGCAAGGATCAAGATTTTTTTTTAATTATTTTTTAAATTATTTTAAAAACACACTGAATAACAAACATCAAGTTGTATGAGAGGTACTAAATGTTAGAGAATTCATCCAGGACATAAGGTGTGGGTTTGATGGCCTTCTCTACTTAAGAACATGGAAACCCACAAATTCAGCTTGAATACTTTCACATCGAAAATGCAAGATTTGAACTGATCTTGATGCCTGTGCTTGCCATATAAGTAGAGATGCCTGACTGAAAACAGAGAGGAAATAAAGGCCAAGAAAGTGGAGCTCTGAAATACATCGAGCCCAGAAGAAAGATCAGAGCAGAGAGACGACAACACACCCCAGATGTCCTGTATGAAAACAAACAAAGGAAAGAGGACTCACTGAGAGGTATCTGCCTGGGGAACTGGTGGCCCATGTGTTTGACTCTAAGGCTCTACATCCCCACTGCATCCTAGCTCTTCTCACATCTGAGCCTTGAAAGAATGCAGCTTTGAGCCTCCACCCCACTGGAGATGGCCTGCACCCATCAGCTTCTTTCATGTTGTGCCCAGGGGCCAGCAGTGGTTGTCCCCAAGGAAACAATGCCCCAGCATGAAAAACAGGGCTCCTTGTGCAGCAGAGCTCTGGCTGGTATTTTAAAAATGCCAATGTGAGCTGCAGCTAACAAAACAAAAACACATCTTGGGCTACTAGGAGTAGGATGGTGGGGTGGAAATGACATTTCTGAGAATGCAGGACAGCCCTAAGCTTCACAACAAGAATCATCACTAAAACTGAGCTTGCTTATATTTGGAGTATCTGCCTTTCTCTGTCATGTTACAATTGCGGATCTGAAGTTGGGGGGTTAAGAGTGAATCTTAAAGCAAATAATTTACCATGAGCTGAGTTAGTGCTCCCTGTCTGGGTCTGCAGACAGCCTGCAGCTGAGCATGAGCCTCCCTGTTCCTGCTCAGCAAGGGCTCAGCATATTCTGGTTCTGCAACTATTAAACTTTGAAAGACTTGCTTTTGTTTTATAGATATTCTTTATTAAAATGTATTTGGTGTCCCATGTTTCCAATTAGACACTGAATATTTTGTTTAGTTATCTTACTGTGTTCAAGAGGAAGCTGCTAGTGCCATACTGCACCCCTTAAAAACAATGGGATCCAGGTAGAAGGAAATCTCAAAGGCTCAGGAGCAGGCTGTCCCTGTGTGCCAAAAGATGAGTCAGTGGGAAAGAAAACCAGCCTGACTGAATAGGGAGATTTTGCTGTAACTCAAAGAAAAAAAAAAAAAGAGAGTTTATGACCTTTGGAAGAAGGGGAAGGCAACGCAGGAAAAATACAAGGACACCATTGGGTGATGTAGAGAGAAAATTAGAAAGGTGAAAGCTCAGCTAGAACTCAATCTAGTCACCACTAAGAAAGATAATGAAGAGTGTGGAGGATGAGAGGAAATGGCCTCAAGCTGCACCAGGGAAAGTTCCTGTTGGATATCAGGAAGAATTTTTTCACCCTTTTTTGAAAAGGTGGTTAAGCATTAGAATAAGCTGCAGAGGGAAGTGGTGGAGTCACCATCCCTGGTGGTGTTTAAGAAACAACTGGTTGCAGCATTTTGTGCTAGGGTTTAGTTGGCATGGCGATGTTTGGTCAAAGGTTGGACTTGATAGTCTTGGAGGTCCAACCTTTATGATTCTATGATACTAGCTGCTCTAGAAGATACTGATGGAGTAAGATGAAACACTGATGAAATGCAAACCACAGAAGACCAGCTGAAAAGAAATAATTACGACTTAGGAAAAGTACTGATCCCACTGCTGCTTGCACAGGTCAAGTTAATCTATCAGGTGCTATTGGTACTTTTTCTTTCAGCAACTGAGGGAAATGATGCAAACTTCTTCCTTCATTCTGTATTTCCTGGGTTTATAGCTATACATGTATACAATGTATGTGTGTGTCTGTGTATATATACACACACAATCTGTCCTGTTTTCTTTTCCTAGCAACACCTTAAATTAGCCTTAATAATTTATTTGCATTTGTTCGTACTCTTAAGAACTCCTTTTAAATGTTGGAATTAAGTTTTCATTTATTTATTAAGTTTAATTCAAGATTAGATTATCTTGTCCTATACAAAGTCTGCTTTGCAGAATCATTACCAAATGAATGGTGTCATTACCAGAATGCAAATAAACATTTTCATGAACACTTTCTACCAAAAAAGATTAGAAATAGAACTTAAACATGCCAAAATTCTATTTAATCACTGAAATGTGTTCCTACATTTCTGAGTAGATGCACAATAATACCTTCAATAACACAAGATAATTTTATTATTTTTAAAATAAATTTTTGCAACACATGCTTAGAGCTTAACCTGTAAATCTATACTCACTCTGTTACATAGCATTCTACAATAAAATAGTTTCCTCTGTATAACTCTTGTCAGAAACATCATAGTCACATTGACCCAAATAATTCCAGTTTTCCTCTGGGGAAAAGGGGACATAGTAACTGCAAGTACTAAACTGAATTCCTTAAAAACTTCACAAAAACTGATCCCTATTTTTGAATGAAACCCTGGACCAGAAGTGACATTTAGAGCCCACAGAAGGCAGCTCCCTTCCCCCGCCTGCCCCACTGCTACTATAACGTCTTCCCAATAACCCTGAGGACTGAAAGGCTGTTTGCCCAACCTGCCTCTTTTCTTCTTCTTAATCACCAAAATGAGGGAAGCACCAGCTTTTGTAGTGTGGCACAGCAGAGGACCTGCTCTACTGGCAGGGGACTAGGAAAAGCACGTGGAGAACAGCGAGGAAGGAAAATAGGGTAAGGTTGCTTGCAGCAGCTGGTGAAAGTTTTGTGAGTTGCCTCCACCTGTTTGCTTTCCCTGGGCCACAGTCGGGAGCGCAGGGTGGGGCTGGGTGGCTTATCCCTGCCTGGTACTGCTGCTGTCAACACGTGTGAGAGAGATCACCCTGCCACTGCTCTCCCCCCACGCAGAGGTGGGATGTGCTTCAGCTTGCAGTCAGGGCCAGCATGAGAGCAGGGTTTGCCCCTACATGCCCAAAACATTTTCTTTGTGGAGTGGCTATAAGCTGTGTGATGGGCTCTGTGCCATCCATGCTTCCAGCCCTGTGAAGTTGATCACCTGAGATAAGCTTAGCTAGGGTCAAGGGGGCTCAGCCAGTCTCCATACCAGTTACTGCCTAGCTTCCCACAGAGCTAGGACAATGGGGTAATTTTAATGCTGTTTATAACATCACTTAGACTCTGTCTAATATAAAGAGAAAAGCAGTGTTTGCCTGGAAAAGTCACATAAGTTATGACACTCTTTAACATCTCTGGCTGGTGCTCTATGAAGTTGCAACAAACATGCATTTTCCAGCTAATGCTTCATTTTGTGCATTTTTACCAATAGAAAAACTAATGATCTTGGGAAGAGAGTGATGTGTTGAGACTAATTCCTCCCATTATATGCTTTGGTTAAAGTTAAACATAGATATAAATAAAAGGAAAGATTAAATGGATTAAGCATTTTTTTCTTGGCCTTCCAGGGGAAGTATGTGTGGGAGATGGGAACCAGGTTTTCACTTTCACTTGAGATTATATGAAGAAAAGAACTGTGCTAAAAGGTTTGGAGGACTCTTCCTGGTCTAGAGATCATAGCTCCTTAATCACCCTTGTCAGTGATGCAGCCAGCATGATGTAACATGGATGTACAGGAATCATTCTTAAGTAGTATTGTTCTCTTGAATAAAAATTGGATGTATCTACAGATGATGTCCTCTAATTCTTAGACCTTAGCCAAAATGAGTGGAAAGGCATTCTTATTTACATGTATAAACTTCCTGATTTGCAATCCACTAACAGGATGTATTACGAGGGAAGTTTTCCAGCCTAACTTGATTTCTGTCTGGAGCCAGCTCGAGCCAATAGGCAAAGCAAGCCACAGGCTGCAGGGTGTGGTCTCGTGCCTACTTTTCCTGTGCCAGGGAAATGGGAATTGGTTATTCCCATTTGAGGAGCTAATCTCTGCTTCCCGCTTGCAAAGCTCTTTGCTCCCAGTGTCACAGAGACAGCAAAGGTATAGCTGGCTGGGTGGTGGGTTCCTCCCCCAGCAGGTCCCACAGGAAAACAAAGCAATTCTCCTCCCTCTCACCCTGCCTTTTCCATTTTCTGCTCCAGATGCTGGCTCACCCTTGGGTCCCCACCCCAGCACTGGGGGTGCAGATGCACAAACGGCTGTTGGGCCCTGATAACAGATTAGCTGAAGACAGAGGTCCTGTACTGCAAGAGAGGGAGAGCTGGCTCACAAAAAGAACTTGAATTTTGCAATATTTAAAAATGCATTGTTTCAGCTCAATGAATTTCTTGTTTCATTCTGTGTTTGACTAACTGCCTAGGAAGAAGGATGCATCAGAAACAAGGGAAGTACTTTAGAAGTCTGTAAAACCTGCAGATATAATTAAAGGTAAGCCCACAGAGGTATGAATACACTATTATTATTTATGTAATATGTGCATAACATTGGCACCTACTATTCAGTATTACAGTGCTCAACCACTTTGTTTATGCTCAGGAAGCAAGATGGAATTTCCCTTCCTCAGTCTGTGTCTGGTATTCTGTACTCACTGTGCTGTGCCTTGCTGCTCTGAAGGCATGCTGGCACAGAAGGAGGTTTGGGTTCTCTGTGTGGAAATGGGGGCCAGTGGGTATGTCTTCATACTACAATGAGTCAGAACAGAGGTCTGAACTAGCTCTGAGCTAATACAGCTGTGCTCCATTTTGGTATTTAAATGATGCGTCCAGTCATCTTGTTGCTTGTGGTTGGGCCCCCTTGACATGTACAAGAACAGGAAATGCTGGCGAGCTTCAGGTGCAGTTAAGATAGAAGAAAAAATAGCCTAGTGATTACACCAGGAGAGCAGAGATGACTGCAGATGTCCAAATGTTAACCTAAGCAAAGTCCACTTGGTGTTAAGGCTGCTGGATCAGAAGAGCCTTTGGCAATGGGGAGGATCAGTATTTGATATGGCAAGAGGTAGAAGGGTGTTAATGAACCTAAGACATGAAATTATGTAAGTCAAAGTTCTGTTGCAGATCTTTCTTCTAGTTTATCCTTTGCACTAATGCTTCTCATTTTTAAAGATACAGATAAGTTCTAGCACATGCAAGTTATGTTGGTGAAACTCTATGCAAAAAAATCAAACTCTGAATAGGCTCCTAGGGCTCTTATAATATATTTCCCTATGAGAGGGAAAAAAAGCATTCTTCCCACTCTTCCTTGTTCTGATATGGCTGAATTATGTCATCCTAAGTGTGCAAAAAAAAAAGTATATATCCATATTATTCAGAGTTCTTGTGCTTGCTTCCATCGCCTCAGATATTTCTTTGAATTTTTTTCCCCTTTGAGAAATTAGAATGTTTACTTATTACTGCTTAATATATGAAATGAGTGACAATTAATTTGATGCCTAACTCTGAGGTTTCTTTCTTTGTACTGAGTATCATATGCAATCTTCAGCTCTAAGAGCCACAGCCTGCCTCTATCATGGAGTGTTCCCAGAACCTAATTCTCCGCTGGAAAGAAAAATATACATCTATTGAGACATGCAGGCTTTTTTTTTTTTTTTTTAAGATAAGTATTAATGGCATTCTGTTGGCAAAGTGAATGTTAATATAAAAATCAGCTGGCATCATGTCTGGGTTTGCTCTCCACAGCTATTCAATTTCATTGATGGACGAGAGAGGTGATGCCATTAGTGACTCTTGTTGTCTTACAACGGCAGTCTCTGGTGGCTGTGACTCTGAGATTGTTTATGAAGTTTGTTGGGACCTCAGCCAATTATGAAGGGATGAATGACTCAGGGACCAAAGCCATCCTGCAAGAGAAACAAGTCCTCAGCTGACACCTCCTCCACCATTATAGCATAGACTTACTTAGCAAAGCATTTCCAAGAGGGACATTTCTTTCTTGGGACAAGTTCATAATGATCTGCGCTGCAGGGCTGTGCACTCCACTCACTGACACCTCCTCTCATGCATTTCCTTTAAACACGTTGTTCTTGTTCTTGCAGAATTATTATCTTGCTGATAATGCCTACAGGAGCAATGACCATATATGGAACTGCATGGTAAGTCAGCATTTTAGAACAGTAGTATAGTAATGAGTCATTCAAAAATGGGATTAGTGATAAAATTTACTATAATACAATTCTGAATTTTCTGTTAGTGCTAAACTCATGTGCACTAGCTCAGTATGTTATCCAGTTGCTATCTAGTCTGTAAAAAACCCAGAATACAAGTCTTCCCTGAAGAAATTTACAGGTGCACATCCAGGTAGGGGGAAACAAATGGAGATAATACCGCAGTTTTGAGCAATAGAGCAGACTGGCCTTTTTAGCATACTGAGAGGCTGGCTGTTGTCAAATGGATTTATGGGCATACTAGAGGAAGGCCTTTTTGTACCAGTTTTTGTGTTAAATGGGAAGTTTGAAGGATAAGTAACTCTTCTGATTCTTCCCACACATGGGATAAAAAGCTTAAAACATTAAAACTGGACAATGAATGCAGTTGCATAATGTGGGTCAAATGTTTACATATCAGAAGAGAGGTTCAGGCAGGCTGTGAAGATTGAGGGAATTCAGATGACAGTATCAGTACAAGGAGAAGCTGCAGAAACTGAGTTAATGAACAAGTTAGTGGTCAAAAGCAATAGAACAGATCAGCCCTGACTGAGCAGATGAATGGCTGTGGCAAGGAAAGGCTGTGCTTGTGAAGCAATGTTGGAGCAAAAGGATGCATGAATGGGAAAGTCCCATTGTGGAAAGAGTCTGCAGCTCCTAAACCTGTTTCTCTGAGGCTCTGGGAACAGATTATCCAAGAGGGAGGCTTGGCTCACTGGGACAGAGTTCTTACTGCAGTAAACCCTCCTATGTATTATGGTCAATGCCGGCCTAAAACATGAAATACAAACTAATTCCAACAGCATGCATCTAGCAGCATGTGTAGTGACTGTAGCATTTCAGATTCATTGATTTTATTAATTAATTTTAAGTCTCTTAACAAAACAGAATGCAGAACCCAATGCATTGGGTGCCTAGATTTGGTATGCAGTGGCAATGTGGCAGAGTTAATTTCAGGATGGGATCTGCTCCTGCAAATGCATGAAAGTACATCCAGATCAGCACAATTTATCAAGATGTAGCTCACAAGGGACATGCTAAGCATATAAACCACCATTCCAAGGCCCTGCTCTGGAACTTGGACAGGTAGCTCCAATGGCTCCCTAGCTGAAGGGCTGTCCCTCAGCGAAGGTGTAGGTAGATAACTGCAACTGTTATTTCAGAGAACTCAGAGGTTCACACATCCATGACTGCCCCTCTTAAGCTATAGAATGACAGCTAGACTGGGGATTAGATGGGGGATAGTTAGATTTGGGTTTGGACTAGAGGGTCATCAAATCCCTTCCACCCCAAACAGCTCTATGCTTCTCTGACTGCAAGGCCAGCAAAGCCATTAAGCAGAAGATCTGAGATGAAGATATTGACTTCTTCCCTGCAGAACAGCCCAGCTGCAGTAGAGGGCAGCCAAAGTAGGCTGCTGATTTTGGGGACTCTCTCCAAGGAAGTCATGCCTGTAAATCTTGAGCAAAGGAATCAAATCTGGGTGCTCCCTCATCCTGGGAGTGAAGGATGTCACATACTCTTTGTTTTAAAAGAGTGCGAGCTTTTGCAGAGACCTTAATTTCTTGTGGAGATGGTTTGAGAGTGTCTACCATACCTAGTTGTTTCATTTTCATGGAGGAATACCTTAGTTTTAATGCAGATTAATTATTTGTTACCCTGATAGATCCAACAGCACTGTTTGTCAAAACTGCTGGAGGACATGAATATCATGGCACAGGATAAATTCTGTTTATGTCCAGAGTTTTAGGTCCTGAAGTTTGTGGCTTTAGAGGATATAGACTTCTTCATGATTAGGCACTAACTGAGCAGGGGTGGTTAGGGCTGCAGCTTTCAGTTCCTGTGAGTGGTCCTCAGTTAAGTGCCTTACCCAAGGTGTCAGAGGAAGACTGTGAGGAGGGCAAAGGCATCCAGGCTTTCCATATCCTTGGCTATTGTCTTAAACTGTAGAATGTGTATTTATTTAATATTTTTCATTGAGGATAGTTATTCACAGAAAAAAACAAAGCATAACTGTGTTAAAGGAATTTATCTGAAACGTCTGGAGTATAAGCAGAGCCCAGGCAGCTGTTAACACATCGTTAAAAAGAGGAACAGCTAGGAAATACATTTTGTAATGGACTGATATCAAGTTAAACTATCTAAAGCATTAAGTGTTTTCAAAGTTTCCACTCAGAACAAGGGTAAGAGAAAAAGGCATTTCTTGAACTATTTTAGCATTAGTCAAAAACTTTAGTGCCATTATTAAATTGTGAGATGTGTGGTGGTGTTTTATTCTTTTTTTCAGAAAAATACTTAAGAAAATAATCAAATAATTGTATTTATGAGACCAAATCCCAAACATTTTTCTGTTTCATTATCAGGTTGGATTTTTCTGAGAAAAAGCACACTGAGAAGTACACTGACGTGGAAATTATACAAGCTTATGCTTATCAAATGCATGTTCAGTTCTTTGTGAAGATTTGATGCTTTATACAAACACTGGTTAGAATTATTGAGGACAAACAGGGTCCCCAGAAGGGTCAGAGCTGGAGAGGTGGTGTGATGCAGACCAGCTGCTGTAAGTGTTCAGGATGCCAAGAGCATAACAGGGTTTCCTTCAGTCCCAGCTGGTCTGCATGAAGGAAAGGGCTGGCTTGGAGGCTGACTTAGAGGCCTTCCCTCCCCAGTAAGCAAAGGAATTGGCTTTTCAGCCCTGCAGCCTCCCTGGAGACAGCCCCAGGTGGCAGTGGGATGGGACACTGGGGATCACAGAGATTAGCCATGTGAATGGCAGCAGGCTGCAGACATCTGAGTATTTAGCTGACTAGTATTAGGCTCAAGAAATCATTTTAAATTCTTACAGAAATGTTTCTATCTTTATCAGGAGCTGGGAACTTTTATGTTCTTAGCCATGTCTATAAATACTGAAAACAGTGAGGATTTTCTCCTTTGAGACATCTCTATTTTTAAGAACACAGTTGGTAGTCACAGACATCTCATCCACACAACTGCTGCGCCAGCAGTAGCACCAGTACAGGTGCTATTCCTGCAGCCCAGCTCGCCTGCCTGGAGTCACTGCGACAAGCAGGGCCTGACTCCTCCCTGCCCACATCAAGGGGTCAGCAGCAGCAACTGTGCAGTGCCCACAGGAAGGAGAGACAGGTTTTGTCTGAAGGTTTGAGCTGCAGATGGCATCTGTCACTGTTTCCTGCAATAGAGCACGCTTTAACCAGGCTCTTAAAGAATGGGTAAAAAGGCAAAATAGGGGATTTTATTGTGAAATGTGTGTTTTAAAATGTCACTGACATGCAGAGATCCCTCTAATTTTTAGGGGCTGCTGAATATGCAGAATTAATGGTCATATTGAGTGAGGTTATCAAGATGCAGCTCTGGCAATGCCTACCAACAACAGAACTGTATTTATCAACAGCACCACCTTCCTGTACCAGTGATCCCATCTTCAAGTCTCACAGGGGAAGAAAATAATTGGCTCTTTGCCCAAAATCACCACACAATAACTATTAGCAAGCAGTTAACTCATAAATTAGTAAGTGGTGCTGAGATGCATTTTTGTTTGGTGCAACACACATGGAAACAGCACATCCCACAGGTGGTGCTGAGTGTGGGGACCTCAGGAGTCACCAGGGACTACTGGGGACCCCTCAAACAGGCCTCACCTCCTTTTTGTCTCCCAGGCCCTCAGGTGGGCACCACCTCCCACCGCCACACTTCCTGAAAAGCCTAAAATCACAGAATCACAGAATTGATGGGATTGGAAGGGACCTCTAGAAATCATTCATTCCAGCCCCTGCCCTGCCCCAGTCTTGCCCTGCCCCTGTCACAGCAATGTGTCTAGGTGGATTTTTAATGCCTCTGGAGATAAAGATTCCATGAGCTCCCTGGGCAGCCTTTTCCAGTGCTCTACCACCCTCAACGTAAAGTTGGAACTTGTGTTTTAGTTTGTTGCCACTGCTTCTCTCACTAGGAGGATGATGCTCTTGTCATCACCCCTTAAAAGTCTGGCACCAGCCAGGCACTTCAGGCTGGAGGAGACTGAGGGGAGACCTCATTTCAGTCTTCAACATCCCTCATGAGGGGAAATGGAGGGGCAAGTAGGAATCTCTGCTCTCTGGTGACAGTGCGAGGATCCAAGGGAGTGTCTTGAAGCTGTGTCAGAGGATGTTTAGGTTAATATCACAAAAAGGTTTTTCACCCAGAAGTTGGTTGGAGACTGGAACAGGCTGACCCAAGACAGTGGTCACAGCACGAAGCCTAAGAACATTCAAGAAGAGCTTGGACAACATTTTAAGGCACACGGTGTGACTCTTGGGATGTCCTGTGCAGGGCCAGGAGTCAGACTTCTTGATCCTGATGGGTACCTTACAACTCAGCCAATTCTACGATCCTCTTGCCCTTGACATACTCATATACATTAACGATATCCCCTCTCTGTATTCTCTTGACTGAACAGGCCCAGCTCCACAGTGTCTTCTCATAAGGGAGATGTTCCTGACCTCACATCGTCTTTGTGGCCTCCGCTGGATCCTCTCCAGTAGCTCTCTAGCTCAGGTCTGAGAAGCCCAGACCTGGACACAGTAAGTGAAAGTGAGCACAAACACACAGAGCCAAACACGAGCCCTGCCCTGTGGCGGGAAGGACACGGACAGGGACATTCCCGTCCCGCGCTGCCCGCGCTGAGGGGCGGCGGGCAGCGCATGCGCGGCGGAAGGGGCCGGGGGCCGCCGCCTCCTCCCTCCGCCTCCCCGCGGGCCGGGCCGGGGCGCGCAGG
>VXBI01012389.1:278987-358435 GCA_013397375.1 Toxostoma redivivum | reverse complement strand
GCCGCCTTTGTGTCCGCCCGGGAGCGGCGCCGAGGTGGGGACGGAGTGAGCGCCGTGAGGGGCGGCGGCGCCCTGGGAGCGAGCGAGGGAGGGGCGGCATTGTGCACTCGGAGGGGCTCGGGGGGAGCCGACCCCGGCTCGCCGGGGCGTGCGGGGCCGGGTTGGTGCCCGGGAAGGCGTCGGGGGCCCGGGGTAGGCGGGGGCGGACGCAGCGCTGGGGCTACAATGGGCTCTGGCTGGGGGAAAGCGGAGACGGGGGCGGCGCTCGGACCCCACGGGCCGTTGCGTGGCTGGGATCACACGGGCTTTGTTCGAACGCACGAAAAACTTGTGTTATTTTTTTAGCGCTCTTAAAGATAATAACCGCTTCCTGAGCGTGCAGCGAGAAGGCCAAATGCCTTTGGTAGCTGGTAGCGCACAATGAAGCGATAGGGTTTGATTCTGCTTCAAACGTGCCTGTGCATACCACAATAACAAAAAGTTGAGGCAAATACCTCCTGTCCTGAGTGGATCGTGCATACGGCGAACAGTTTGGGGTTCATCTCCGGGGCAGTTATGGTGCAAAGGTTTTTGCTTTTTTGTTTTGGCATTGTTTTCTTTCGTGTATTTCCTAAGGCCAGACTCTTACTTCCTTGAGAGAAAATTAATATTTTTGGGAGGGTTCATATTCTTCTGGTTTACAGTTTGTAGCAAGATGGCTTAATACCAAAATATGCCGCGTGTTTGAGATGTGATAAAAAGGTTCTTATCACCTGATTTCGGGATGCTTTTTTCTGAGCAGTTAAGTGTGTATGACCAATGAGAATCGTAAAACTCTTAATTCGCCTAATACTCACATGCTGCATGTTGACAGAACTGTAGTTTATTTTACGTTCTCTTTGTTCCATCTCCACTGAAATCAGGCCTTCATAGTTTCAATGAGCTGATGGTGTAGCTCTTCAGGTATGAAGAGCGGGATATGAGTATATATTCGAAATATAATTACTATGCCATGTTACCATTTTTACACATAAAGCATAGGTTTTTGTTACTTTTAGTCACATCTAGGTTTAAAACCAGATGTTAACAACACTCGCAGTTTTGTCAAGAAGCTGAGGGAAATGTTGCCTGCTTTGCTCAACAACTCTGTGTCAACGCGAATATAAATATGTTAGGGAAGTGGGAGAAGGAAACTCGAATAAAAAGGGAAATGCTAATTTAGTGGTGGTGTAGTTTGGGTTATTTGTGTGGAAATGACACCAAATCACCTGACAGTTTTCTGAAGTGTTCAGAGTTAAAAATTTGGAATTTGGCCCAGGAGAATGGTTAGTAGGCAAATGCATGTGAGAAACTGCTTGATAATGCACATTCTGCAGTTTATTATGTGGATGTTGCGCATAGGAAAGTCCATGTAATTTGAATACTATTTTTCTGCATTAATAAGAATGGTTTGGTTTTATTTTTTTCCTGTAGTGTCACTGTGTAGTACTGAATCTTTTTCTTCTGTGTTAGGGATGTTGGCACAGCACTGAGGCAATTGTCATTGTATCTGGTATCGTGATTGAGCTAATAGTGCAAGCAGTTGGCTGAAAGAGCTGGGCTTGCCTGTCTTTTTATGAGAAGGTCCCTCTTAAACTCTTATGACAGTTTATATTAAATCTTACACTGGATTGTGGAGTACACTGAAGGCTTCATGTAGATGTTTTCCTTGGGTATTTCTCTGCAATATTCTTAGTGGGCCAGATGTTGCAGATGTTTACAGTGTATTAACAGAACATCAGCTTGCTGAATACTGTGAACTAGATCTGATTTTCAAACAGCGCTTTCTAATTCACTTTTAGATATTGCCCCCTCCCCTTGATTTAGTGATATTTGAGTGTGCACTGAATAATCAGCATGTGTAGAAGCACTGTCCTTGATAATTTCATCTTTTTCGTTGCACAGTGGTTTCCAAAATTCAAAGCTATTAGAATAAGTTTTTATACACAGAGGCAAGTAAGCCAGTAGAGGGTTTGAATTCTTGTTTGTCTTCCTGCCTTTTTTTTGAATGTGGAATTATATGAAACTTAACTGTCTATTGTACTAAAAAGAAACATAAATTCTCTTGAATGTCAAATTCTCTGTAAATCTGATTCTCCTGTAAAATAAGCATTAATACATTTTATTTTCTTTTTTAAAAGTTTGATAGAAACTCTACAGAGGAAACAACTTAAGACAGTAGACATGATGTATAAATGCTTTTCATTGTGTGTATCAAAAGTGTAGGTATGTAAGAGAGTTATCAGTCTTCTTTCTCTTCAAGTAATTTAGGTAAAAATGTTTGCCTCATTTAATTGGGATTTCCTCACCCATAAGTGTTGTCTTGCTTATTCTACATAAGTCAGTGCCCAGGCCTTTGTCTTGGCAGTGAGGAAAGAAATCTTTTCTTTAAAAGCTCCTGTAATAAATAATACTAATTGTGTAGTGTTGTTGGTAATGAAGTTGGAGGTACTTCACAGTCATACAGTAGAAAAACATTTTAAATTACATCAAAACATGTAAAGGAATCAGTTCTAGCTGCTCCAGTGTCATTCCAAACAAATTGTATAAAATTTATGCAATGGCTTGCATGCTGAAACTTTACAGCAAGATTTAGTTTGGATCTCACTCAAAGTACCTGCTGTGGCTTTTAGAATAGTAGGCAAGAGTTGATACGTGAAATGTTCACAATGTTTAGCTTACAAAAAAGACTTCTTATCTCTAAAGATTATATTTTATTATTGCTTAACAGATACTTTTTCTAAACATGGTTACTTAAGAGCGGTTGTAGGTATGTAGAAGAAATACATCTGAGGAGGTTATGACAACCATCTTAGGAGTTAAGAAGGAAATGCAAAGCTCCATAGCAAAAGCGTCTCAGTAATAATGCACATTTGACTTTTTTTGCCAGTTGTCTGTATATGCATCCATTAGTGCTAAACTCTAGTGGTGATATGATCTGCTGTCCTCTGCAGGCTATGCTAAAAACACATCTGCAGCCTTTCTAGGCAGGCTTATTTTTTGACAACAAATATTTGTGTACCTTGGACTAAGTCATCTGGTGTATGTTTTGTGGTTGTGATTATTCTTAATTTGCTTCATTAAGGTATTGGTAAAAGTCTCAGTTACAGGTAATAGGTCTGGTTGTCTGTCTTTCCGTATAATGCCTCCAGTATGTAAATCCTAATGGACATAAGTGGAGTCATGTCAGACCTATATGTTCATGTCTTTGCTCTTAGATTTCATCCGTGTTTTTTTAGGAAGAGTTTTGGGTGATGGATTGAACTAGTCATATAGTCATTTTGCATGGCTGATACGAAGTTTCACGTAGAATTAGATCGTAAATCTCTTCGAAGAGGAAGTGAGTTTTTAAAAGCTGCATTAAATTCTGTAACTCTGCACGTGTGTATTGATTAAATACAAAGCTAGACTTGCTGGAAATGACTTTGTGTTGTTGATCTAAAAATAAGGAGTCTGGCTTGACTCATATTTTTCAAATATCTTCTGTTTGTCTCCTCTGTGATATATATTGTTTCAGTTTTAGTTGGTACAGTGGTACATGGTACCATGTCATGGTACAGTGATGAGTTAATCATGTTGTCTGAAGAAGTTGCAGAAATCATGTTATTACAGTATTTTGACAATAAGCAAATATCTACTGTAACAGTACTGATAAGACAAAGTAGCTTTAGATCTTCCATTACTCACAAAACCAAGATTGTTCAAAATTATAAAAACATACTCTTACCATATAACTGTCTGTATATTATATTTTTCCTTAAATATGTGACATTTGGTAGTCTGTAAGACTCAGTGAATAATGTAGAATTGTGTAGAGGGATTAAGGGACTGTTTTATTTTGTCTTTATTTGAGATCTAAGTGTTGTAGTTTGGCTTAATATCTACCCACATATGTTAGATTTTAATTGGATTTACCACTTTCCTTTAGCATGAAAAATAAGACTTTTGTTGGACTTGAATATTTTTTTCTCCCTTAAAAAGTACTTATTTTAGATTGTAGTATTTTGGGTTTTATTTTTTTCCATTCACATACTAAAAGGCTGATAACACATAAGTTATGGTAGATTAGGACTATGTGAAGATCATTAAGTGTGGGTGTTCAGGCAGGGACAGGTGTTTTTTCCTGAGAGGATTTTTTCGATACCAAAGTGTTTTGCTGTTGTCATTTATAATTGTTTTAAGGCAAGTCTTAAATGTTTCACAAGTGATCTGATTAGTTTAATTTTAATCTGAGCCTGAAATCTTTTTTTTGTGAAGACCCCCACATGTACTGCTGTGTAGATTAGACGTTAATGTGAATTACTATGTTAGAATGTTATGTGGCTTAACACGTTTGAAAGAATAACTGAGGCTGGGGTGTAAGACTGAGATGTAGTTCAGATAGAGAAGTTAGTTTTCTATGCTACTTTGTTACAGAGTCTACTAATTATAGAATCAGACATAGCAGTATAACAAAATTAGTGATTTTACACATCATGCTGAGTAATAATGTAAAAGAAACTGCTGCCTTTGTGATTAAAAATTGTATTTTGATTTTTTTAGCAAGGAAGTACGTGGGCAAGCATTTATAATGTATGGAGCTCTACCATTTTAATATATTGTTTTGTAAAAACCTCTGTGGTGCTTTTTTTCTCTTTGGAGTCTTAGTTGGGCAGTGGCATTTAAGATTTAAAGTTTAAATCAGTAAACATATTTCCCTATAAATATTGTTCCTGTATTGCTTGGACTTAGTTTGGTTTTGTTTTTTTTTTTTTTCCCCTGTCTTAATTATTACAGCTATATATTGAAAGCTATGTAGGAGAACCTTTTATGTTATCAAGAGTTTTTCTTTTAAGCTTTCTATGTGGAGTGAGCATTTCTTATGTCCTCCTAGGCGTGGATGAAGTGTCCTGGCTGGAGATCAGAGGCATGGTGCACGTGAACATTGATCCAGAAGTCAGTGGGGTTGGAGTAGGGGTTGCCCCAGCTGGAGCAGTAGCTGCATTTACATCAGGGCCCAGTTGAGGTGGAAACACTCCTCACACCATCCCTGTAACTGTGGTGTCAGGTGCTTCCAGTATCCAGGTACCCCCTCAGTGGATTTTCTCCATGCCCCAGTTGGAATTTTTTCCAGCAGCAGGCTGGAGGGCAGCTGTGAGTCTGGCAAACACTGCTGCCCCACAGGAGATGGTGTTCATATAGGTCATACAGTAGTCAGTGATTTGTTTTTAATCAGAACAGTTGCTGTGTTATGTGTCAAATCCACATCTTTAAGAATAATGTGTGTGAATTAAGCTGATTTTTCAAGGCTGTAATAATACAACCTGAAACTTGCCATTAATTTTGTTAAAGCAGTTATACATTAAACTGCATAAAATAATTTTGGAATGTTCAGTTGGAATCATTTGTTTAACTTGCATAAGCATATCATATTTCTCTGACTGCCTATTTTTTATCAGAATATGATAAAGTAATTAGTTTTGAATTTATGCGAAGCAATTGGTTCGGTTTGAATAGGCACTCACTCCTGGTAGGCTTTATGAGAAGTAATATGCGTTTAGTACTGAGTCTTAGTTGTTACACTTAGAGATAAGAATGTTTCATTCAGGTGAAATAGGAGTAGAATTAAGTGTAGATTAAAATGTAACTCTCCTTTTGCATATGGTAACCTAGGAGACAAAAAAAGTCCAGTTTTAAGTATTTAGCCCTCAAATGTTTGATACAGCTTCCTAAGTTTCTTTTAAAAACTTTTGTTTGGATTTGAAGGTAGGAATTACTTTCTCCCCCAGGATTCTGGTAGTGTGCCACAAGTTTAGGTCCACAAGGAACTTTTTGCACCTTCTCAAGCCCAAGGACATAGGAACTGTCCTCAAAGAAAGTAGTAAGTGTAGGAGCAAATGTAAATAAACAAAATTTGGTGACCTTACAAGCAGGAATGCCTGTTGTGTCTTCATCTTTTTCTTGACCTGTTCTTTCTCGTTCTTTAATTTCTTTTTGTATTTTGTTTCTGGCTTTCCCTTTTACTATTTTCTTCCTCATATATTGACCTACATAGCAAAATAGAAAACCTTTTACCTGACATCCTACTTCATGCTGTATCACATTCTTTATTACTTGTACAGAAGCCATAAAGCAGTTTTGTAAATCTAAAATGCTGCAATATTTTATTTGTCCATTTGGATGCACTTCTTGAGAATGAAAATGATGAGTTTTTCCTTGCTAGTGGAAGTTGCACAGGTAATGGTGCTGACTTTCACTAGCATTTCTCAAGGCTCGTATGTTGTGTAGGTAAGGTAATTCACAGATCAGTAAATGCTGAATAAGAGTTGCATCTCCCTTCTCCCACCTGCTTTCCATCCCCAGTGGTCAGAGCAGTGCCTTTATCAGCAGCTTTGTTTAGTTCAGTTACGTCCATCAAAATACTTCTGGATTCCTCTCACAGGTGAATGTCAGGGAGCTCATGTGTGTTTTCTGGTAAATTGAACTAGGGACGCAGAGGAACTACTCTTAAGTTTTGAAGTGCTTTTGAAGTGGTTCTGTGCATTATGAAGATTTGGTGGAGGGGAAACTGCTCTTTGCTGTGCATTATCCATGTGGGAATAGTAGTTTTCAGCTTACAGTAATCATCATCTTACTGTTGTGCCATTTTTTGACTCATTTGCTCTCGTTCTTTCATAGCAATATAAACCAGCAGAAATCAAGGACAGATCAAGGGACTTCTCCGTTTCAATTCTTTGATTTGAGTTCTGGGTACCAGTGTTCCTTAGGATTTAGTTAAGGTGGAGGTTACTGCTTTGTTGGAGGTGTTTTGGGTTTTTGGGTTTTTGGGGGGGTTAGTTTTTTTAGGGGAGGTTGTTTGTTGTTTTTGTTGTTGTTTTGTTTTTTTAAGAACAGAAAGCTATAGGGTTAGACATACTAAAGAAATGGGTTTTCTAAAATCTATATTTATGCAAACAGTGGAAGGAGTTAGCTGAGATTAAGTTCTCTGTTTTATTACACAGACTGTGTAGGTTAGGTTAATATGTTAAAAATAGAATTTTTTAATGCATTCAAAGAAAAAAATGAAAGAAAACTAATAGAAGCAAATATAATAGAAAACATCTTGTAATGTCTGGTATTCAAGAAATCACTGAATGGTTTGGATTGGAAGGCACCTTAAAGATCATCTAGTTCCGAGCCCCCACCCTGCCTTGGTCAGGGACACGTTCCCCTAGATCAGGTTGCTCAAAGCCCCATCCAGCCTGGCCTTAACTGGTGATTTCAAGTATATGCAGAATATGGAAAAAACCTTGTATCTACTTTGATACTTGAGGATAGCTGATACTTTTTAACTGACACTGGGTGATACATGCAAGCTAGTTGAAAGAGTTGTTGAGAGCGATAAGACAAACAGATCAGCTTGGCTGGAGCTGTGAAGAATCTTCGAATTAAAGTGCTGAAGAATCTCAGTAAGAGAATAAGAAGTTGATAAATATACTTCATTAATTGCAAGAAATGAATTCTTAGGAAGATGAGTGAAACATTACCTTGGTGTTTTGAAAGCCATCTGAAATATCTTCAAAAGAGCTGAGCCATAAGCAAGAAAATGTCTTTAGAAAAGATAATTATTTATCTAGTAGGATATTTAATTTTGTAATTTGTGGTTAAAGACTGAGGAATTGCTTGTCAGTGTCCCTGATAAGGGGTTATTGAGGAATGAACTGTGGGAATTATCAATGAAATGTCAATAGTTGGAAGGCAGTTCATGCCATTAATAAGATGCTTTAACTTTTGGTCAGCCCTGAAGTGATCAAGTAGTTGGATCAGATGATTCCTTCCAGCTGAAATATCCTATTATATGTTAATTCACAGTAGCATTGGAGGCCTTTGATAGCTCAGGGAAAGATCAAGTGGGTTATCCTAGAGATCCATGTAGTACTGAGGCTTAGTGTACTGTAATTTGGAAATTATCAAGACTAATGGAAGAACTCCAGGTAACACACACATTTAAGAGCAGGAAATTCAAACACATCACATGGAATTGGATTCAACACTTGATTGAAATGGAAAATTCCTTTTGCTAAGTGGACTTTTGACACACTGGTGTCCAAATTAACCAACCACTGGCTCAGAACTAACATCATCGTCTTACAGAATGCATAAGAGGCACAGAAACACACAAATTGTGGATGTTCTCAGTCTGTTGTGTTCTTCTATATCTGCTCCAGCTGCAGCAATAAAAATTGAAGTGGTGGACAACGGTTACTAACAGTTACACTTCAGAGACTTGAACTACTTTGCAGGCCGAGTGGGAGTCTCTAAACAATAATTTGCAGCATAGAAGAGGGCAGAAAGTAGAGGAGCATGCTTTGCATGAGAGGTGATAGCCACAAATCTTTGGTCACTCAGCTGAATAGTAGTGCATGCACAACTCCCTAGTACAAGGTGCCAAAGCCAGCACCGTTAATTTGAGTCAGTACACCACAATTGTCACCTTCCACATTAAAACAGTGGTGACCATCCAGTCACTGATAACGTTAAGTATAAACTCCATAACTCCTTAATCTAATCATCCCTGACTCTCATTAATATTTCTTTAAAATATTTAATAGTGAAAAGAGTTATAAAGGATAATGAACTAAGTATGAAAACTATTTCACTTGAGGTTTTGACATTTTTTTCTTTCCCTCAACACCAAAAAAGAATTTCAATCTCTGGTGGCAGAGCATTTGAGGAAGACTTCTGTGTGCTGTGGCATTATCCTTTTGTTCACTTCCCCATGGGGCTGTAGATGGGTTAGTGATCTCTGTGTAATTAATTCACATAATTTCAGAAATGAAGAATTGTCTAGGATAGAAAGGCTTAGTGATCATCAATCAATATGTAATATTTGGAGTTACAGAGAAGAAGTTTTTTGTAAGGTCAGGATATATTTTCTAGGATGCCGGGACTACTTGTTGGTGCTCTTCCCACATGCTGAAACAAACACCTACAGCAGTGTGGTACTGCCCAGGCAACTTGTCCTGTCTTTTCTGAGTTCAGCTCCACCTACTTCCCTCCCTCATGTCAAAGGTAGTTAAACACTTCATTAGTTTAATCTAAATATTTTGGGTTGTGAATTTGCTTCTTGCTTTTGAAGAAGCAAGAGTCAATAAGCAAGACTGACAAAGAAAAGCTTTGGCTGTAGCAGCCTTCTCTGAAAATCCAAAGGGTAGTGGTGCTATAAACAAAAGAACATAAATTGTGTCTTTACACAAAATTTAATATGAGCTGCAGTTGCTGCAACTCATTTGTGTTAGAATTGGCAAACATCTCAAAGTTTTGTGAGTAGCTGCTGTAACAAAGAAAAACCCTTCCTTGGAGGGGAAGAGGAGAGAACAAAGGGAAGAGTCTTACTGAGTTCAAGAGCTTTTTGGCACTTCTGTGGTCTGGAGGAGAAGCTCTTGGTTTCAGTTTTTGCAAGTAGCCATCCTGACTTCTGTGGGGTCTATTAGAACTAATATAGTCATAAGAAAATGTATAGATGCTATTAAACTAGCAAAATGTGCAAATACTTAACAGGATGAAACAGACAATTTGTAACAAAAAGTCTGCCTTGGTTTTAATAAGATTATTTTGTTTGTTCTTTCAAATAAGATAGACTAATATGTTTGTGCAATAGAAATTGGGAAATCATTTTCCCATATGAGACCTCACAGTCATGTAGCTGTCCCTTGAAACAATGAACATAATCTCTTCGTTCAAGTTGAGAACAACATAATCTCTTTCCTGACCTTACAGTGGGAATTGCATTTCCTCAATCATTCTTCCTTCTATAGATTTTACTTAAAACTGTCCCTAGAAATATGCTTGCAGTCCATTTTTTTTATTTTCTATCTTTGTTTGCAAATTTATTTCAGCTTAAAAGGGAAGTGTAGTTGTGAAATATAACTATTTTAAAGTGATTTCAAAATTTTCATAAACAGATTTTTAAGACTTTTTTCAAGTGTTAAGCACCTATACAACACATTAATGCTTTAATTGCTAGTTTTTCATTGTAGTAGCTCAAGTTTTATCTTAGCTAATTGATGGCGTTGTCCTCCCTGTAAAGTTAACATCCCTCTGAACCTGTTATGAAAATAATTTATTTCTGTTTCTGCAAGCAACAAGTTCTCTAACAACTTTTTTGTCAGTATTATCTTTCTGTGCTTGGGTGTGCTCTGGTTTAATTTTGAGTTTGTCATTGTCATCAGTTAGTTTCAGTAGCCTTCACCAAACTAGACACCCAGATTATGGTTGTTGAATGCATGATGTAGGCAGCTTCTCAAACTTGCAAATAACTAAAACTTCAAGCCTCACAAACTAGGAAAGGAAATCTTAGAGTGACAGGATTTTCCATTGCGCCTAGAGGAGAGCTGAGGGGGAGGACATTTGATTCCTCTTTTGGAAAATCTGTTCCCTGTTAAAACATCTTGTGTAATAAGTTGCTGGTGAGATTTTTCTGTCATAGTAGTGCTGTATGAGGTGGGGCAAATACTGTGAGTTTTTCGAGTGAATTGTAAGGTGGGGCCTTTTCTTTGGTTAAAAAAAAATTAAGTGTCTTGCAACTTGCTTAGTTAGATACCACCTTATTGCCTGCTTGTGACTCCCAGGTCTGATAGCAGACATAGCTGGAAAGAGGAAATGTGTCTTTCCCCTCTCTTTGATTTGAAGTAGCTGAAAAAGGAGTATTCTGTGATGTATTGCAATGTGGTTTCATGTAATTGGACTGAAAGAAAAGCGTTGAGAAATTTTCAGTGATGTGCTTTAAAGCACTTCCCTAGATAGAGAGAAGAAAATTACAGCATTGAATTTTGCATACTTTTGAATACTTGGTTTGTATTTTTACTATTTTCCAGCATGTTGTGCACGGAATAGGCAGCTTAATGTGAACTGTCATCAGGGCAGGGAAAAGGAGAGTAATTTCAGTCACCTGACTGTGCAAGCAAGTTTGTTCTGTGTGACTTCTGTTCTTTAGAGACTGGGTTTTTTTAATCACTCCTTCCAGTCACATTTGCTGTTTCTGTGTCTGCACAGTTTCTGACCTATTCACCAGCATTTTGAGCTGCAGGTGATGATTTTGGCCAGTGAGGAACTTGACCAGTTCCCCCCCAGTGCATATTATCTCATGTAGTGTCGATGCTACCTCCTACACATGGACTTTGTGTTAGTTATGTCTTTATTAAATATCTTCACCAGTGTCCTTGTGCTGTCCAACATACTTCTTTATATTTCCACCTGCTTTGATGTCTCCAAATGCCTGGCAAGCATTGTTGAATGTCTTCATGTGAATGACTGCTTTATTCTCTCTATGGCAATTTGGTTTCTTGTTGTTCCTTGTAATATGTCTTTCACTTAGAGGTCTTTGAAGCAGAGTCCTTCATACTTTAGTGCTTATTCAGTAATTAGCATAGGGAGAGCCTGGTTTGATACTACAGCAAACAAATAGTATGTGGTCAACTGTTCATTATCTTGGATTTACATATAGATAAACTATGGTGTGTGCTTGTGCAGCAGTGACTTTGCACACAGTCCATTCAGGTCTGTGAGGAATTGCTGACAGCAGCATAAACCTGAATAGTAGTGCTGCTTCCAGAGGGAATGTGAGCTGGGAGCAGCCTTGAAGCACCAGAATGGGAACCCGAGACCTGAGCTGGTGGTGTATGGAGCCAGCTGGAGTTTTATTGCATTTATTCCCATGTACTCCAGGTTCTAGGTGAGATTGTGAGTGAGGCCTTGTTCTAAACATGGTTATTTTGTGGATGTGAAGTTTTGTCCTAAAGTTAAAACTTGCTTTAGGCATTCTAGGAGAGTTTTGCATGACATCCAGGTTGTGGGAGCCAGTAAACTTGGCTAAAAATAACTGCATATAGGCATTCAAGCATTCTGCATTTGCAGCAAATTTCTTGATATGTTCTTATTCATTTCCTTACATTATTCATGGTGTCAAGAAAATAAAAAGATGGGTTAGTGTTAGTTCTTTTGCTTAATCTAAGTTCTTTTCTGTGGGTTTAGAATGCTGTTTTACTTTTTTTTTTAATGTGATTTAAAATTGGTGGTTTGAAAATATGACACTGCTGTATTGCACAGAGGAGCTGCATTTAGTTTTCTGAACTACCTTGATTTGGTACCAATTACATTAAAGTCAGGGTGAAGAAGGCCCTTGTGTGTCTTCATGAAGAGTTATATGAAAGCTTTTTTCTCTTCAGTGTAAAGACAAAGGAAAAAGCAAAGCGGATAAATAGTGAAAGGAACCATGGGTAAATTATTTCAGGGAATACTTTATTTTTTGAGGATGAATAACATGGAATTTAGACATCTAACTAGTGATTTTGCTCATAAAACCACCATCTGATTTTTTTTAGATGATAATTCAAATGTAGCTTGTTTTTGTCCACAATTACTGCTTTTACCTGCCCTACATACTGTGCCTGTTATGTACTGATAGTGGCTTTTGCATATAACTGCTCTTAAATGAAAAAGTTCAAGTATTTGGCTTTAAAGCCATTGAACCACAGTTGTATCAATATCAATCTTTGAACTAATTTTTGTTAAAAAGCTTTTGTCACTTCAATTTGAATTCTAAATATCCTACTTCATTTTCTTCTTTTGTTTACTGTCATTAGTATGAAGTCTTTGGTGTTATTTTAGACTTTTACTTCCTTTAAAGGACTAAGCTAGCTAACATTTAATGAGATATTAATGTCCTAAGCTAGGCTGCAACTCTTAGTGAGTTAGAAGTGAGGCTTACTGAGTTAGAAGTAGTCTAGTAGTAGTTGTTGTTCTTTTTAAGTGTTGGCTGATTTTTTTCAGCTTTTAGGCAATTTTAGACAACATGTATTTAAATTACCCATAGATTTCTACAGAGACCACCTTTAGAAAACTGCTGAAATAATTGATAACAGCAATTTCTTTAAATGTCCATTCACCTGGTGTAGACAGATAAGTAGAAAACACATATGCTTCCCTGTAGCAAGGGAGGAACTAAAAAAATACACTAAAAGAAATATGTCTTGCCATTCCCTGGCTCTCCTTGAGGTTATGCAGAGTTTAAAAGCTCAAAAAAATTCAAGGTGGATTTTGAAGCAGACTGACATATATTTGAAACCTTGAAACCAGAGAAGTTGTGTGTTGTGTCAGAACGTTTCTTTGCAAAAGCTAGTTATTTGTAGTGAAATGAGGAGTCATGAGAGGTCTAAAAATTCCGATTTTTTTGTTTGTTTGGGGTTTTTTTTGTACTGTCAGCTGTTCAGTTCATTGCATAAGAACTAGGTAGTTTCATCTCTGGTTGTAGCACCCACTTTGAGATCAGACTGTGTTGGTATTCCCTAGTTTCTTCCTGCCTGCTCAGGAGGGGAAAAAAAAACAAAACTGAAAGTCCAGCGGCTTGTTCAAATGGTACTGGATCATGAGGGAGAAGAATTCAGAAAGCTCAAAACTTCTGAGCAGTACAATTACTGGGAGAACTTCAGTTTTTTCCATGTAGTGTTACTGAAAACTAAATACTTGAGAAATTAATATTTTGTGTGGTAAATGTGTCTTCCATATTCTGGAGTAAACAAAATGAAAGTAAATACTCTGAAGAAGGGTGTCATTACATATCAGTTGCTGGGGGTGGGAGGAATGTTTTGTGATACCAGCTCCACAATAACACAAAATAAAACTGTTTTCTGTAAATTCTGTTAGAGTGACTTTCCCTCAGCCCCACTTTCAGTAGGTGTAGGGTCCATGTGTATGTACATACATATGAAATAATTTTCTTCATCTACATGATATTGTTTGTGAAGGAGTTATGTTCCATGGGATTCTTTAGGATCACATTGTTTTTAAGATGGTGTTAAAACCCCATAATTCGTCAAACAGAAATTTAAAGTCTGGGTTCTTGGTTTGTTTTTTTGGTTTTTTGTTTTATTTTGGTTTTGTTTTTTTACTTTTCAGACATCTGTATAGGGGAGATGTTCTGTTTCAGATTGCTTTGTAATAAACAGGAAAGTGAAGATAGTTGAGATTTCTAAAGAAAATGCATCAGCAAAAACAGTATTGATTACAATGTAGAAAAGGAATTTATGGAAATTTTTACTTGATTCAAGGCCTGTGGATTCCAGTGCTCCGATTCTTGTTAATACATTTAAGAAAAGCTTGTTGACTATTAGAATGAAACTTATGTTTCATTAATCATTACAAAATACATTTAAATAAATTGTCCCTAGTTCCTGCTTGTGTGTAGATGTTTAGGGTTGATACAGCTTTCATCTTCAGAAAAGGCAAAGTTTTAAGCCTTTTTTAATAGTATATTGCTTAGAAAGCACTTGAAGATTTTTTTCAAGTTTTTTAATTTACTAAATAAATTCTTTGAATGAGAGCAAATGATGAAGTAATGAAGACTGATATCTCAAATCAGCAGCACATCTAATTAATTTCACCCTTCTGTATAGGAGTAGCTGTATAGTTACTGCTCACTGACAGAGCCTTTCTGTGTAGAACAGGATATTAATGGTTAGACATTTGGCTCTTGAATTCCTCTAAACTTCTGTTACACTACTTATAACACTTGCTACCAGAAAGGTGATGCTGACTAACCAGCTTAACAAGAAGTGTTGATACTTAAAATTAGGAAAAAGAAGAGTTTAGTTATATATGCATATAAGTAAGCATCAATTAAATTAAGCATGTTTAGACTGAAACTGCAACTCATATTTCATTTTACAGCTTTGTTTTCAAATTTCTGAATATATTTAGTGTCTTTTGTTTCTGGTGTATTATGAAGAAACATTGAGAGTTGCAGAATAATGTGTGCAGTGGAGAAAGGTGAAGAGTCTCATCAAACTACATGGGATTTGTACCTAAACTATTTAGTATTGAAGATTTAAATCTGTATAAAAAAAATCTTGCATGAAAAATAGTTTTTCTGTTTGATTTCTGAGCAGCAAAGGGACCAGTCAGCTCCTATTTTTAAGAATTACTTTTTCTTGCGGCTCATTTAAATAATAAACGGAAAAGTGTATAGGAAATATTATTTTAATCAATTGTTCTAATTAAATTTTGACGGTAATTTCCTGTTTACAGAAGCTCTCACTAGACAAGTTTGTATGGGCTTTTTCTTCTATTTTGTAAAATTATATTACATATTTTTATCATGTTCCTAGATTTTTGTTTTGCCAACTTCTGTTACTCTTCCAGCTGTGCTGTACATTTCTTAGAAATGCTTTTGAATGGATAACTTCTTGTACAATTAAGAAACTGAGAAACCTGCTAAGGTTATTTATTCTAAACTATATGCCCTGTTTATGTAGGAATATATCACTTCAGTTTTTCAAATGGTGCAAACAGTGTAACTGTTATAAATAGTTACAAAATCTGTTTTCAGTACAAACACATTAATTTATGTGAGCCTGGTAGCTCTGCCAGTATTTGGCTGTACTGATTAAAATCCTGAGCTTGAGGACATTTGACAGTAGTTTAGGAAAACTTGTACAAACAGTTCTGCCAGTCTTAGGGCAAAGCTTGAACTGTCTGGGTGGGAAAGAGAATCATGAAAGCCTGTGCAATGAAGAGGCAAGTTTCTTATGTGATGGAAGAGTTCATTTCTAGGGGGAGCAATTTCTTAGAGTCCATAGTTTCTTTCTAGGCCAGTGAGCCATCATGTAGTTCTGAAACAAAGTGGCAGGATGTCCAGCATTTTCCTCTGCTTTTCTTTGTGGATAGTGATGATATAATAATAATTTCTCTGTATCATCTGTTGGCAGAAGACTATGCAAGTAAATCAGTATTTTCCAAACTTGATGGTGACTTGTGAGATGCTACCCAGCGTACTTTGGCATACAGATAACATATATGCATATTTATACACGCTGTTGATAAAAACGTAAAGAATTTATTTCTCCTCTGTGCAGGCTTTGAGGTTATTGATATTCCTATTGAAAACAAGCAAGCAAAGCATGTGAGTTGGCTTTTTTCAGCAGACTGGACTCTGCTTTTGCTGAGTGTATTCCCCTGCCCCTTTAATGTGCTGCAGAAACCCCACCTCAAAATCTGCTCTTTTCTGTCATTGTCAACATTCTCAGCGCTGCTAGGATTGCTTCTCAAACAATACAAAGCTCACAAGGAAATAAAGCATAAGAGCATTAAGATCCAGAGTGGTTGCTGGGCCAAGCCAACTAAATTGAGAGATTTGGTTTTGTTAGAATATTTGGATGTACTAGGGGTCACAGAGTGCAGAAGTATAGTGCTGCTCAGTCTGAGAATGAGTTGAGAAGCCAAAAATATTGCAACTGAAGAATTATTCACTTCCCTGTAAAAGTTTTAGTTGGTTTTAGAACACTATTTTAACACAGTGAAAATTGTTAAATGCTTACTCTGGAGGAAGATGTACTTTTGAGATAGGCAACCAACTTTAATTTCTAACAAGTATTTCTATGGTTACAAAGTCTTTTGTCAGAAGTGCCTAACACCTTCTTTGTTTGCACTGCTTAAGGAGCCCGGACATTTTGGAGTATTTTGTTGAAATTTTCAGTTGTGTTACTGTTCCATGTGGCCCTCAGAAAACCTTGCCTCTTATCAAAACACAGCACCTTTGACTTTGAATTGGGAGCAGCAACTTTCATTAACCAGTTTGGTACTAAGTGAACTTGTGATTCTCTGGTGCTTCAAAGAGGTATAAGAAGATGCATCTACTCAAAAGCATTTAATCAAACAAATGTCTTGTTTTCTTTTAATGTTACAGAAAATAGTTGGTGTTTAGTGTACAAAACGGTTCAGTTGTACTTCTAGTAGTTTCCTGTTCAGCTGCTCAACAGCTTTTGTTATCTGGAGGCACTGTGGGTTGGCCTCTAAACCAAATTAGGGTCTTATAAGTAATTTTGGCAAAAAAATTATAGAGTAGAGATCTCTATATACAACCCTTTACTGCAGTATGGCATAACAGGTTTGGAGATATGCAGTTTAGGCTGGTTGTATAGCTTTCCTTTCATGTCCTTTGTTGTTAATCTGTTCTAGATTTCTGTCTAATATTTGTATTTGAAAATATTTTTGTGTAGTAATTTCAAGCTGGCCACCTATCTGAAAGGTTATTGGTGGGTTGTCTTTTTGGGAGTTTTTAAAATGTCAAGTGTCTGACATGGCTTTACAATACAGTGTTTAACTTTATGGAGGACTGGCAGAATTGCTATGTATTGGGTTTTCAAAATCGTTTAAGTTGCTCATAATGTTAACTCTCTGCCATAAACATATATCTTACATAAGATAAATGCTACAGAAGAGCTACCCCTGTAGAAAACTGCTGGAAGGGTATTTTGCATTGAAGTCATTCAGTAAAAGTAAGAAAAAAGCAGAAGCATTTGCAGAGTAAATAGTAGCTTCCATTTCTTTCCAGTCCCAGTGCTGTAATTACCAGGTGTTTTGTGTTGAATTTCTGGCCTAGGACACAGTTTCAACTGCAAAATATGTCTTCTTTGTCACAGTGGTTAGAGTATTCACCTGAGAGGGGAGGGATGGAATTTGGAATTTCTTTATGCAGTAAAAGTGGGTTTCCTACTTTCTGGTCATCTGATTCATCCACTTTTGAGGTATAAAATAGAGTCATATCTTTTTCTTTGATACTGTATTTTTTGTTATTATATTCCATAGACATTTTTTCAAAGAAGGGGCTGTTCTTTGTTTTTGTAAGAAAAATGGTTACAAGCTTATTTCTGGCAAGATTCAGGGTTATTTGAGAGAGTAGTCCCAAGATTTGGATGCCTGTATTCCAGAAATGGATATTACTGTAAGCAGTGTTTCTTGTGGTAATCCTAGATGATTTCCAGTCAAGAGTCTGCTTCCCGAATTCTGCCCGAGGACAAGGTTTCATGTTACCGGTTGAGTTACCTGTAGCCAGCACTGAGTGAACGCTGCTGTCCCACCCTGCTCCACACCAGCCTCTCCTTGTTTCTGTCAAATGTAGTGGTCTCCTCTCTGTTGTGTTTTACCCAGTTCAGCTGGGTGATCTGGTGAAATTCTCTTGCATGGAAAAGGAACGAAACAACCTTCTGAATCAAACAATTACCTTGATGGTTACCCGCTTAATTCAGGAGAATGGTAAAAGCTGTTGGGTGAAGGGTGGCGGGACTGTCCTCTACAGAGTCTGAATAGAGTAAAGGAATGGGTTTTGTGTAGGCCTCTAGATTTATAAAAATGTATTTTAAATTTTAAGGAGAGAGAGGAAGTGTAAACTTTAGGAAGAAAGTCTACTAAAACAATTTTATTTTTAAAGAGGAATTTTGTGTTAATCTCATTCCTAATGCTGCAATGAAAAATGGACTAAAACATGCTCGCATGTTGCATCTAGAGCCTGTAGAAGGGAAAGAAGATGAGAATTTTCTGTTGTTATGTTAAGGGGGAAGAAATTATGAATGCTTAAGGCATTCTACCTACTTAACAGCAGTATGTGAGGAACTGTTTTACCTAGAGACAGTTTGTGCATAATTTGGGGGCCCTGTGGAATGGTCTGCTGTGTATTAGAAGTTTGCAACCCTTGTCCAACGCCCTGCCATGAGCAGGGACACCTTCTATTAGACCAGGTTGCTCAGAACCCCGTCCAGCCTGGCCTTGAGTAGTTCCAGGGATGAGGCAGTGATGTAATCAAACAAACCAGAAAAAAAAACCTGTAAATGTTGAGCACTATGTTCCACAGGTCTCTCTTTGACTTACGAATTATTCCATATGACAGGATATGAATAAAAAAATAGAAAAAAGGTTTTTTTAATGTTCTGAATTTGTATTAAAAAAGTATTAGTGTTTATTTCTGGAACCTATGAATTAGATTAATGCTGGTATTGAATTAGAGAAAATAAAAAGCCCTGCTAATGCAGATAATCCAAATCAAAGTTTCTCCTTTGGGGAAAGGGTATGTCTTTATACATAGGAGTTCCAGCCAGGTGTCATTCTGGATGTTTTTTTCTGTTATTGTTATGATAGGGCTGGGTTAGTGTTGAAGAAAGACATGGAGATACTGGTGCTGCCTGTGTTTTCTTCAGTTTGCAAATGATCTGTGAAACACAAATTTATGATACTGGGCAGGATCTTGTGGGTTGTTGTTTTTGATGGAAAAAAAGGACTGCATTTTTTTCTCTTGCTGCTGGTAGCAATAGATAATGCTAGCTTAAATTTTTGAGAAAGAGGCCAGTGAGCAAAATTAATGTTCATTGTGCTAAAATGTATTTACAGTTTTATAAAACTTCTGTTTCTTACAATGATCTCTGAACTGCTTAGAAGAAAAAAGGAGCTAGCTGTGCTCTTAGCCTGATTCTTGGTTTGTCTTTTCTTAGAGACATGGAAGGAGGGGTGGCCATGGTTTTGGACTTCACTGAATTGTGAAAAACAAACTTTTATTATTCAATCCTGCAACACCAAAAAAAAAAGCACACAAATAAAATCACAACCAAGCTGAAGGCTAAAACAAAAACATCAAAAACCCAAACAACAAATCCCAAACAACCCACCCAAAAACCACCACAACTGAAAAAATTATGCCTCTTCCAAGCTTGGTTGTTTGTTATTTAACAGTGATTTGGGTAGTGTTTATGGTAAATATAGTTTGGCTTCTAGTATAAGCTTTACCTGCAAATTTGTTTAGAGATCATTAGATCAAGACTACATATTGAGACAGAAGTACCTAAAATAATATTGTTTTGTAACTGAAACTAAAGTAGATGACCTCAGCATGAACAGGCCTAGGTAAGATAATCCGCTCTCTCAGCAATCTGTAGAAGACATTGTATTCAGAAATTGTAACATTCAAATTCAGAAGTCTTCAAGCTTTGAGTTCCTGATTTTTCTTTTTAAACAATTGCTCTTCTACCATTGTGTTTTCTATGTGCATGTACAAATATTTGATTATCCCTTGAAGCTAATAAACGTTTTTGCATAATGTATTAATCTATTTTCTAAAATATTAATTATAAGAAAAATGTCTTCAGCTTTTTTAAGGATATGCTACAATTTGCTTTCAGTTTTTAAAAGAAAATCAGCCTAATTAACTTAAGCATCAGCATTCCTGGAATAAGGCCAGTGTGCTGATGTGCCTACCCCATAATCAGTCTGAAACTAAATTTGCTCTTCACTATCTCAATGAAATTGTTAGGAAGTGATTTCAGACTTCATCTTAACTAAAATATTGTTCTTCTTGAGGGAATATTTCTTTGAGCTGTGAAATTTCTTTGTCAAAAGCACAGAAACACTCAGCCTCAGAAGTTAATGGCTTAGAATGATTGAGGCAATAACAATAGTTTGGGAGTAGAATTTCGAGATTGTAGCATCTATTGGCCACTTTTCCAGTGCTAAGACAGGGTTGTTTGTGCCAGAATGTTGAAAGCACCAGATTGTTTCTTTGCCTAGTATTTGAGGATCTATTGAAAAGTGTTAGTTATGTGTTATCAGCTGTGTGGAGTAACTTCATTTGGAATTATTGGCTGGTGTAAACAGATGGATTTACTGGTGAAAGTAACTCCTCAAGAGAGACTGGTGTTGGGAGGGAAACTAATTTTACTTTGAACTTGAATAACTTTACCTGCTGCATGTATTGGGAGAGAAGGGAAGGGAAAGAAACAACTCTGAATTTCGTTTTTTAATCTGTTTTTCTAAGCTTATCCTGGCTTTGAAAAGTCCTTATGGAAACCATTTTTTCAGGAAAGAATGAGCCCAGTGCACTGTGTCTGTGCCATGGAAAAAGGAGGTGGTTTGTTGTGGCAGCAACTCTTTAGTAAGACATCATTCATATTTGCAACAAACAAAAAAAACCAAAACCTGCAGAGAAAGAAAAATGCTATTTCCTGGAAGAAGACATGAGAAAATGTGATAATACAGTGAGATATTTACTATATTTATGCAGTTACTATATTTTAAAAGTAACACATTGCTAGTAGGTTTTGTGACCTGCCTTGTGAGCTTTTCTTTGTTTGCTGCCAGGTGTCCTCAGTAACACGGTGTGCAACAGTTCCTCTCCTTTCCAAAGGATTTTATATGCCCAAATCTTCAATTTCACCTCTTTTTTTTCACATTTATTGCAAATGTAATATTAGCTACTGTTTCTATAGTGAGCAATATCTGTACAGATATGTGGAGATTAAATTGTTTAAGTCTCTTGGAATTTCTTGCATATTATTATATTAGCAGGGCACATTAAATTGGTCACTAGCTATATCTGTCCATGAAATCTAGACTTATGTTCAGACTAAATTGGGAAGCACATTTTTTGTGTGCTTTCAATATTCAGAAATCTTCTGGAGTATTGAAGACTCTTACTTTTGAAAAGATATGTGACTAATGGATTTTTCTTTTGGTTTTTCCTCTACAGGTTCGATCTGTGGATGAGATGAATCATGAGTTTCAAGCTCTTGCCCTAGAATCTCGGGGAATGGGAGAGGTAATTTTTGAGGGCTGAAAATCCAGTTGGTTTGGAAATGTTGATGTAGTTTAAGAAGTCTAAATAATGCAATATGAAGCAAAGAGCTGCTTTTAAGAACAAGTTGATTATTTCTTTCTAAGGTGAAGAGAAACTAAATACGTTAAAAGAACGTTGGGATTGTTATTGATTGGTTCTATGTGTGTCTATGCCATTCTTGTTAGATGAGTGATAGTTCTAGTTAAGTGAAAGGGAAATTTTTTGTAAGAGTGTACAATTCTATGAAAGGTGGCATGTCTTCAGTCTCACTGTATCTAAGCTAGTGGAACAATTGCTTGCTACTCCTGAGAAGCCAAGGAGCCTGGGATTTGAAAAAAACATTTGGCTACAATAAAAGTGAACTGGCATACCCAGCAGAAGTGTGTGGTAATTTACTATTTTTTCACTGGTAATTACTCCTTAAAAGATTTTAACTAGGCTGAAGAGTTCTGTTATGTAATTTAGCTGGAGGGAAGAAGGACTATTTCTTTTGACTGATGTGATTTGTTTGGGTTTTTTAAGTCAGTGTACTTTAAGGTTGGGGGAAGGAATTTAAGAACATGAAGGATGACTTGGCTCCTGTAAAAGCAGTTCCCTGAACTGTTTAGAAGGTAATTGACAAGCATTAAGGTTATTTACCCTGACAGGACCTGGTGGAGAAATTCATGTTGAACTAAGACTTCAAATGTGGATCCTTTTGTCTTGCTGGATATTTGCCTAATTCAGCTGAGAGTTGAACCAGTGTCAATATTGCAGCCTAACTTTCTTAAAATGGTAGTAGGAGTCTTTATGGAAACCATAACTTACTGATGAAAAATACGTGCTGTGTTCTAGTTGCTGAATGTTTCTGAGCTGACACGTGGCCATTCCTACTTGATTCTTTTCTTTTAATGAAGCATTCAAGCAGTCACTTGGCTTTTCAGCAATTTTTGCTTCAACCAATGTTGTGTTTGAATCATCTCCCATTTGAGAAAATAATAGATGAAGCCCTGTTCTTTAGAAACCTGAGTAGCCACACTGCTCCCCTCCCAGCTCTTAAAACTCCCTTTGAAAAGCGAAAGTGTTAGTGAAGTATCTGTGATAGAGTGGATGGTTAAAAGTCATGATGGTATTTGGTCTTTTGACACCCACAAAGTACTCTAAAAAGATTGAAAGCAGTGAAAGTGAAGGATGGCACAAATGCCTGGGAATTAAATTACAGTATATATGACATTTCATACCAATCCCCATTTTAGGTTATCTCAGATGGAAGGATGTATTTCTGCATGATTAGGATTCTGTTGGTTTGTTTTCATGGTATTCAGTGGATTTATAGATATGCTTTAAAAAAACGGCACACAAAGAGTCAGTTTTGATACAGTAGCATCAGAAATTGATAGTATATTGTGACCCTGCATTCACCTGGTTATTTTGTGTGTTGTTTCAATGGTGTCTTCCAGGTATCTTGAGGTAATACAGGTTCACATAGCTTGGTTGACTTACTCAGTAATTTTCTTGATGTATTGCACTATAATAAAGTAGTTCTGGGATACATTCCATGGTGGTTTTAATTTTCTTCTTGGTTATAACTTTCTAGAATATTAAGGGAAACATCCTTATAAAGTAAGGTAGAATTGGTAGAGGCTCCATATGCTTTGAAAGGTATGAAAGAGAGGTCATGTGAACTGAACTGTTTCTAGCTATTGGGAAATCATGTTCCTCATTTTCTCTGCCAAAATCTTCCTCTGAACTGAAATTAAATTCTTTTTCATAATTCTAATCCTTACTGATACTTTTCTTCCCAACCAGATATCAATACTTGCATTAGGAGGCTGTTAAGTTTGTGTTGCAGACATCTTTCTCTAAATGTCTCAAAATTTTGGCTTGGTTAAATTGTTACATTGGTTATACACAGATGATGCTTCTGGCTCCAGCTCCCAAAATCTATGGTGACCCGTAAGGTCACGTCAGTATTCTGAAGAAATAAGAACATATGGTGCTGTTTCTCTCTTGGCATCTGTTTGCTATACCAGAGTGGGCTGTAGGACCTTTAGTGTGACCCACTACAGCCATGCAGAACTTACTGCCAAACAGAATAGAAAACTAAATCTTCTTTTGATAATGTCTGCTGGTTTAACTTACAGGATCAAAGCACACCAAGTTGATTTTAAGAACAGAGTATTCATATCTAGTGTCAAAACTTCATTCAGAGAAATTCAGCTGAGGTGTTAGTTGAGCTCTGTAGGAATAACTTCCAATCTTAAAAATAATTTTTAAAAAAATAATTTAAAAATCTTTAATTCAAGAGATAATAATGGAGACTGTGCAGTTTCCTATCAGAGAGCTGGCTAGGAGGCAGTGTTAGCATAACTGGTTGTTATCATTTGTGTGTAGTAAAGGGTTTTGTTTATCTGGCAGATACCTAACAGGGATCAGTGCTGATACTGAAAAGGACACACTTTGTCTACTTCTGGGAGAGTTTAGTAAGAAATACGACAACCTTCTCTATTGTTTTTACTTATAATTGGATGTATCTTTGTAAAGTTTGTGTTTTATTGCACTAAATGCAGAGAATGTTGAGGAAAACACATGCTATCAAAGAGTAAAGCACAATGATTTAAAGTACCTGTATTGATTTGAGATGACTCCTAGATGAAGTCTTTTGGTAGAACTGATCAAGCACATTGTTTTTCCTGTCTGTCAAAGAGGAATATGTGTTTTGTTTTTCTGAAAATTACTTCTTTTTTTTTAATTCCACAATTAAAAGATTTGGCAACTGATAGGGCTGCTTATTTGACAATCCAAGAGTTAATACATTAATTTAAAAAGAACATAGTGTATGTCATATCCATATGTCAAAATAAATAACAAATCTAAATCAGTGGCTCTCAGGAAGTTGCAATATTGTTAGCTTTGTAAAATTGCATTTATTTATTTATTTGAGAGACTTTCTTGCATAGAAACTTTATGAAAATAATTTCAGTAAATCTGTTTAATCTTCAGTAGTTTAAATTCAGCCTCTCAGTATGGATGGTGCATTGTTTTGTGTTAAAGATACTTTATATTCTTTGTGTACCAAAGTACATGAAGACAAAAAGCAGTTGAATTTATCTATTTGGAATTTGAGAGTAAGTAGTTTAAGGAAAAAAAAAAGGCAAACTTCAAAAAAACCAGAACAAACCTTAAAAAACTCTCACAAGCAACAACAGCAGCAAAATCCCCCCTGAAACAACTTGTTCTTTTGCATTGAGGATTAGTGCTTCTTTCTACTAGGGAAAACTACTAGTTTTCCCTCTCAGAGAAATAATATTAATTAATTTTGTTGTCAAGACCAGACAGTGTGTTCTACTCTAAATTTGCTTATTATTCCTAACACTGAGTTTTCTGAATACACCTGTCTGATAGTGGAATTTACTAATTTCAGGGTAAGGATTTTTCAGTTAATTCTCATTTTATGACACCCAAGATATTACTAGATCTGTTTTATTCTGACAAGGTTGTGTTAGGTGGTGAACACTTTCACTTACATGTTTCAAAGCCCTCAGCTGGACACATATTTGGAATTGACTTCGACAGCATTTAAAATAAAATGTGATTCTTAAAACCAGGGTTTTGTAGATAACATTAAATGCTTGCTTTCTGTTCTACCACTCTCCTATAAAATGAAAATTAAGTGGTATTGCAAACCTGTTGCAAATAGAAAGCTAAAAATGGTGTGCATAGGCAAATCTGGATTTTGTAATCTTCTGCTTTTAGTTGAAATGCAATTGTAAGACTCCATTAGCCTATTTCCTTGCCTTTGGATGGCTAACATCATCCCTTAAATTTGGGTAAACTTAATATCCTGCTGCTCGCAACGTATGTTTGGTTGACACCTGGTGGTGATTCTACAATGCACTTGAGAATGGGTATCTCTGTCAGGGCAGATCACAAACAGTACAGCACCTCTTGCAAGCATAACGTTCTCCTGTATGTTTTGTTGAGCTTCTGTTGTTCATCATCCCCCACCTGAATCCTTCTCTGTTAATGAATTTCTGTAAGGAAGCCAGGGATTTGTGGTTAACCAGTCAAACCCCTTCATTTCTAATGAGAGCTCTGGGCAGCACAGAAAAACAGCAATCCTTAAATTTGTCCAGAGGAGCTGTTGTCACCTCTGTTGCAGTGTTAATACTGGGGCCTGCAAGTAGCAATCTTGCCACTCCTCTCAAGGCTGTTTGCACAAGCGCTTTCAGTGTCACACTAAGATATATCTGTATTTTATACTGGCTCCTGTTAGTAGTTTCATCAAGGCTCATACTAACCAACTATGAAGTTCAGAAGGGTTTTTTAGTCACTTAACTTATAGAAGAAGCAAATTTCCAGAATGTACTCATTTATTGCAAACAGCTTCATCAGATTACATTTGGTTTTTTTCTAATTCACAAAATTTAGAATTGTAAATACAGCGTTACATTTTGCAGAATCTGATGGATTGCACAGCTTTCTTTTTCCCTACGTTTTGCAAGTTGTTTTCACTTTAGTTTCTGTTGATGTACCTTGTAAAGTACCCGTTCTGTCTGAGAATACAGTTTTTAGTTACATATAGAGAAAATATGACACGTAGAGTTTGGCAGTTGTACTGTTACTGATGGGAGAAGGTGCAGGAATAAAGTAGTAAAATCAAAGCAAAAAAGATGCTAGTATTTGAGGAATTCTTGTTTATGTGGTGCTTCTGTCATGTTGCATTAAGTCTTTCTGTCCTTGAAGACGGTACAAGGAGTGATACTGATCTAACATGACACTTTCTGTTTTACAAGTAGGAATGAAAAAGCCATACATCTAAATAACAGGGTTGGTATGTACAACTTCACATATGAATGTCACAGACTTTTAACAGCCCTATGGTCTAAAGGAGCTGACTTGCTACCATGTGTGTTAGTCACTTTCTAAAATTTGGAACATGATGCATTTCCAAGTGAAGAGAACTTCACAAACGAACTGCTGCTCTTTCTGGTTATCACAGTATTAGTTAACAGCCAAGCTTCTGAGTTTTTGGCAGGAAAGCCCTGTTCGTTAAAGCTTCTGAGAAGATTGTCTTGATTTAATTCAGGGATTAATTTGATTTGCTTTTTTCACAGCTGCTTCTATATTCTGTATTTCTTCCTCATAAGTTCAGAATCTCAATCCTGTTTGGGTCCTTTTAGCAACTCCTTTTTACAGTATTAGTTTCAGTAATGGAAAGTAGATTTCAAGGGTTAGGATTTCCTCAGCAATATACATTGCTTTAGTGAAAGCTGAGTTTTGTATCAGTCCTCAGCACAGGAAGGGTGTGGACTTGTTAGAGTGGGTCCAGAGGAGGGCACAGTGATCAGAGGGCTGGAGCACCTCTGCTGGTGCCATGGAGACAGGCTGAGAGAGGTGGGCTGGTTCAGCCTGGAAAAGAGAACTCATTGCAACCTTACAGTATTTGAAGGGGGCTTACAAAAAAGAGGTAGAGCAAATTTTTACAAGGGCAGATGGTGGTAGAATGAGGGAAAGTGGTTTTAAATTAAAAGAGGAGAGATTTTTGATTAGATATAAGGAAGAAGTTCTTTACTGTGTGGGTGGTGAAGCACTGGAACAGGTTGTACAGAGAAGATGTGGCTGCCTATCCATGGAAGTGTTCAAGACCAGGTTGGATGAGGCCCTGAGTAATCTGCTCTCGTAAGTGGCAATCCTGCCCATGGCAGGGAAGTTGGAATTAGATGATCTTTAAGATCCCTTCCAACACAAACCATTCTATGATTCCATCATGTAAAACTAATTACTTGCATATCCTCTTAATAGTATTGCTATTTTTTCCCACGTATAAACATATTTAAGTAAAACCATTATCTTCTTTTTTAACAGCTTTTACCTGCCAAAAAGTTTTGGGAACCTGATGATTCAGCAAAAGATGGACAAAAAGGGATATTCCTTGGTGACGAGTGGAGAGAGACTGCATGGGGAACTCCTCGTAAGTGATTGTTGTATATGTACTGAAAAAACAGTCATGATCACTGAATGTTATTTCGAAGCAAATTTTAAACTCTATATTAATTATTTTACTTTCATTTTAGTTGTGAAAATGTATACTGCATGGTGATTGTGTTTCTATAAGACTTTTTCAAACTGTGATTTGGAATTTTTTATTTAATTTAATTTTTGTTTTCATATTGCTGTTGTAATGAAATGCAAAAACATTACAAGTTGTATTTTGAAAATACTATAGTTTTATTTATTTGTTTTTAACAGACCATTCTATGTCCCAGCCTATTATGGTACAGAGAAAGCCTGGACAGGGTTTTCATGGAAACAGTGAAGTAAATGCTGTATTGTCTCCACGATCAGAAAGTGGTGGCCTTGGAGTGAGCATGGTAGAATATGTGTTAAGTTCCTCTCCAGCTGATAAATTGGATTCCCGCTTTAGGAAAGGAGCTTTTGTAAGTAATGCAGTGTGTTAAGCTTGCCTGCTTACCTGCTATGGTCTTTGTTACATGATTATATTTTCTATTCTCTTTGTCTGTTTTTATTTTTTAACTCTTTTCTTTAGAAGGAAGTGTGTAGTTGCTATTTGTCTGTCTTCCTTGGTTGGAGGGGCAAAAGAGGGAAGTGGATTGGGAATCTTAACTAAATAGCTGTCTTAAATGCTTTCTAAAAACTTTATTTAAAGGTAGGAAAAGACTGCAAATAGCTTAATTTAAAATGTGTGATGAGCTTTATTCTAGATCTTCCTGTTCTATGTTTTCATGCGAGTTTGTGTTGTAACTGGATGTTTTAATTGTATAAAATAAACTTTTATCTAATTCAAAGTGTTACTGCTTTAACAGCACCGCTATAGTTAAGGTTGAGTTAGCTCTTCCATTATAAATCTTGGCATTCCTTTTCACATTTTGGCAGTTATTAATTGCATGTGGTTGAAACTTGATGACCAAGTTACCCACCAAATGCAATTTCATTGACAACCAACTGTTTGTATTGTTTACGTGCACTGTAGTGTAGAATTAGGTCACCTTGTGGTGCTCCTATTGTGTTCTGTTCAATATTCAGAATCAAACAGATTCTTTTTCCTCAGGGCACTAGAGATGCTGAAACAGATGGACCTGAGAAAGGAGATCAGAAAGGCAAGGCTTCTCCATTTGAGGAGGACAAAAACAGAGATCTTAAACAAGGAGATGATGAGGATGTTACTAAAATAAATGGCAGAGGTTTGCCAAATGGAATGGATGCCGATTGCAAAGATTTTAAGTAAGCTTTTAACTGTTTCTCAAGAAGACAAGCATGTCTCTTTAAGGGCATTATTACAGTTCTGGTTTGTGTATCAGCTTTAAACATTACCCAGCTGCAGACCAATTCTTCCCTCTCAAGTCCTCCCTTTCCCACTGTGCCACATGTTTCTTAGGATGTCATTAATGTGTGTGTCACTTTTCATGAGACAAATTCATCTTAATATAGTAACTATTAAGAGTAAATGGGTACCTTTTGAAAGTGGTGAATTAAAGAGGGATGAAAGCTTTAACTCTTTTAATGTCAAACTAAATTTCTTTCTCTCTCTGCTTCTTTTTAATGCTCTTTTGCATCTGAGTGTTCTTGTAGAGAGTAAGTCCTACAAAATTTTTACTTTCCTTCTGATTTTGCTGGTGGATACCACAGCCTAACACAACTAATCATTTCCCCATAAGTCTTTATAGAAGTCATGTCTTTGACTAAGGTGGAGCAATGTATTTTCCTATTCATACAATTAAATGTCACCTATGGAATGGTGTTGTGATTTGGTTGTTTTTGTAAGGAAAAAATAGATTGGACCAAGCTCAAGCTTTTGAACAGTGAACTCTTATGTGACAGCACAACCGGTCTGTTTTCTTTTTCTGATACTGAACTGCATTTTAAATTGGGTATTTTTTTAAGGGCTGATCCTTCTTTCTTGAATGACTGCAATGCATTTGTAAGTGTCATACAGAAGAATTAAAAAGACAGAAAACTAGAGTGCTGCTCATAAATTTATGTTAATGTGATGAACATGACCAGATAGTTGTGGTTTCATTAGTTCATTACTGAACAAGTATATTAAAATGCATGTTTGAGTCCCATACGTAAGTATTTCCTACCCTTTAAAAAATGTATTTACCTGAGGCTAAGGAGGGATTCTTCAAGTCTGTTTTTCAAGACGTATCATTGAAAATAATACAATACCAAGCATACCAGAGAGCTCCTTTGGGATGCCTGCTGCAATAAGCACAATAAACAAAGTTACCTTCATTGTTTCCCGTCACAAATACAGAATAACTTATGTCCTGCTTTTCTTTACCAGTATCTATTTCAATTTTGAAATAGGTGTTTGTAAAATACCTTCTGTATTATTTAAAGAGAGAAGTTATTAAAAAATACACAAATGCAAAAAAGCATCCAAAGCCAGTAAACCTCTCAAAAAAAATTAAGACCATCTAAATGAAATGGGCCATATAAAGTGGTGGTATAGAGCCCTCCAAACAGAGGTTTATAATTGAAGTATTGACACAACTTTAACTATAGCAACAGAACAGCACCAGAACAGCAACCTGTATTAGCTAACCATAAGTATTAACAAAGAAACTTCATCCTGTCCTCCTCCTTGTATTTTTATTGTACTTGTAGTGTTTTTAAACTAAGTATGTACTAAAATAACTGCCTTTTTTCCTTTTGTTCTTCACTTTGTTGATGCTATATTTCACTTGGGGAAAGTAGGGAATAATAAATGGCTTTAAACTCAAGTTTTGAGCAAGACATGGTTGCTTGCTAGGATACTTAGATGGTAAACCAGCATGTTATTACAATCATCATGAGGTTGCTTGTTCATTAGAAAAACCTCTAGTCAAAAAACTCTTCCTTTCCTTGACATATTCTGTCCAGAGTAATAAATTATACCATAAACTCTCTAAAAGGTTGATATCTTGCTGTACAGACTCAAGTGTTGTTATCAGCCGTTACAGAAGTACTAGTAGATTTCTTCGCATTAGTCACGTGCTTCAGCGAGGAGCATATACTTTGGCTTTGGAGCCCTGTAGAGGAAGCAGAACAGGTAGTACTGAGGCTGAGTCTCTGACCTAGAATTAGCAGTACAGCAAACTGGTCTGGCACTGTACTGCTGGAATAAATATAGGTTCTTCCTGCAAGGTAGCATTTGGTATTTGAGCCCAGTCCTCACTAGTAAAGCAAACTTGACTAGAAGTTTTACATTTCCTGAGAAACAATATATAATCATAAAGTTCTGCCAATACAATAATGTTAGAGGATCATAGATTTTCTCACACAACTCTTTGCTAGTAGTTAAGTTAGATTTTTGCCAGTAAAAATTGGTAGTCTAAACAATATGGCTTCCCACAGAGGGTGTGGTGCCACTCCAAAACAAGGTATCCTAAATCTAACCAAATAGTGTTGGGAATCACTTCAGGATGTTGCTCTCTTGATGCCTCACTTCATCTGTTTGCCTGTAGGTGTTCATAGGTGTACAAAAAGTCCCCTGTAGTCAGTGGGAATGTGATTAATACTGCCAGTCAGATGAGAGAACAGTTCAGCTTTTATATATAATACTGTGTCTATGATATTTTATATTGTATTCGGGATTATATTAGGAACACTTTTTCCTACCAATCATCAGTGTAGTATAGTCTATTAACTGAGTTGTGTAGAAATGAAATGTTTTAGTTGCATGCTGAAATAAGTCGTTCATTTTATTCAAGGTAAAAATATATTGCTTGCTTTTCCGATGTCAAAAATGGTTATTACATTGTATGTTTGTCTTTTCCAATTGAAATTTTGCTGTGTGATTCTGTTCTTTGGCGTGAAATGCCCTTAGCCATTTCTTCTTTTTAAGTTTCTCTTCAATACATTTCACATCACTACCAAAATACAATAGACATCCCAAAATTCACAGGTGACCACAATTCACTCCACTCAAAACAGCCTCACAAATTAGTTTGTTTTTCTCACAAGTGATTTGAGAGGCTCTATAGTCAGTCTTAAACTTAAAAAAAAAAAATTATGCTTTAGAGTTAAATGCATCCTTTATCTTGAGCCATCAGTGCATACTGGTTGAAAATGTTAAAATTAGTCTGTCGCTTCCCTTTGTAAAGTCTCTTGAGTTCAGAGCTACTTTGAAAGTAGAAATACTGTACCCTGCCCATGGACAGCTTTATTTAAGATTGAAGAGTCTGTCTTAAATTTCTCCTGAACAGTCGTACCCCTGGAAGTCGACAGGCCTCCCCAACAGAAGTAGCTGAACGCCTGGGCCCCAATCCCAGCACCACAGAAGGATTAGGTCCACTTCCCAATCCTACAGCCCACAAGCCTCTGGTAGAAGAATTTTCAAATCCAGAAAATCAGAATCTAGATGCCATGGAACAAGTTGGTCTTGATTCTCTACAGTTTGACTATCCTGGCAATCAGGTACAAATGGACTCTTCAGGAGCTACTGTAGGACTTTTTGACTACAATTCTCAGCAGCAGGTTAGTAATGGGCTGTGGAAAATTGATCCTTTAAGTTAATTATCCTCTTGATAATCAGTCATTTCACCATGCACTGCATTGAATCTTATTTTGTCTTAGTCGTGGACAAATAACTGTATGATTAATCTAGAAGAATATTGTTGCATAATTTTCTAGTTTAGTAACTTGCTATTATGGAAGCTTGCTTTGACTTTTTTTTTTTTTTTGTAAGCAAATCGAAGTATATTTTAGCTGTGACTTTTGAAACTGAAATGCATCTTTTTCTCTTTTTTCCCAATAGCTTTTCCAGAGGACTAATGCTCTGACTGTTCAGCAGTTGACAGCAGCTCAGCAGCAGCAATATGCACTTGCTGCAGCTCAGCAGCCACACATAGGTGAGGATTCTGTACAGTATAGCAAGTGTTGCTTTAACAGAATCTTTTCGGTTTACTCAGTCTTCTCATTCAAATAGATACTGATCACTTGGCCCATTGCAGTGGTTCTCATGAAAACTCAGATTGACTGCCTGTGACTGTACTGTCCTTAGTGGAGGTTTTCTGTTGTAAATTTTCCCCTTTGGACACTTGTATACAAAGAAATTAAACTTATATTTGCTTCTGTAGCATAGTAGTTGAATGTTGATGGGAGTAAAAGTTAAAAAAGCTTACTTCTATAAGCAGTAATTGAAACACTAGCTTTATGTACTAAAAACCAGTATGCAATTCTAAGATTCTATTGCAGTTTAGTATTTTTAGTAATCCAGTTAAAAACCATTGTAGAGTATTTGAAATCATACTGTTGCGTTGACTAAGTTTTAATTTTTCCTTGTTAATGGCACCATTTAAACAGCTCTTTCTTCTTGCAGGTACCCTTGTGATAGAGCTAATTCTTTAGCAGGCATCTTTTCAGTACTTTTAGTTCAGTGAGTTAGTTAATTACATAAAGTTCTTCATGTGCTGCAGCTCCACAAGGAGCCTTTATGTCAGTGACAACAATTTTATCTTCCACTGTGAGGAAGCTGTTGGTGTTTAGGAGAGGGATGTTGGAACATACATGGAAGCAATTCGTTGTTTAAGGAAGGGAGATACTCATGGTTTAAAGATTTCCACCCTCTCCAGTTTCATTGGACTGTTGAAGTGTGTGCACAAATGTCTTTCCTCTGAAAAAAAAAAAAAGGATTCTCAGGCAGACAGAAGTAGGAAGCATCTCCAGCAACTTGTGTCCATGCTCTGCTGCAAATAAGTTTTCCCACCAGCTTGTTTAGGTAGGTTGGGAGGTCTACTCGGACAGGGATCAGCAGCCTATAGCTGGGATTGAAAAGTGATAGCTCTTTACTGTTACGTAGCTGACAAATACAGGCTGAGAGCTGGAAGGGTGGCAGATAGAGATGTTTCTGAGTCCACAGGTCCTGTCTTTGACTTCCAAACTTTGGAGAAGCCTCTACTTTGTATGAAGTGCTGACTGAGTACTGACTGAAATTTTCCTCTTTAAAATGCAGCCCCTTCTCATATGCATAGAAATAGAAATTTATCAAGAAATATTTGGAAGGAGGGACGTAGATTGATGTGCCTTACTTGCTGCAGCAGTTGCTGACTCAGTGTTGGATAAAGTACGTGAACCCGACTGACAGGGGAAACTCTGGGTAGCAATACTTTGTATGCCAGAGTTTCTGCAGTTGTCTCCTTCCATTACAATTCCTATATCAAATTAGGATTCTTGGGAAGTAAGATTAGCATCTCGTAACTGGCTGCTTAAAAGCTGGGTATCTAACATAAGCCATCTAGTTAAATCTTTTCTTAATTGTTAGTGAAGAGAGATTTTTGTCTCTAGCGAGTGGTTCATTTCTTCTGACTGATTCACTTTAGACACTAGATGACTTGTCTGCTACAGATTTCCTTGCTAGACTAGTTTAGTTTCAGATAGTTAAAGTTGGGCAAAATAAATTCCACTTTGAACAATCCCTTCTGTTGAAGAATGGCTAGACACATATGAGGTAAATCTCCCGGGAGCCTGTAGATCGAACAAAACAAAGCTGTTAGGCCTTGGGATTAGTAAGAGAGGAGTGATGAGAAGACACAGCAGTGTTGATTTCTGTAATTAATGTACCTGTTCTTAAGAGCTTCCAAAGTACAAGCAGTTCTGATTTTAACAGATAGGCTGTGTGATTTGGGTGGTGTGAATATGATGATGCTTGCTAAGAATGTTAGCTGTAATGAAACTCTGTTTGTTACTGCAGCAGGCGTATTCTCTGCAGGCTTGGCCCCAGCTGCTTTTGTGCCAAACCCATATATTATCAGTGCTGCTCCTCCAGGGACTGACCCGTACACTGCAGCTGGATTAGCTGCAGCAGCTACCCTAGCAGGTAACTGAAAACTGGAAAATGTCTGTCTTGATAATTCCACAGAATGAAAAGAGAAAAAAAGGGAAATCAGTCCTGTTTATTCTCTGCAAATGTAATTCTAGGAAGGAGAGACTTGTAGGAAAATGAATAATTGCCATTTTGAAAATCTTTACTAAAAGAGAAAGGATTTCAGTTTGTTATATATAGATTCCAAGTTTCTCTTGCCACTGGACTTTCATATACAAAAATTAGGGCTTTTTTTCTGTTCTAAAAGTATTTAATAGGGTGCATCTGACATTGACAGTATGTATTATTTTCAAAAGATGAGGCTGCTAACCTTTCCTTGTATGTTTTTACTCAGTGCATTAATTTTCTAATTCCAGCCTTTCTCATTCCCGGTGGGCATGAGAATAAAGTTGGTCTCCAGCATGCTAAAAGGCCTAGACAACAGAGAAACCCAGGAAAATCTCTTAAAAAGTTAGTAGATACCACTGTGAAACAACATGACTGAGTATTTAAGTCCCAGCTAATGCTCAGACTTGAACATAACATTTAGAAAACAACTCCTTTTTTTCCATATGGCGTTTCACAGAGAAGGCAGTAGAAAAAGCTAAGAGGCATGTATACATAATGGTTTATATGTACAATGCTATGATACAGAGAGATTATTCTTCTACAGGTTCTTCGTCAATAGACTGGAAGAATTAAGTGTGCCCTCTTTGAAGAGCATTATGTATATGCAGTGGAGGCACAGGCAATAGTTGTGTTTATAAGCAAGGGCATCATACAGAAAGGAGGAATCATAGATGATCAAAGTCTCAGTACATCACTTTCAGGAGGATAAATTTTGTTCATTTTGTGATATTCTGAAATGATCTTTTCTTCCAAACATGAAAACTGATTTTGAATATTCTTTGGTACACAGAACTTTCTAAATGCTTGAAGGTTTTTCTTAGTCATCTGAGTCTCAAAAGGGTATACATTTTTTTCATGGAGAAGATATGACTTGGTGTGAATTTTTTAAATTAACACATTTGTATTCATGTGTCATTTTAGCTAGTATGAGAATTCTTTCTTTTTAATACCAATTTCTCTTTTGAAACTGAGAAGATGGATCAATGAGGGAATGCTACAAACAGTATTTTAAGTAGCTGCACTAGATGGAATAATCCTGCTTTCTGGTTTTAGGTCCTGCTGTGGTTCCACCTCAGTATTATGGTGTTCCGTGGGGGGTGTATCCAGCCAATTTATTCCAGCAGCAAGCTGCAGCAGCAAATACCACAGCAAATCAGCAAGCAGCTTCCCAGGCACAGCAGGGACAGCAACCGGTATGTTCAGCATCAGAAGCAGAGGTGCCTTTCTTTAACATTCCAGTGTGTGAGGGTCAGCTGCTAGAAAATTTTACATAATTCAGATATTGCATTTTATTGTATAATAAATGAATGTTAAAATCTCTCCGTTTCCTTGCTGATTGTCACTGTCTCACACCATTTAAAGTTATTTTACAGTCTCATTTCTTAAGAAAGTAGGCTTTTATTAAAAACGGTTCCTTTCTTCAGGTGGCTGTGCTATTATGTGTGTAGGTAATGCTTCCTGTGTAGTAAATTATTGTAAAGTTTAATCTGGAAAACTGACATAAGGGAATGAAAATATACACTCTGGCAGTCTTAGGAGGATATTGTTTCTTTTAAGCTTGGGAAAAAATTGATCTGTGTTTTCATAAGTTAGCTGGAAGATTAAATGTTATACATTTTTCTGTCCCTTCAAAAACTAGGGGAAAAGGTAGGGAAATAAAGGTGTTACCAGTAGTTTTGTTGATTCACAGGAAGGAAGGATTGCCCAGCTTATTTTTCTGTTACATTATTGTATTACAGCATCACCATGTGCCATATGGTGTTTTTGCCTTGGTGAAGCAAGTGTTACAAGAACTTGTTGAAAATTCCATTTAAGTACTTTTTAAAAAAATGCTAATCTTCTATTGTTACTTTGGTACAATTTTAAACTATTGTATGAGCTTTCAGTATAAATGAATGTCAATTTTGACAAAGGAAAACACCACATTTTACAATATACTTGAATGAATGTAAGCATTTCAAATTTTTACCAGCAGTATGGTTAATTTCAATGTCATTCTTAGAAATGTAATATAAGAAGTCTAAGGTACCATGTAATTCCGGAGTTCCATCATTGTTTTTATATTCAGGTGGATATTTCTTTGTGCTGATTGTTTTTATCAGTGACCTGCATTGGTAACTTAATGTGTAGTGTCTCTGCAGTGTCTTTTCTTTTCTCTAAAATTAATACTGATTTATGCAACTAACATATGCAATTCTTTGTGGGAATATATTGTGAGTTGTATTTCTCCCTTATTTTGGACTTGAAAAAGTTGATTTTAACCAACAGAAATAGAGTAGTTGCAAGAATTTAGATTGCTTTTCAGTCAGATTCGTGATATTTGCTGTCAGAGCATAATAAAATACGCCTGTGTTGCATGGTGATAAGAGTGTTATGTGAATGTTTAAAACTTAGCGGGTGCATTATTTACAGCACTGTTGTCAGTGGAGTGTTAATTATTTAGACAAGTTACTACAAGTGCTGAAATACTCAGATTTACATCATTCAATTGCCTGGAAGTAATGTAAACAAATGTGTTTATCAACACATTTGAAGGTTAGGTGTTCAGTAAATAAATAATGTAGATCAAAAAATTTGTCACTCTTAGAGATTTTCTTCCTTCCTTTATACTCATTACCATTGATGGAACATACCTCAGCCCTACTGTCCAGAGCATGGCAGATATTTTATGGTCACGTTTGTCAGCAAAATGGTATCTACCTTTTATTCCTTGTATGTGTATATTCTTGAAACCAACAAGATGCAGTATTCCCAAAGTGAAAATCAGGGCTGAGAGGCATCAAATACTTAAAGCAACTGTTTTAGACCTTTATTAGCACATAATAGATTGGCTTCCTTACCTTTTAAGGAAGGGGTGTTGTGTCGGCCTTTTGCAGGTCCTGCGAGCTGGAGCAACTCAGCGCCCGCTCACTCCCAACCAGGGGCAGCAAGGACAGCAGGCAGAGTCACTTGCAGCAGCTGCAGCAGCAAATCCAGCTTTGGCTTTTGGTCAGGGTCTTGCTACAGGCATGCCAGGTATGTATGTTATCAGTGGATTAAGAGACTCACTGAAAGTAACAATATTGGTGTTATTAAGTAACAGATTAACAAAGTCCTGTTATGTTTGTGATAAGATGCTTAGAATTGAGTTTTATCGTTTTTATGTTACTCGGTTTAAAATACTGGCACAGTATTTTTAGAGCACAAGAAATTCCTCTAGCATTTGTTATTTGGAGCATTTTCTCTGTATTTGCTGTTACAAATGTATGCACAAGCAATATCATAGATTTTTGCAAGATAATTTCATATATAATGAAGCAACTACACGCTGTCTTAAGGAGTCATGTGTTCTGTGGTTCCTCTGCAACAGGAGGTATTAAGTTTTTCTAAAATAGCTTTTATTTGGGGCATAATAATATCTAAAATTCAGAATCCAAAATTAAGAAATTTAAAATAAAATTACTGCTTGAGCATATCTGAAGATCACAAAACGCTGGGAAACACTCCAAAGGTTGGAGCCTCAGATTCTTTCAGTGTGCATGGCTTCTGACTTCCTGAGGAATGGTTCATGTATTGGGGAGTGGTTAGCATGAAGTTCAACATCACTTCTAAGTGTTTGGTACAGTTACCTGAACAAGAGCAATTTCAGTGTACTTGGCCAATCTTTAGTATGAAAGTTAAGGTTTTTACATAGTTAAGTTAGACAATGTTGATGCATTCCTCTGACCTGTACAAGTTCTCTCCTTGGTCAATGCCACAGTGAGATGCCCTCCAGTCTGTATGCTGCATGCTCTGGGGCTGCACTGCGCACTTGGTGTCCCATGAGCTCATTTTAGATTCTAGCTGGAGAGCTGACTAGCTATTATGTTTTTCTTGTCTGTTTTCTTTTATAACTGCAATTTCTATTTCTTCTCATGCAGTAGTTATCTGCAGCTTTTAATATTTTTCTCCTAAAATGAGGAATCAGCAAAGTGCTCTCCTGGCATCTGCCAAGTGGTACTTCTACACCTCACCAAAGCAGTGGATAAGGTCTACAAACAATGAGGCATGTGAGAGATGTTACAGGCATCTTTGCACAAGTCTCAAAGGCTTAGCTGTAACTTTTTTTTTTTTTTTTGAGGGGGGGTGTGATGTACATTTGCTTATAGTTATGTATTAGTTCTTACTTTGGATCTGGAGTATTAGCTGTCTAAAGACTAGCTCTTAAAACCCATAGATACCCCCTCTCCAGGTGGATGATTGAAAGTAATACTGAGTGGTCAAGTACATAACTTCAGTAGTGCAAGAGCCTGTCCTTTGAAGAAGGTACCTGAAGACTTATTTTCCCCTTCCACAAGCCCCAAAAGATTTTCTGTGAGGGCAGGAGCCTTTTTATTCAGTTTCCATTGTTGGTTCTTGTTTTATCCCATCTGATACTGCAAGCCTGGATGGCCAGAGAATAACTTTATTCTTGTGAATATATTTCAAACTGTTCTATAATAGGAATTGTGTGCAACTGACTTCAGCCTTACCAACCACATTATTACAGGGAATAGGGCTCAAAATATAAAGAAAGACATTTATTTTTTCAGTCATCATCAGATGGGTTTGTAGTGAGTCATAGGGAATGCTGGTGATTCTTCTTTCTTTTTAGAGTAAGAAGAATTTAGGATGAGGAAATGAATGCATGCCTTTATATGTGGGAATCTTGTTACTGGGTTTGGTGTCTCTATTTGAGAGTGATACTTGGGCTCCATTTATAGCAAGCAAAGAGAAATAGGAACTTGATTTGTTCAACTTACTCTTGATTTGTCCGCCTCTGTTTTAGTTTCCTGATTTAGGATAAAGTGAGTTTGGCTCCAGAGATGCCTTTTTCTATTACCTTACTATAAAATTGAGTCAAGATGACTAAATACCTAGATACCAAAATATGATTCAGTGAATCCCAGACAGCGACCACTGAGCAACACATGTAATGTAATAAACAAGATTAAGAAGTGTGGAATTCATGTTTCAATGGACTAAGATGTTTTACAAGACAAAGTGAAGGTCCAAATTGAGTTTCAACCTTTTAAATACTCTCTGCAGTATTTATAGTTTGGCTTCACTGTGAGCTGGCAAGTGAGAGGATATTGTCCATCCTGTTGTCCTGAAATTATTTGAGCTGTTTTCTCCTTTCACAGCCTTTGTGTTGGATGAAATTCATGTTATCCCAACTATTTGATGACTTTATTTTGAAATTTGATATTTCAGGTGTTTCTTTGTTAACTGTTCAGAAAGGTGTATTCCTGTGTTGCTTAAGATATGTATGTCATTCTACATGCAGAGAGATAGTGAAACCTGAAATCCAGATTACTTTTCATATATGTTGCTGTCAAGTCTCCTTTCAGAAAATCATAGAATCATAGAATGGTTTGGCTTGGAGAGGGCCTTACAGATCATCTCGTTCTAACCCCTTGCCATGGACAGAGTTCATTCACCCTGGTCCTGAACACCTCCGGGGGGAGGTGGCAATAGCCTCTCTGGGCAGCCTGTTCCAGTGCCTCACCACCCTCACAGTAAAGAATTTGTTCCTAATGTACAATGCAAAGCTACTCTTTCAGTTGGAAGCCATTCCCTCTTGTTCTATCACTTCATGCTCTTGTAAAACTTCTCCAGCCTTCCTGTAGGCCCCTCTGGATACTGAAAGGCTGATAAAAGGTAAAAGTTTCAGTTCTTTTTTGAAACCAGTAAATGTGAAATGCATTTTGCGTCAGAGTTACACAATTCCATTTTAAATTCTTCCTATCCTAACTGAGCAAGTCATTCAATAACAAAGATGCTTAAAAAGCAGAGTGTTTCTGCCTGAATATATGTGCAAGAAAGTGTCAGAGGGTATTCCCAATTTCATAGGACAATACATTCTGCTTATGAATAAAACCAGTGCTCATCACAGGCAACTTCTGGGCTTGGCTTAATCATCCAAAGTCAGGAGTCTACTTGAGACTTCAGCGGTCTAAGGAGTGACTGTGCTCAGGGGAGATCTCCCTTGTTCAGTTGCTGTAAAGAGTCTGCAGAGCTGCTCAGCTTACCCTAAAATAGATGTCTTTAACCACAAGTCAATCAAGTGCCTCCAGAGGCTCCACTGACTAGGTCAGATACAACTTAGTTTTATGGAGCTCACACATTAAAGCTGGCATGGTGCATCTGGCTTGCAGGTGGACATGTAAAGTGAGTAGTCTGGAAAAAAACGCCCATGTATAAAGTATTAAAATTAACAATTTCTGTCCATTGGCATAGCATTTTTTGGTTTTATTACCTAGAGGAATTTGAAGTGTGACATTGCAGTGGGTAGTATGAAACGGAAGTCAAATTTCATTTTGGCTGATACACAGTATAGGCAAAGTTACAGTGGTTAGAGAAAGCATAAATGGGTTACTGGATGGGCTGGATAGTAAGTTCTGAATTTGATTTGTGAGAGGAGGTGCAGAGATAAGGCTGAGCATGTCTTTGTCACAACAAGCAAAAGGTTATAGGGATTCAGGTTTTGGAGAAAGAGAGTTGGGGAGGGGAGAGGATGGCATTTTTAAAAGGGGCACATAATTGAGTTGGCAGTAAGGAGCGTTATATCTGTTAAATTGTGTAGAGAGAAGTGACAAACTGGCATACATTTGGATGTCATCATTGAGGGAAGTTGCATTACTGGATGGATAAGTGCAATACTAAGGATGAGCTGCATAAGCCAAGACAACAGGTTGCATTTCCTCACGTTCTTTAGGTATATTCAAGGTTTATGTGATAAGAATCAGAAAGTTTTTCAGAGTCTGTGGTTTTTGGAGACATTTAGAAATAATTTCAGCAAAACACCATATTGATAAACTAGATTGTTTACTTTCACATTCCCTGCTGGTACGGAGACAGTAAGTGTAGATAGAGCAATTGAACTCTAAAATAAAAGGTGTGATTAGGAACTGATTAGGAAACAGTATGTTTTAGTTTTCTGACTGCATGGGAACACCACAGTGAACTTGAACATGAAGGCACTGAAGTGAGCTTTGATAGTTGTTAATTTTGAGAGGAAATTGCATAGCCACAGAGAGAGATGATGATGTGATAGAATGTAATAAAAACTGAAACAGGAAGAGAGGGAATTAGAGAGGAGATCTGCCAAGTCCCACCTTCTCTCTGATAAGGGAGAAGGCAGGGGAAGTTTCTAGATTTGTGCTCACCTTTCAGGAATGAGGCACAATTTGTGAACAGTGGAAAGGAGATCTACATTTTGCTGTGAGAGCTTTTCTTCAGTTATTTAATCTGATCTTAGATGGTCCCTCTGAAATTTTATTTTTGACATGAAAGTAAAAAAATTTTGTACCTTTGAGGCTGTAGATGCACTTAGCAACGTTTTAGCAATTTCACAAATAGTATTATGTTACTTTTTTGTAGTAGATTTAAGTAGAAAGCTGAGGCCTAATTTGGTTCAGAATGTATTTCAGAAATTGGAAACTGGGATGAACCCATCAGTTTTCATGCATAGCTTGAGCCTTCTATGATAGTATCTAGATGCTATTGACCTAGCTTATCATTACTTATTTTAAATGTACTGTCTAAGGGTGGATCACAGATTTGGATAATGGGAAGTATCTTGGATATCTTGTAATGTAAAGAGCAAGGTCAAGTTGCTTCATTTTTTAAATTTAGCAGTCATACGAGTAAATTATTTTAGAAAATCTAATATTAATGTATTAACATACACTGTGCTTAAATTAAATTTCCAGAAATTAATACTAATGCAGTTTATCTCCCATGCCCCTCTGCAAGTATTTTGCATTGGAAAATAAGTTTGTTTACATCATGGGTCATAAGTAATATAAAAAGTTGTGTATTAGTTTTAGATGAACAGAAGGGTGTAAACATGAAATGAGTGGGGGTTTTATGCAGTTATACTTTAACAGTTACAGTATTATCTGTGAGTTTGTGCATTTGAAGAGGGTAGGTGGGCAGAGTTAATACTGGTAAGCATTAGCCAATTCTGAATTCTGGAAAACGTGGTTTTATATGGTACAGCAGGAACAAGCAGCAGAACCAGCATGGTATTATCAGTTGACCCTGCTATAAGTAAAAGCAGAAATTATGTAGGTACTAGTAATTAAACATTGCTAATGGGTGCAGGAACATGTGTTATTATAATGAGCTTTCCTACTGTGTCAGTAATCTAATCTTTTGTGTTATCTACAGAACTACAGTAAAACAGACAACAGTTTGTCACCTTTCCCTACCTTGGGAATGTAGCAACATTTCTTAGTAGTGAAGGGGGGTAGAGCAGAGCACATTTTTGTTGGTGGAAGAGGCAGTGGCACCTCTAGCAAAGGTTTCCTAACTAGTTCAAGTGTAAGAGCCTGTTTTGGTTTTAACTAGCCAAATTTTCAGACAAATTATGTGGAGGACAACTGTCTCCTTGTGCTGTTGGTGGGAAACAGAAGATAGATGTGCCTGGAATGCAAAGTGGGCAGTGAGAACAAAGAGATTTAGAATGATAGCAGTGATGATTTTTCATAAGTATAATGGAGGTGAATACCTCCAGAACTGTGAATTGAACCTAAAGATCTGCATTTTCATTGCTCCTGTCCTGTTCAGTGCTAACTGAGTTTGCTTCATATCTTTGTATTTTCTTAGTGTGTGAGAATTTGGACCTGTGAAACCAGCTTTTCTGCAGAGCACTGTAACCACCAGGCCAGAAGGCAGATCATGTTTCCAGCTCTTTTTTTGGAGTGTATCTAGGCAGAAGAGATTACAGAGATGTTTTAGAAATTGAGGAGGAGAAAATATGACTTGGAAGGCTGGTGATTGTGGTACTTACCTTAAATCAGAGGTCCAGTTATTTCAGAGAGAACTCTGCTAGACCTAGTTCTGAACATACAAGGCAACTGATGGGAACAACGACTTAAAATAGAAGGCAAAATTTTTGTTCTTACATGTACAAAAATAGACGTGTGACTTTTGTAATCTTGTCTTCTTTCTTAATAGTGTTAGTATATATCTGAACATGGGAGGAATATTGAAATTTCATTGGCTTTTGTTTTATTGCTTCATAAGAATAGTCAATCTAACAATTAGAAATCATTATATTTTAAATATCAGCACCCTTTATTAGATTATCATAGCTTGTCTTCCATTTTTTACGGATTCTTGTTCCAATTCATCTACTTCACTATAAAGTGTCAAGAGCTTTAAAATTAATTTTCTTGCTCTTGTTCTAAATAAAGGCTTTTTTTGCTTGGCTTTTTGTCTTTTGCTTTTCTTCATTCATATATTGTATCCTGTATTCCTTCCAACTGATTGCTTTTCTCCTTTTTTCAACTCATCCTCCTTTTCTTCATCAATTCCAATTCTTCACTATCAACTGAATGAAGTGTTATGCTTGGATTACAATCTTTTTTATTCCTGTGGAACTGACTGGTCCAAGGTATTCCTGCACACACAGCATTCCTTTTATAATGTGTTTTTTGCAGATGGACTTTAAGTGTGACTAGGTAGTGTGTGGAATTACCAGACTTGCATTTAGCTCAGCCCTTTAATTGTGCACATCTCAATAGCTTCTCCATGTACAAAGGAGTACAAGAGAAATGTAGAGTATTTTAAACTGCTGAAAGAAATTGATTTTATAATGATCCAAGTACTGCCAGTTGTGTTGTACCTGTACCTTCTCACTGTGGTGTTAGAAACTTTAACCTTGACAATAAGTTCAACTAATTTTAGAAGTTATTTTAGCTGTAAAAAATTACTTGAAGCCTTTCTAGATCTAGTTTTGTCCCAGTGTTTTATGATGTTTACTGCTTTTTCTTTGATGTCCAGTTGATGTTCAAAGACTGTGGCAGAAATGCTGGTTTGTAGTTTGTGGTTAGAATATTTCAAGGAGAGAGGAAATGCTGACTGTATGAAACTCTCTGTACCACTAATCTTTGTCTCCTGTGTTGTGTAGGCTACCAAGTACTGGCTCCCACTGCCTATTACGATCAGACTGGTGCCTTAGTAGTAGGCCCTGGAGCAAGAACTGGCCTTGGCGCACCAGTCAGATTGGTGGCCTCAACTCCTGTTCTAATCAGTTCTGCAGCAGCACAAGCAGGTAAATATTTAATCCTGCACAGAGGTTTCTTCCACTTCTCTACTGAATCTTAACAGTAATGTTGATTAATATTTGACATCATTGTTTTCTGTGCATCTGTGAAGCTTTCTAGTTGTGAAGGATATACTGTGCATGCTTGCTTTATTATTCTGTGTCCTGTTCTCTGAGACTGTTCTTTCTCACAGATGTGGTTTTCCATTTTTAATTGGAATTTACAGTCCTCTTCCCATATATACACAGGCATGTTTCTGCAAATTGATTTTACTTGTCAGATAGGAACATTTTCTCCTTTCTCTCCCCATGCATTATAACATGCGCTTCTCATCAGTCCCCTGAATGGTGTCCTCTAGGAAGCATCATTTCATTGCTTCGGCCTGGCAGAAGATGGACTGCTCTGGAGCCTTGCTATGCTTTTTTCATGAAACTTATTTCCTGAAAAATGTGGCAAGGAGAAAGCTATGTATAGAATGGAAAGCAAAAGAGGAGAATTAGTTATATCAAAAGTCTCTGGTTTCTTTCTTTTTTTACCCGTTGTCAGATCTAGTATTACTTTACTGAATCATTTATTGTGTTTGGTAAATTAAAATCCAGAGTATTAACCCTGGATTAATTAACTTAATCTGTCAGAAAATTAGATTTGAAGTTAATCTACCAGCTTCTTTCTCTATGCAGAACTCACTTCTGACAGTAGCTGAAGATGTCTTTGAATGACTCTTAGCTGCAACTCTGCTACTGGAATTTTGGATATAAAAAGTTCAGTAAACAGTAATGTCTTACATGTTTACACTGAAAATTTCCTCAATTAAATTAACTGTTCTGCAGCCTTGATTAGCCTAAAATATGTGCTCTCTTCACCTTTTTTCCTTGAGTAATTGTGTAATAGTATTAAGTCTCTTAGTCCTTGAGTATGTGAATTTCTGCTTGTTTTAAGAGGGCTTCAAGAAAATACAATTTAGTTCTGAATAATCCATTTTCAGTCAGAAATGTTTGAGAGAGTAATTATGATTGAAAACATGTGTTTTACAGCTGCAGCTGCTTCAGCTGGAGGAACAGCAAACAATCTCGCGGGAGCCACGAACGGTCTATTTCGGCCACTTGGTGCCCAGCCACAACAACAGCAACAGCAAACAAATAGTAGCCTACAATCCAATTCATTTTATGGCAGTAGCTCTTTGACCAATAACTCCCAGAGCAGTTCCCTTTTTTCACATGGTCCTGGCCAACCAGGAAGCACATCTCTTGGCTTTGGAAGTAGCAGCTCTTTAGGAGCAGCTATCGGCTCTGCACTTGGTGGATTTGGCTCATCAGGTAGGTTGTTAATATAGTGAGGACATTCTGTGAGACTTTTGTGCTAAGCAAAAATATATATCTGTGTCAGGCATCATATATATACATACATTTCTAAAAAGAATGCAAAAATAGGCTATTCAAGTTTAAAACAAATTATAGGGAATATAAAAAGTTTTTTAAATTCACTTGGGTTTCTGTATACAAGATGCATTTTTGAACAATATATCCTGTAGTCACAGGTATCTCTAAAATACTTTTCCATACTGATCACTCTACTCTGCCCCAGAAGTTTGTTATTGTTTTTCAGTAAGCTGCTGTTTTCAAGGAAGTCCTCATTCTGTGGTTAAAATAAAAATGATGGTAGTGAAGTTATACACTGTTTTGTTATAATTATCATATCAGAAAAAAAATCTTAATTTTTTTGAACAAATTAAACAGCATATGACTTTCTAAATTTGATCTTGTATTGGAGTGCTTGTTTCCATAAGACTTTTAAAATATTTATAAAACAAAAATACTTAATACCCAAGAATAGTCCTTGTTAACTCTAGCAGGTTTTAATCTTAGATATAGTTAAGCCTAAGCAGTTCTGTGCATGTCTGGGGCCTTTAATTATTTCAACAGATATTCCTAAATATTACCGACCTGTGTATTTAAAAAAAAAAAAAAAATCATTCTATCATGTTTCTGCTCCAGAGCAGAAATTTCATATTCACAGTTTTTAAACATGCAAGGTAGGTTTTCTTATGTTTCAGATTCAGTTTAGCAAGGCAAGAGAAACATTTTTTTAAAGAATATTTCCTTTTGCTATTAATCTCTTAGTTTACAGCACTGAATTGCTTCTTATTACTAATATTATTTTAATGAAATCAGGGGAGCATGATTAATCTTGCGTATCTTGCAGATGGTTAGAAATCGGGGGAATTGTATGCTCTAACAGTATTCTTTTCAAAGTTAAGGAAATTAGCACTAAACAAAGTAATTTTTAAAAATTATTACAAAATGGCTTAATCTATAGGGGAGAAAAAACAGAAGGAAAAGCACACCCTTCAGTGTTAAACATGATAGTTATTTGGTAACTAAATGTGAGTAGGGGGATTAAATACACTGCATACCAACACAGAGTTTTTCTCAGTGTTGTTTTTTATAAAATAATCAGAAAAATTACTTACTTTAACAAAACTTATGCTAGAAAGTCCAAAATCTCGTTTTTACACTGATCCTATCCAGTATTTGATTTTAAAGAGGAGACTCAAAATATCCTGTGTACAAATAAGAAAAAGGCAGCTCAGTAGTGTAGGTTTTCTTAGTTTTCCTTAATGCTGCAGCAAGTAAATTTTAGTTACAAAATTGGGCTACCCAAGTATATTATGTTCTATAACTTGTCCTGAGCTCTTTGTAGGGTTTCAATGAATCCTTGGCAGCTGTGTTTCACTCTAGAGACAGTTTAATTACAGTGGTAGATAGTGATAATAAATATATATATTTAATACAGTGCAACTATTTAAGGTCTCTAGATAGAATAGATTTAAGTCATAAAAGCTTTTATCCTGCATTATCTGAAGAACCTCTATAGCAAACAAATTTTAGTTGTGTATCTATTTAAGAAAATCAGCATTGCTTTTTCTGGCACAGGAGATTAAGCCTTTTTCTTGTAGCAAAGGTCAGTTCCAGTGCTTTGTCCAAAGCCCCCAGCACAGACTGCACATGCTGAAATCTTGCAGCAGTATCCAAGGTGATTTAATTAGCATGGTAGTTTCCACAGGGAAGCAGGATCCATCCTATGCTTTTGCAGTTTGAGAAGTGCTGATGAAAGGTGCTATCTAAACCTGAAATATTTTTTAGTAGTAGTATTAGAATAAAAGTACATTGAAAGTGCCCTTCTGCCAAGTATAAACTGTACTTGCCCTAATAGCCACTTAAATAATGCTTCCTGGTTATTTATTTATTTTTCTAGTGTTCTGACTTTACATATATATGAATTGAATTACATAGATGAGCACTTAAACAAGTGGTATTTATGCATATTGAGGCAAATTGAAAACAAGTTTGATTTTTTTATGTGCCAAGGTTTCAACTTCTTTGTAATTCCCATCAATGTGTCGAAAAGATTGAATTTCAGTTAAAATATAGCCATGAAGACTGATAGATGGCAAAACACATTTTGCCCTTATGTTTTCAGTTTTTGCAGGGGTCAAAAATAGCTGCAAAAAATGCAAAGGTGAGCATGTTCTAGCTTGAATGACTGAACAAAGTAACAACTGAAAGCAGCAAACATACCGTATAAATGACTATGTACTTATAGTCCCTGTTCTTTTATAATAAAGTTATTCATACTCAATTTTAAAGGTTTAGGTACATGATGATAAGTTACTGCAGTTTAACAGGTAGCCAAGAATTAGATCAACTGTGGTAGCTTTCCAGATGCCACCTTCTGGCTTGTGACAACTGTAAAGGAATTCGATTAGCTTAGAGAGGGGGGAAGAGAAGTAAGCTAATGCAAATTATCTTCTGGGTTTTGGGAGCTTTGCTTGTGTGTGTGAAAATGCAGCTCAGCTGGTTTGTGGTAACTTGTTAAGCTGCAGTAATTTAGCTGAGTAAGAAACCCTGAAAGATGGAAAAATAACAATCCATCATGTAGCATTGTATTAACATTTATATGGTTCACTGAGCCAGAGCTTGTAGAGCTGGTCTCAAAGCTTGAGATTTCTTTTAACTGTTGCCTTAATTTGCTCTTCTGATTTCTTATTCTCAATCTCCTTGCCTAGTTAGTTCAGTATCTTTTCCTTCTGGTTTCTCCTCGAGTATGTCTTCCTTCCCAGTTTCCAGGCAACATTTATCTCCTGCTTCCCTCCCATTCCTAAGTATGTTTCTGTTTCTACTTGTACTGTGTGATGTTCTTATCATCAGCTTACTATTCCAGTCTTTTTGCCCCACACTCATATACACCTTCTATAGCCTAACTTTTCTTCAGATCTGCTTTCTTCTCATCCTCAGTCCCACTGAAAGTGCTTGCCAGTTTTTCTTGCAGTCTCTTTGTTGGCTCCTTTGTCTTACCTTTCTCTCTTCCTTCTTCTGGTTTCCTTTTTTCTCTTTCCTTGCCTCCCTAGTCTACTTCTTGTGTTTGGCTTTTGTCTCCCCTGCACTTGAAATATAAAACTTCCTTTCTGCATTGCCTCATGGGCCTTTCTAACACAAGGTGGAATCTTGGACAGCAGTTTCAAAGTCTGTTTTTGACACGGCACACTGAAGTTCAGTTGCAGGCACAACTTTAATCAACCATCTCAGACATGCTGTGTATGGTCAGGAGTTTCAGTTTTCAGATATGAGTCTGTAGCAGATCTGTGCTGAACTTGGATGAACTGTGATTTTACAAAGATTTTTAGTTCAGTCTAAGAGTGTGAAAATAAAGGTCTCCTGTTGCTAGTTATTTGGTCTGAGTATATGAAAGCATCAACCTCTCAAAGAAGTAGCTAGATTATTTTGGTAAGGATAAAGCACCTTTCTTTGCCAGTATTTCTGAAATGGCAGTGTTTATACAGAAGTTCTGTTAAAAAAATTGTCCAAGCAAGTTCCTGCCATGAAAAATATTAGCCAAGTTGTTAATGTTACGAGAAAATAAATTAGTGTCTTAAAAAGGGAAGTTTCAGGCAACCTTTATATTGTGCCATGCTGCCAAATTTAATAGGAAGGTACTTGAAAAGGATAAAGGTAATGGAAGTAAAAATTCTGACCTTTTTTAAGTTGAAGTAGTCAGTAGTAGTAATCAATTTTCCAAATTCAGTTTAAGAAATATATTTGTTATTAAAATATCCATAATCTTGGTTTGGTTCATGAGTATAATAATGTTAAGTATTTAAAGCAGGCACTCTAGTTTAATACTTCACTAGTTTGCAGCAGGTACTAGAATTTAACATTTCTAAAAACTTTTTATTGTTCTCCTAATTTGTCCTAGACTGCTCATCGCCCTGCTCAACGATGCGGTGCAGGATAACCAGTCCTTCACTAATACACTGTTATCCAAAGCCTCTAGTCTAATTTGACTTGCAGAAACACTGATAGCAGTAAAAGCACGTTTTTAATTTCTCAACTAATTTTCCTATCTCTGCTGTGCTTCTCATCTTCTTTCTTGACCTATTCCCTCTTTATAATATCTTTTCAGAACACTTCTTTGAGAGCCATAATTCTCATAGGGAATTTAAAGTAGTCATTTTTTTCCTACAGGTGAGGAGTTCACAAATGAGGAAGTTCAGAAACTGCTGAACAGCAATATAAATTATTTTGTGAGCCCTTAAACAACTAATTTCCTCTAGACTTTTTCCTAAAACGAGTGTCACTGTCTGACTAATAATTTATGGTGAAAAAAATTATGAAATAATGTAGTGGCAATATTTTTAGAATAATTTATCATTTAAAGTGACAATGTAATCTAATCTTATAAATTCCATATTTGTCCCAAAGCCTGAAGTCAAGCATTTAAAACAGAGTACTTCAACGTTACTGTGAGAAGTCTAGTGTGAAATGTTGAAAGACATGGTTGTTGGTGAAATTACTTGCCAGTGGTATGTTTATACCCACTTAGATTTACTTAAAAGCATGTGTGGTTATCACAGTAATTGTCTTTGTCATAACGATTGCTGTAATTATTGTGATCACATCTGTTGTTGCCCAGCTGTAGTTGGGGATAGGTTTTATTCAGTTGACACTGTGTAATTAGGGTCTTTTTATTTCTTCTTCAGTTGGCAGTTCTTCAAGTAGTAGTGCCACAAGGAGAGATTCTCTATCTACTAGCTCTGACTTGTACAAAAGATCTAGTAGCAGCCTAGCACCCATAGGGCAGCCATTTTACAATAGTCTGGGATTTTCCTCCTCTCCAAGTCCAATAGGCATGCCTCTGCCAAGCCAAACGCCAGGACATTCACTTACGCCACCGCCATCACTTTCATCACATGGATCCTCATCCAGTTTGCATTTAGGTAAAAAAAACAAAAACAAAAAACCAAAAAAACACTTTTTGTTTGTATGTGTGTATGTATTTCTATGTGTAAAATATATGTTGCATAAGAGATGTCACATTACCTTTGCTGTTAAACAGTTTTGTAATGAAGAGGGGCCATTCCTGAAAGGTGAAGAGCACGTTCAGATGCTCATTGATTTGACAGTGGAGGGCACTCAGCTTTTGGCAGTATCGGGCCAACAACCAATTTTTCTTTCCTTGCAGAAGCCCAATAGAGAGCCCAGTAAGAATTATTGGTCCTTTTTCTATTATGTTTCCACAGTATGACAAGCAAAGGTGCATTATTTTTGTTTCTCCTCCACTTTGTTACCTCTTTAAGGACATTTTAGATGATGTGTTTAACAGTGAAGTGACTTTAATTAATGCCCCTTGCCATGATAAAGTAAAGTGAGCAGTGCTCTCTCTCAGTGTAAAATGTATTGCAAGGTGATTTTTGAATCAGTCAACCTCATGGCCCAGATGCTTTGCCAGGAAGACAGTAGTTTATCACCAGGCTGATGGAAGGAGATAAAAGAAAAGCATTTGTCAAATAAATAGCGAAGGCATTGTTAGTGGTGGCTCTCTGTTATTGGATGTATTTTTTAAGGAATGCTGAAAATAATTTCTCAAATGTTTTTTTGGCCAATAAGATGGCATGGGAGCTCAACCTTTCTTAAAAAAAAATTAAAATAAAAATAAAAGATCTAAAGAATCCCCACTACAATATACAGTATATTTAGAAGATAATGCCTCTAACCTGAGGTTACCTAATACAGTTTTTCTTTTCTGCTGCAAATATTTGCAGACATTTAGTTTGGATGCTAAAATAATAAAGTAAAACTGGATGTAATTCAAGATTGAGTTGCCAGCTGCTCCAGTTCCATGCTTGCAATAGGCAGCATAATCCCCTATACTACTTAGTGCAGGAAAAAAAATGAAATAAAACAGGAAAAAAATTTAAATGCCTACCAGAATACACCTTAAGTGAGAAATGTGTGAGTCATTTGTATAACAAAGTTAAATAATTAAAATATATTACATTTGCAGTACAGTATCCCCTTCAAGTTTAAGTGCTGAATACCCGAAATAAAACTGGGCAAGGGGATGTTTCAGCACGTTTTATTTTTTTTTACTTACCTTTTTTCCTTTTTCAGGTCTACAAAGTGCACCTTTGGGCTGAGACCAAGCATGGAAAGTTTCAGCCCAAATGGAGGCTTTTGAGAAAGTTCTGAACATCTGACAATGGGGTTATCATGGAAATCTTTTTCTTTCTTTCTTTTCAAAGTATTCTCACCATAGTTTTCATATTTCTGAAAACTATACTTAAACCAAATTTTGGAAGGCATTATCTAAAATTTAAAACATTCAAAGTTTTGTTTGTTTTACACTTGATAAATGTTAAAAGACTTTTTTTCAGTTCTGAGAAAATAGGCTGTGATCAGTATAGAGGATTGCCTCTATCTGCAGAAATTGCTAAATACTGACTTTGACCCATTTTGAACTGTTTGGCAGTGTGAACTAAGCCTAATAGCTTATTAAAGTCATGTACTATATAAGTGTGTAACTGCCAGAATATACAGTTGTACTCTGAAAATTGACACAACCTTGCTGGCTTCCATGTGTCCTCTTCATCCTCCAAGTGAAGTGGACCTTGATTACTGATAAACTTTTTGATGTATTACAAAATCAGCCTGAAATTTGGAAATGGAAGTCTTCTGGATATTTGCTTTCACAAAAAATGCAGAAAAATGCAGTAATTTTTTTCAGCCTTTCTACCCTGTGCCATATTTTTGCACAGATGCATTCTAAGTGCACCATCTCAGAGTTTAAGACTATTTCTGCAGTTAATTGTCTGTCTTGTTATATTTATTCTGGTGTGTTCATCAGCTACTCTTGGAATCATGTTTTGTTCTCGCATACAAAAAATAAAAGTAAAAAAATCAAAGCTTTCTCACCAAGTGAGAAGTTATAACTGAAACCAAACAGGGAGTGTATTTTAAGAAGGGTATGGTTATCATGTAGTCACTTTTCAGAGTAGAACAACATTGTAATTTTATGTCTGCATGCAGTTTCCATTGGTATTCTGATAATGCCTGTCAAATGCAGCTCTCCCTCCACCTTCCAAACTTGTCCTGCCTGCTTGTATCAACAGGTTCAGCTAAGTTTAACTCTTGTTTTAAAATGGGCATCAGACTCGGTTGCTCCTGTTTCAGAGCATCTAGAGCACAACACTGGGAAAGGGTGCATGGTTCTATAACCCCTTTGTCAGACACTGCTGCAATTTGTAGCTTAAAAGAACAATTTCCCTTTTACAAGAAATTTGTGATGTTTTGCTGTTTTTATCTTTTCTCACCAACTTTTATCCAACATCCTAAAATAGGAATGTGCTAATGACTTTGTGTTAGTGTCAGTTTTCCTGTATTTGAAGGGATTTGTAAGTTGTCTGTAACTGCTTCTTTACTGTAATCAGTTGGAGCAGTAAGGTCATGAATTTGAACTACCCTTTCACTCCCAAGTATAAGAAGCTGCAAGAGGAAGTGTTTTTCCGTTGTCATAAAAAATCTTTTTAGATTGGTAGTCCTTACCCTGTTTGATGGTACATTGCAGCATTTTAAGAGTAGTGTTTTGTGTAGAGTAGGATTTCTAAAATCTGGGCTTTTGGAGGTAATTATTTCCTGTGTGTTGTGAGCCAAGCTTGTTAGCAGTTGGGATTGATGTTTCACCTTCAGAGATGGTCATTCTGCGTAAGAGTAAAGGCCCCTTGGCAAGGCAGTATGGCGAGCTTTGCATTGCCTCAACTGTGTCCCTCCTCTGTAGGGCTGCAATCAACCAGTCATAATAAACATGTGCATTGATTCCTAAAATATCAGCGATATCTGTAATTCTATTTTCCATACAAAGATGAAGCGTTTAGCTTAGGATGAGATTAAGCTACTTTGTTACAGATGAACAAATAAATACTTCATAGAAATTAGGTTTGAAGCATTTATATAGATGTTTGTGTGTTACTAGAAAATACTGCTGACACATGTAAATGAGTAACTCTGCAGTAGATATGTTTTCTGTCTTTATTAGAAATAATTTTAAAAATATTTTGATAAATACTAACAGACTAATGTCAAAATAAATGTGCCTGGATCTAATTTTTAATGTTTTTTCATGTTCTCCTTAGCATTAAATATGTTAAGGAGTTAATAATTTAACATGCTTTGTGTCCTTGAAACTTAGGCTCTGATTTAGATGCTCTGTAGCCCCTTTATATCTCTCTACCTTTTCCTCCCTATGGATTAGCCACAGGGGTTTAGGTTCAATTAAACTGTAAAACAACTTAATATTACTCAGTGCTTTGGAGATCTTTGTTTTATGAGGTTAGAAGTGATAGCTAATTGATTATCTGAAAAATGAAGAACACTTCATTCACCATGAGTTTGGAATTGTGTGGCTATACTGATGTCTAATAAGTATTTTAATTTTTCAGTGTTTATTCAGTAGGATATGTTCCCCAAATAACTTACAAGACATAGGCTGTTATTTTCCTAGTTTGGTGAAGAAAATAGGCCATTGTATTCACAATTATGTGTGCATGTAATAAGTACCTAAGACAATATGCCTTTATTTTGTGAGTTTTACTGTTTTTCAAATCTGCAGAGTTGCCACTGAGCCATAACATTGCTGTAATTAAAGGTTATGTGAAAAGAAAAGCTAATAAAATTACTTTTTTTCTATATAATAGCGTCCACTGTTTTACAAGGTTCTGAGTACCACAGGTTCTTCTGGGCACAATGGATGGGCTTTCTTAATACAGCCTTCCTGTATTATTGTCCTGCTTAATGTGATTGTCTGAAATAGACTCACAGGCTAGACAGGAGCCTCCCAGTTGCAGCATAGTTGTCTTACAAGTCTTAAAAAGTGATGGTTCCCAAATTAGACTGAAAAAAGACGTAATAATTCTGAGCAGGAAATGTATATTACACATATATAGCATATATGTTAAAAGCTACCAAGTTTGTTAATTTCTGGTTTAGTTGCTGGATGAATTGTTGCATTTAATTTATAGACATTAAGGCTCAGTTAAAAAAAACAAACTGAAACAATTCCTGATTCACATGTGCAATTCTATGACTGTGTCTGTTGACTGTGAGCATGTGATCATAACTGCTCTATTAGTTTCTGACACAGAATTGAGCATGTGATCAGTGGAGTAATAGAGATGTTGCAACAGGAAAGTAGCCTGTAATTTCCTTTCAGATGGGCTCTGGTGCCCTCTTGTGATATTAAATAGTGTTACTGCACAGCATGTACAGGGAAGCCAGGATTGCACTGTTGTATTTACATAGTCTAGATGAGAAATACCATCATTTCAGCTGCCTAACTCTTTTTGTTCTTTAGAAGTCCATTCCTAGCAGAGAAATTATGTCAGAGCATCATTCTGCACACTGCTTCACCTGCAGAATGTTGGGGGTTTTTTTCCCTTTTCTTTGTTAGTACCATAGTGTTTGTCAATGGAAACTAAAAATGATAGCTACAAAACTTTGATTTTCCTGGCTGTAGAGAATTAAGAGACTTTAATTTAAAAGAAAACCCAGTGTTTTTTAAAAGGCATTGTGGGGCATAAAGTATTTATTGATGTTTATCACACAATTTTGAAGACTAATTATAAAATAAATACTAATTATTTCTATTTTAGGGCACAATACTATACACTGCAATAAATGTGATGCTTGATGTGTCTTGCAGAGCACTAACATCTCAGATTCTGGTACTAGAATTTGACCTTTTGAGAAAAATAACTTTACCATTAATACACTGCCAGTCCACTGTAACACTGTTGTTGCCTGGCCTTATAAATACTTTGATCCAAAAGAAGGCTTGGCTGGGGCACAGTCAGCTGGGGTTTTTTTTTGTTTTTTGTTTTTTTTTTTTTTTTTTTTTTTTTTTTTTTTTATTAAGTTTGTTATAGAGCACCATTCAAACAGCACATACTGTAATTTGTTTTAAATTCAAATGTAGATATTTATTCTGTTGACTTTGAAGGGGCTTTTATTACAATGTCACTTTCTAGATAGGGAGACAAAATGCTTTCCTTTTCCAACTCACAGTCAATACTTTTAGGGAGTGTTTAGTTTTTTCTTTCCTTAGTTTGATTTTAGTAGTAGAATTGGGGTTTCTATGCAGGAATTATCTTTGAGTATTTCTACTAGTATTGTAGTGTAGTAAGAGTATCCCTCAAAAAAATCATACAGCAGGGTGGGAAAGATGCTTTGGATGCTTTTTATGATAATTGCTGCCTGTTGTAAAGTGGAGGGGAGAGGCCTGCTGGAGGAGTTCAGAGTGACACTAACTGCTCAGAGAGCAGGCACAGGACTGTAGAGAGACAGGAGTTGTAGGTGGAATCACTAGCAAACAGGAGTATGACCTAGACACAGGAAGGCAATTCAATTCTTAGAAAGTAAGGAAGGATGAAGTGAGAATGACTTCAGTGTTTGTGCAGCAAGGAAAGGACTTGATGTTTCTAAAGGGAGCTTCAGTTTGATTTATCTGTGGTTGATTGGTAATTGGTAGAGCATTCTTAGTTACCTGGCTTGAAATTTGACACATTTAGTGCTGAGAAGAGGTACCAGATTGAAAGCTTGGGATGCTGAAGTCATCAGGTAACCTGCAGGACAGGTACAGTTTGACAAGAGGCACTACATTATGCCTCCCCAAAAATGCCCTTAACATGCTGTAAGCTGGAAAGGTATCTCAGTAGGGACTGAAGGGTAGTTCAGATTTCATGGTCTGTTTTGACACAATTGGCTAACTTCAAGACTACTAACAAGGATGTAAGCCAGTATGACTTGTGAAGTGGCAATCTGTCCACTAAGCCCACCCAGTTCTAAAGTTTCTCTAAGGCTGAGTGGGTGCTCACTTTACCTGCCTTATATATTCTTCTAATGACACTTCTTCTCCTGGTGCCCTTCAGATAAATAAAAATGAGGAGGAGAATGGTTTTATTTATTCTAAGATAAAGCTATCTAACTCCTCCAGCCATAATGAGGTAAATAAAAATAACAAGACAACACCGTTGTTTTCTTTGGCTCCAGGGTGTATCCGTAGTTTTAGTTTCACTTACTGTTTTTGCTGTTGCTTATTTTCCTCATGGCTGTTACTGACAGAGCTGCTTCCTTGTAGGAGGACTGACAAATGGTAGTGGTCGCTATATTTCTGCAGCCCCCGGCGCCGAAGCCAAGTATCGCAGTGCGGCGAGCACCTCCAGTCTCTTTAGCTCCACCAGCCAGCTCTTCCCTCCCTCGCGCCTCCGCTACAGCAGGTCTGACATTATGCCTTCTGGACGCAGCCGATTGCTGGAAGATTTCAGAAACAATCGTTTCCCCAATCTTCAACTACGGGACCTTGTTGGACATATTGTTGAATTTTCCCAAGACCAGCATGGTTCTAGGTAATTATTATAGGAGTAGTTAATAATATTTTACTGCTTTGGTATTGTTCTATGAACATCAAACTTTTGAATGAGGTGTTTGTCATCTTAATTCAAAGCATCTTAATTGGAGCACACATTCTTAGGCTGACCTTCTCTAAGAAATTTCATTATAAAAGTAGTATTAATTTAGCTGCCTATAGAAGTTCTTAGTGTAGAAATAGCTCATAACTAGACTTGTAAACTCTAGTATTAAGGTATCAAAAAGGCGTTGATTAAGAAAACAAAATATGTGGCATCTGGAATGCAAAACTTTTTTGTCAGTACATCATTAGGTACTTAGTTACTGTTATTATTTTCATCTTTAATGCTTTTCAAATGAAAGTTTTTAGGTCTTAATTTTACTAAAATGTATCCGTTTATATGCAAAGGCACTACTTTCATTTTAATAAATTTTATAAATGCTGACTGCTCTCTTTAGAATGTTGAGGTGTCTCATTGAAACAGTGTTTGAGAGGTTTTCCTGTTGTTAATGCAAAGCATAATGTACTTTTTTCTGCACTTAGATTTATACAGCAAAAGCTGGAGCGAGCTACTCCAGCTGAGCGCCAGATGGTATTTAATGAGATCCTGCAAGCAGCCTATCAGTTGATGACCGATGTGTTTGGAAACTATGTAATACAGAAGTTCTTTGAGGTAAGTATAGCACTGAGTGTATGGATGGACATGCAAATGAAGTGCTGTAAATCTGGTTAAATTTAACTGGTCTTTTCCTTAACGCCATAGCAGAATTCTACATGACTTCCACAGAACCCAAGTGTGTAACTCTGCACAGGTGTTTTCTGTTCTGTACCCAGTGTTTTTTGCCATAATGGACATGTTTCTCCTTACACTGGTGGTGCATGTGTTGGTGAACACTAGGGAATGCACAGGCTGCACATTGAGGCTTCACAAACCTCTGAGCATAACTTAGAGAGACTTTCAACAGATGAAAAGGAGCATAAATATTTGAAAGATGTGTTTTATTGCTTACTGCATCATGGTACAGAATGGGTCTGGAAAATGCCCTTGCACTCAAACAGCTGTGTGGACTTCATCTGGTGCTATGTATGAGGAAACTCCCATAAAATGTATTGAGGCAGAAGAACTTTGAGTAAGGGGGTATCTATCATAAGATACATCCAATATTATTACAACTAGTATTTAAAAGAGATTTGTTCTCTTCTAAAAACTGTGTAGTTTAAAAAAAAAAAAAAGGCTTTATCAAAGAATTACAAGATCTGGCTGCAGAAAGAAGAAAAAATACCTGTGTCCTGGGAAAAGTTACATTTAGGAAAGGTATTAGTATAGTGTACTTTAAATCAAGGCTATATCAAACTGGTGGAGAGAGGGTGATGCTGGAAAATGTCTAGTAATAAATAAGATACTTTCTGTAAAGAATGTAATTTTTAATAATCTATAAAACAATGTGCTCACTTTTTTACTTTTTTAATTAACCAATCAAAATACCTTCTGTAAAGTGTCACTGACATATGATATATAAGATCTTGATTTTGCTTAAGGGTCATAATTTGCTATTTTTTCCGTAATGTTGTTGGATGAATACACAGTTAAATGTTGTTAGTTGGATGTTTTCATCTTAATTCTGCAGGACACTTCTCAAGAAAAAAACTGCACATGGCCTTACATGTAACAGGGGACCTCAGTTTACTGTATAGGTAGGCAGATGAAATTGCTGGTCAGGCTTTCTTCAGAGCTGACTACAGATGTGGAGTTTCACGATTCTCAGCAATGCTGCAGGAATATTCTGGTGCCACCAGCTGATTGTCCAAGTGGTCACTTCTGTGTCCTCTCTTAAAAGATTTGAGATACACTGTACAAGTTTTGAGATAGAAAATCTGATTTGGATTCCTATATAATAGTGACCTGTGATCATTTTGCCAGTATAATTTATTTGAAAAAATGGTTTATTGCACTTAAATATTCCTACAGACAGACAAATATAAACTATATTGATTTCTTCTGTTGTCTTTCAAGGTCATGCATTTGATAGCAGGTATGTGAACTGGATGTGGAATATTACAAAATGTTGCATTTAGAAAAGAAAAGCTTCTGGTAAATATCCCCACCAAAATACAAAGTGAAAAATTATTGAAATATTACAGTCAAGATATATTACAAATATCTTGAAAATGCTTACTCTGGCATGTAAATTCCAGCATGCTGCAATATATCCTCATTTGTTAACAGCATGTTTATTTTCTTTTAGTTTGGAAGCCTGGATCAAAAGTTAGCCCTAGCAACACGCATCCGTGGTCATGTTCTGCCATTGGCCCTCCAAATGTATGGCTGTCGTGTTATCCAGAAAGCACTTGAGTCAATCTCACCTGACCAGCAGGTAATTGTAAGTTAGAGCAATGCTTTCTAAATTTTATTTATTTTTATTGTATCCCTCTTTTTATTTGATTAAACTCTTGATTATTCCCTTCATCATGAAAAATCCTAGGGGCTAAAACAGTTGTTTAAATGAAAGTACTGAGGTACACTGTTAATACTAGTGAATATGAGGGTTGGAGTCAGGATGAAATGAAATTTTTCTCCATTTAAGGCGAGGGGGAATGCCATCATAAAGACAAGGATAATCTTTGTTTTTCCAGAATGAAATGGTGAAAGAGCTGGATGGCCATGTTCTGAAATGCGTGAAGGATCAAAATGGAAACCATGTCGTACAAAAATGCATTGAGTGTGTTCAGCCTCAGTCGCTCCAGTTCATCATTGATGCATTCAAAGGACAGGTAATGTCAATAGTTCATTTTCCCTTTGCAGGTTGCTTAGATTTCACAGAAAAAGATTTGCAGATCTTTGTCCATCATTTGCATGTACAAGATAGTGTTTGCCACTTTGCACTCAGCTTATTTTAAGTAGAATGAAAAAGGGGATGTGACAAGGAAAAGCTGTTGGAGAGATAATTAACATGCTGTAAAAAGATGAATTTATTGGAGAGGAGGCTCTAGAAAGACATGTTTGGATGTATTATAAATAATAATAAATATCTATGTAATATAAATACATACAAGAGCCTGCGTGCCCAGGCTTTGTGTTCGTGTTTTGTGATAACACCATTTCACATTTCCTTTACAACTCTTGGCAGGGCCATTTTTGATATAATAATAACATATGTGCTCTCTATATATTTTTCATTAAAAATTGCATTTTCTCCTGTTGCTTGTGTTGCACGTGTGTCTTTCAGTGTTTCCCAGTGAATGTCAGTCCTTAAGGAACTGCAGTGATGAAATTCACTAGTCTGTTCCCTACATATGGACTAGTGTGGAGTGAAGGGGGTGTAATATTTGTTTACTTCAGATTGGAGTTTTTGTTTTGTTTCCAACAAACATTATTACTGTAAGATTGATACTGTGCTGCAGGCTAGTGAATGTGCTGCAGCTAAATAACATTTTAATCCTCTGAGACAAGTGTATATGTTTATGGTCTTGAGAAGAATTGTAAAAATCTTACTAACTTGGCTATATAACTAAATTTTACTTTAATGGTTGGCCAAATGTATTTCCTAATAAAATCTACAATATCTTTCTCATTTTACACAACAGCAATACCTGAAATATTGTTATCCATAGTACTAAATTGCATACCAAAGCTGCTAGAGTTCAGTCTTTTTACACCAAAAAGTGTGTATGATATACAAGAGATGCATTTTTTTAAATCTGTAAATAGAGCCCCTTGACTAAAGTGTGACATTTTTTATTTACTGAACATCCATCCTAAGCACCAAGTAATTATATATAGAAAATAGTAGCTAACATGAAATGGTAAATGAAAAATGACATACTTACTTGATCCTACTTACCATTTTCTCCTTCTTATTTGAGTTGATGCCTAATCATACAAGATTCTCTGTTCAATTGTGACCAGCACCGAAATTTTTGGAATTAATTCCCAAATCACAAATGTAGCTTCAGAGAAGCAAGCAGAACGAATAAGCAAGGGTTGGCTGTATGCTTTGAGTAGTTACAAACTTTGTATCTGTAACTGGGAGCTTATTGCATATGCTGGAACATGAAATTGGTGAAAATCAGCCACTGTTATTGAATTCCTTTTTATAAGTGTCAAAGTCTTAAAATTTGAAAATAAAGTAAAAAGGAAAGCTGGAAAGTTCAACAGCATTTAACTATGGGTCATACTTCCAGGCTTTCCTTTGCAACTATGTAGGCTAGAAACATTGTAATGAACACTTGGGTTCTTAGTTATATGTTTTCTGGAGTCCTTGACACACAAAAACCTGTTTTTTCATCTTTTTCTCACTTTTGCTGAAAATGGAGTTCTGGTCATGGCAGGCGAAACTTTTTTTAATAGTAGTTGGTATGTTCAGTTCCACATTGAATGCAGCAATGTTGTAATAGGTATGAGCTTCAGTTGGTTTAACTTCAGTTTGCAATCCTGTTTTCAAGGTATTTGTGCTTTCAACTCATCCATATGGTTGTAGAGTAATTCAGCGTATTCTGGAGCACTGCACTGCTGAGCAGACTTTGCCAATCTTAGAAGAACTGCATCAACACACAGAACAGCTAGTGCAGGTTGGTGCATGTACACTCATTTTTAATGCACTGGAGGTTTTTGTTGTTATCATAATTTACTCCTGTATCCTAGTTTAAATGCATTTGCCTCTTTTTAGTTTTATAGACATTGATTTTTTGTTTTCCTTTCCTTCCATAGTTTTAATGAAAATGAGTTTGGAAGTTGGGAGGCAAAGAAGATATAAAAAGTGTTTTTCTTACATTTTTGACTGTAGCTTGGTGTTCAGGGAAATATTACAGCTGTTAAAAAAGTATGATCTTAAATTTGAGGACTTCTTTACGAGGATAAAAGATCCTCTAGCAAAGCACTGGTTTTGCAGATTATTTACATTTTTCATGTAAAATTTGTGGTCCATTAGGTAATTCTTGATAAAATATTTCATGTATCATTTTCCTTCTGTAATGTTGCCAATGTTGTATTTTCCTTATATCCATGCAAATAGTCATTTCATACTTTATGCTCATGTACAAAAGCTGTCTGTATTTCTTACTTGGTATGAATATAAAAGAAAATTGAAGTAATCTTATTTTCAGGATCAATATGGAAATTACGTTATTCAACATGTACTGGAGCATGGTCGTCCTGAAGACAAAAGCAAAATCGTTTCAGAAATAAGAGGAAAAGTTCTAGCTCTGAGCCAGCACAAATTTGCCAGGTATTGCACAGCTTTAATATACTAAAGATTCATAAGCCTTGTAAAGTTGTAATACTGGATTTATTTATTGTGTTACAAAAGGGGTACAATAATTTCTTTTTCTTGTTTATCTTAGCTCCTGAAATTCCATATTTTTATAGAGATAAATGATAGTGATATTTTATACTAGGTTTGGGGAAGGGAAGAGATAAATGTACTGTAGCAAAACAAAGGAAGTTCTGTGGGTTTATGGGATGGCTTTTGTTCACTTGGTGCGAGTGCAGGGACCATGTTCCAAGTTCTCATGTGAAGATGCCCATAGCCAGGTGAAAAGCTCTGCTGGAACTTGAGTGATGTGCTGATGACAATAAACTGGAACTTGTTGACTCTCAGTCCAGCCTCGCAATTTGCAAGTATAACAAGGCTAGCTTTAAAAAGTGGTAGTTCAGTCTGACAAAGATTTTCTGCCTTAGAAAGTCTGAAAGACTGATGTAGGAGGCATGAACTATCCTGAAATTAGAACCTAAAACTACTCCTTTCATGCTTTTTACTGAAATATAGATTATGTGCCTTCTGCGAAGGAAAAATGCACCTCCAAATTCATTCTAGGTGACTTAGTGAGACTAGTCATCAAAATGAAGTAGAAATGCACTGGCATTATGGGGGCATTTGTTTTAAAAGTTGCTAGCAAACTAGTTTATTTTAATTTTATTTTTCTTTGCCTGAAGGGAACGCTTCATAATCCTCTAACTTGTTTAATTTCTAAAGCACAAATTTAGGACTGGTATCATTTTGCTATGTTACAAGCTTTGATGGCCTTTCCAGCTTCTGAAATAAACTGGAAGGTCAGAGACTTGCTCTACAAAATAATATTTGATGGAATCGCTGATGTAGGCATGCTCCTGAAAAGTGCATTTATTCAAAATCTCCATATCTGGCGTTCTCTGTTGTGTCTTCAATGGGCCCACAACCAAAATAGATGTGCTAGAACACATCTCTAGCCTAAAGTCCAGTATACCTATGTTGGTTCAGTGGAAAAGTCTCTCCTACAAAATAATCAGAATATAACCTTTTCACATGGGTGAAATAATAGGGATATATAACCTGTAACTTCTTCAGTCATTAGGCTGGAGATTTGGAAATGAGGAATTGATGGTTTGCAGTATTCTTTTTACTGCCATTAAGAACCCTGAAGAACTGATAAACTTCCAGATAATTGATAATTTATCATAGAGCTGCCTTGTTTTTCAGCAACGTGGTAGAGAAGTGCGTGACTCACGCGTCGCGCGCGGAGCGAGCCCTGCTAATCGACGAGGTGTGCTGCCAGAACGACGGCCCTCACAGTGCCTTATACACCATGATGAAGGACCAGTACGCCAACTACGTCGTGCAGAAGATGATCGACATGGCCGAGCCCGCCCAGAGGAAGATCATAATGCACAAGGTATGTGTGTGCATTCTTGGCGTGATTCCAGAATATGTCTGTGTGAGCTGCTCTGCCAGAGCACCTTTCCCTGCAGATGTAAAACTCAACGCTTCTGTCATCTAGAACTTGATCTATAACCATGATATTCAGCAGAGCTTGGTAAAGCAGAAAACATTCAGCTTTCTGAGCACTGAGCTATAAAAGGAAAGTTTCAACAGTTGGATTTCATCTGCTGTCTTTGTGCCAGCTTTTATGTGAAAATACTTCCAACAGGAAAATGTAGTATCTGTCATCACTATTAATAAAACTGAAAAATTATGGGTTTCTCTTTTTATTTCCTGGTTGTGGGTATAAATCCACTCTGCAGTTCCCCCAAAAGAGATTCCCATATTTCCTAGCATACAGGCACATTTCTACTTAAGAATATCCAGACACGGAGAAATGTGCTGTTGTCACTGTTATAAATGAGAGACAAAAGTCTCGATATTTAGTAAAATTTAGATTGCTTTATTTGATATAGACAGAGCAAGCAGCACTCTGGGGGAACACGAGGGGTCACTGCCCAATCGACGTCCCACCGAACTTGGTTTGCAGCTTCTTTTTGTAGTATGGTCTTTCATTGTAATTAATAATTTTTATGTGTTTTGCTGTCTTAATTTTGCTGGGTAAGCAGTGGTGAATAAACATTCACCAGGCCTCCAGGCAATAGACTAAACATATACAAATTTACCAGGCTTCTAGGCGATAATCAATCACAGATAACCATCTGGTCCTGGTAGATAACCTCCTGAGAAGTTCTGGAGGTCTGGCTCTTGAGGTACACAAAGGCAGGAAGGGCTGTTGCGAAGTCTGATTTTTGCAAGCTGGTAGCGGATACAACTTATTAGGAAAAACATACCATAATATAACATAATATAACATAACATAATGTAACACAACAGAATATAATATAAGACAACATAACAAAGTGATTTGAAACAGAATGATGTTATCATATATTTTCCTTTATCTAATGTCCATGCTTCACTTCAGAGCTTGGTATTCTGGTTTATACAAACCCCAGTGCTTCTGTGATTGACATGAATCTTTTATCAATTATCACATCACAATGACCTGAGGCTATTTAACACAGGGCCCAGGGTATTCCTGCAGGAGCTCTGCTTCTCCCGATCACCAACAGGGCTCTCCCACAAAGTACTGCCTCCCTTTTCCTGCAACAGGAACATCAGTTATTTGATGAGTCAAAATCACCAGTTTTACATCTTTCCAGAAACTTCCAGCACATTGAAATATAGGCTTCTGGCATCTTTTTGCATATTTTTTTCAAAGTGTAGTCACCTCTGCTTAAAAGTGTGGATGTTGAAAAAAAACCAAACATGTTTCTTATTACAGATTCGACCCCACATTACGACTCTGCGTAAATACACCTATGGCAAACACATTCTGGCCAAGCTGGAAAAGTATTACCTGAAGAACAGTGCTGATCTGGGGCCAATTGGTGGACCACCAAATGGGATGCTGTAAAAGACAAATAGAAATGGAAGAAAAATTAAATTGTGAATTATCAAAACTTACAACTTAACTCTAAATGTTCTGGTTTTTTTAAATCTATTTATTGACTTTGTTCATCCATTTGTAAAATTTTTATTCTTGTGTATATTTTTGGGGAGTGAATTGTTAAAAAAAAAAAGAAAAAAATATCTCCAGCCCTGATCCGGAGACCTATCAGATTGGATGGCTGGCAAAGCACAGAATGCCTGTATATGATGTAATTGTATCAAAATAGCTGTCACATATTTTGTAAATTTTTACCTTGTAAAGTCACTGAAATAGTTTTTAAAGGGAAAAAGTACAGTATTCTTTTAATACACTGGCTTGCAATCTGGTAGGTCTACCCAGCATCATAGCACAACAGGTTTATAGAGTTGTATATAGAATTAATCCTTATTTTTCCCTTTTGTGTGAAGTCTTTTATACCAGATTAAAATTGATCAACTGCATAAACATTATTTAACATGTTGAAAAGTTAAGTTGTATTTTGGTGGTTCACAACATCCTATCCAAATAACAAACAGGGCACAGCAACTTAAAATAGGGAAGAACAAAACAATGGAAACTTTAAAAGACTAGTTTTTGGCACTTGCTGTGGATACAGGTTTTTTTAAATCATGCCCTAAGGTTTTCTCTAGCGATGTATTAAAAATAAAGTGCTGTATATACTTATATATTTAATTGTTGTACAAGGTAGAGGGATTAAAATGATGGTGGTACTTCCATTCAGCAAAGTACTCTGTTGGAAAAGGAGTGAACCCTGTATTAACTTTACAGTCAGTTTTACAATGCAGGAAGAGTAGAGATATGTATTTTTTTATTTTGCATATAGAATTGTAAGGATTTGAAAGTGTTGAGCATTTATTTTGCTTTCTCACTGTAGATGCAAAAAATAGGTAATGATAATGAGAAGGGGCCACTGAAAAGTAAACTCGATAGCTCAACATTTAAGCATGATTGATTAAATATTCAGATAGCTTTTTGCTTCCTATAAATATATGCATTGTATACGTGTAGTTAATAGGTGTAAGTTTACAGTTTGAAAACAAATCTCTCGTTTCAATGTTTATTACAAAGCCTTGCTAATTTAGTAGTGATGCTTACCTTGGTTGTACAGATGTACATTTGTAAACCTTCATGCTGTAAATGTAATTTGTTTTACTCCTTTTTGGGAAAAAAATTTGCATTTTAGTGTATATTCATATCCCCATTCCCTCCTTTCCCCCTGGCATATAGTGTTGTATAATGTAAATTTATTTCAGCAAATCAAGAGTGATTTTTTTAAAATTCTATCTTTATATGGTTTCAAAAATATGAACCGGCTTTCTTTTTATCTATTGTGAGAAACATTATGTTTTGTTTATAACATAGCTGTTGAATCTGTTCATATGGACACTTTGGGAAATCAATCTGTTCAAATTTTAAATCAGGATAAATAAGCATAGTAAGAAGTGGACTGAAATATTTGGTTATCACAGAAACCAATGCTTCTTCCATCTTAATAAATGTGGCATGAATTTTTTGTACAGAAGAGTACTGTATTTTTGAATAGCCTTCTCGCAGCGTAAAGCAAATATGTATGATACTGTCGATTTTTTTCTCTGGACATATGACATTGTAACAGTAACATAAAGATGATGTACATATACAAGCGGCCTTATGTACATTTCCCAATGATCTTTTTAAGGCAGAATTGTGACCATATGTGTATAATTAAAATCCTTTTTAATCCTTTGCCTATGGAAATATTTTGGAAAAAGCTTACTTTGTATATTCAGTTTCTGAAAGATAAAGAAAGTGCTTTGTATGTTGTTGAAGTAAGTATTTTGTGTAAAATGTTCATTTGGATGGCTTAACCTAAAGTTTTGATCAACATGGTAGTTTGGAAACAACGTCTTGAGCATTGATCAAATAAAAGGCTGTTTTGGTAGGGGTGTGATCATGAGAAAGAAAATAGTAGTGGTATGAACTTGTATGAGGAATTCTGTCATGTTACTGTTGATACCAGGGTTACATAACTGTTACTAAAGCAGACATCTGAGGCGCTGCGTTTCTAATGGTAGTGATAACTCCTTAATAGGCAAATGGGAAAGTTTCTTCTGGCCTACTTCCAGTGCCTGCATGAAGTGAAGTAGTAGGCCTCATTATTTTGAGTAAGCACAATTCTAATTGCCAAGTAGTTTTTGCATGGCAGTTCAAAAAATTCCTCCCCAGAGGTACCAGCCCTGTCACTGGAGCCAGAGCTTTCCCCTAGTCACCCAAAGGATAACTTCTGAGCCACTTCCTTGGACGCATCAATTGTCCTCAGTGACTATCTTTATCTTTACCCTGTGTACCTGTGCTGTGTGTTATAATCCACATAGAAGTCTTTTCTTCGACACCTAAGACAGTACGTCAGGCTTTCGGGGATGTCCAGGCAGAAACTCTTCATGTCCCTGTACTTTGTCCCTGCAGCACTCATGCCATGGTTGAATTTAAACAGTCCTGTAACTGTCATCCTTGGTGCTTTCAATATCTTGAGTATAATCTTCCACTTGCTCTCCTGAGGTCATTTGTGCACAAATTCTATCCAGGAACATGAAAATCACTGGATTTCCTTTCAACTATTTTAGGGTTTGGGTAGAACCACTAGACTTTTTGCTCAAGTATTGCTTTTTGATATAGATTGTTTACGGACCAGTTTGATTGGGTTTGACTCCAGGTGGCTCGTATTGAATAATGTAATGTTCACATGTATATATTGTAAAAATCAAAATGAAAATGTGTGAATAACACTGTGTGAAATATATTTGGTCTTGCGTTTTTCCTGTAAGAAACCAGCCATATTCTCAGTTTATATGACTTGCTTGTGTCTGTGGAGCTCAGCTTTGGGAAGGTGCTCGCTCACTTGTTCTGATGGGAATTGGGCAATTAGTAAAGAACTCTGGATTAGATCATTACATGTTCAGAGGGCAGTTTTGAGCAGCTAAACCTTCCTGTTTTATACATCTTTACTGATGGCTAGTTAAGGCTACAGCCTGGTGACAGATTCTTCATATATCCCTGGATCCAGGATGAGTTCTAGAGCACTTGAGAGGGTTAGCTTTCAAATGAGAGAAGAAATTGTTAGCTCTCTGTGGCATCCCTGGATCCACACTCATTTCTATTACTGCCCAGGAGGTTTTTCAAAAGACCACTTTTAGCTGAAGGTGTGTAGTGAAGTGGACTGACAGCACAGGAAATGAGTGTGGTGGGAAATAACTCACCTAAGGGGCCCCTGTGGCTAGAACAGTCATAATGCCCATCCCTCCATCTCTGATTTTTCCATCAGAGCATGGAGAAAACTGAGGTTTTGGGGTCATCATGCTTAGACATTTTAAAGTGCTGATACAAATTCAGAAACTAATTTGGTCACTGTTCTCTCTTCTCTAAGGAACATGCATTTGAAGAGATGCCTATAGGTCATCACAGCATAATAGCACAGCAGTGGGGTTGGCTCCACGAGAATGTTCAATGCTCAGCATTCCAGTAACTCGGAAAGTGGGTTAACAGTGGGGTGACAACAACTCCCACCGTGTCATTCGGAGAAGTAAAGCTCAGAGAATGCAAAAGCATTTCAATATCTAGCAACTTGTCATTGAAACTGTAGATTGCATGTAAATCATGTACCTGGGGGAAAAAATCAGGGCACACTACAGAGCAGCACGTTGCCCCTGCAGTCAGAGCCGCCGTAGGGCTCTGGTGCGGAATTCTGCATGGAGTGGTGCCTGAGCATTGCTTGTCCTGAGAGCTGCAGATCCTGCCCTCGTGGTGACAGTTCTCTGCCACTGCTTGAGGAAGGAAAGGGCAACACCATGAGCTGTCTGAGCTGAGCTGTCACAACCCAGGCAGGGCAGGAGTGGCTGTTGGTTTGTTAACGCAGCGGTTCACATCATACCAAGCTGCCAGTACCACCTCAAGTCATTAGTCTGTGGGCAACACCGATGCTGTGATGAGCTACAGGCAGTGCTGTACTCAGCCCAAATGGTTTCAGGTACACAGGCACTATCTGTGCCCAAAGGATGCTGATTCAAACATCTTGGCTTGGGAATGAGGAAGCTTGGTTCCCATCAGGGATATATCCCTCTTGGGTCCCTGCTTGGTTCCTGATGTTGGGCTAGGGAGGTGTGGGAGAACCTGGCAAGTGCAGACCCTGCCACCCAGTAAGAGACAATCAGAGATGCTGCAAAGTGAGCCTGGGGTGTTTTCTCTCCTGTGCAGCAGAGCAGCCCAGGCCTCCCCAACTCCATCATCAGAAGGGGTTAAAAACCAGCACTGTTGTCACAGAAAGTCACACTTGGAAAAGATGGAAGGATGTCCATCCATCCAGTGTTGATAGCACTCCAGAGCCAATACAGGACACGGGATTTCCTGAGCTGGTGCAGGAAAGGAGGTAACTGCTTTAGCCAGGAGAATGAACCAGATCCCAACATCACACGTTAAGTGTCAGCACACAGAGGCTGTGGGGTGGGGGAGCGACCACCCAGCATGGAGGCAGGGAGGGGTGGGGAAGACCAAGCTTAGGGATTTAACTGAGCTGATGGTGCTCCTCAGTGAGGTGGTGCACGAGCGTTTCCTCTGTTGGACGGAGCCTGCTCCCTCTGTAGGCTCTCTCTGTGGTAAGGGAACTTGCCCAGCTGACGAGATGCTTGAATTAGTTTCCATTACCAGCCTCAGGGTTTTGAACCTACCTCCCTCACTTCACAGGCATTTTCCTAACCGCAAGGAGCTGGGCGGGTTTGCTTTCTACTCCTGAATTTGGGCTGGGCTTTTAGCACAGCTTGAACCATTCATTGCATCACAAAGAGCACAAGATGGAGCATGACTTCTAAAGCACGCAGGTGGGAGTTGGTAGGTTCTGCATCTGAGATCCTTGTCTCCACCTCTATTCTCCCAGACTCACTTAATGCAAAATATATCTTGGGAGCAGCATTCCCCCATCATTATCAGACTGGAAACTTTCCAGAGGCTTTATAAAAAGTAGCTGAAATGCAGGAAGACCTATTCTAAAGACCCTCTTCCTTTCATTAATAAGAACAAACATTGGAAAAAAATGTTCACCTTTTCACCAGCATCAGTACTCTGGGCACAGGAGGTTGTCTGGTCTTCCCCTTCTACTTGCACAGTGCCTACCCAAGCCTAAACTCCCCAGATCTGCAAACAAGAGCCAGGGCACATCGCAGGTGTACAGCTGGTATGCAAGACCATCAGACAGGGAGAAACCCCTTGCATAGCTGAGCCCTAATGAGCTTCGTTTGAGCTTCAGACCTGCCTGGAGGGTTCAGATTTCCTGGCAGCCACACAGCACCACAGCCCTTCCTCAGCCTGGCTGCTGGATCTTTTCCCAGCCCAGCCTCAGGGAGCGAGGCAGCCCTTCCCCAGCACAGCAGTGCTCAGGAGGTGCAGGCTGTGGGGAAGGCTGCCTGCTTGTCTGCTGATCACAGGACAGGTTCACATGCTTCAGTTTCACAAACACTCACTCTGGGGACTGGATGCAGACCGTACCCACAGCAGCACAGAGCTGCCCCAGGACCTGACTGCTGCAGAGGAATGTCACTGCTGGGGACTGGGCAGGAATTGGCCGAGCCTGCTGAGGTCCCTCTCCTTAGAGGTGATGTTGGCTGTGCCTTCTCAGGCTGCAAGACCACTGTCTGCTCCTGTCAAAGGGCTTTCCTCAGTGTTGGGGAAGCAGACAGCTGCAGGTGTCAGCTCCCAAAGTAAAGACCCCCAAAGATATACAACTTCTTACTGGGGGCTAATGGAAACTAAGAAACGAAAGTGTTATGGCAAGGGAACACACACAGGTAGTGGCAGAAAGCACTAGCCAGCCTGGCTAGTAAGGGAGATGATAATAGCACATTTCACAGCTATATTCTCCCAAACACAGAGACTCTATTCCTTGTCTAAACTGGAGGAGCAAAAATTAAAAGTTCCCTGGTGGGAATGAAGACCTCTCTTTCCTCCCCTCTATAATTCTTATCTCCCTTTCTCTAAGAGAGCTAAAATACAGCATCAGAAAGTATTTCCATTCCTCCCTGCACAGGATCAGTTCAGAAGAGGTTTAGGGAGGTCATCTGCTCATACAGACTGGAGCTTGGAGAAGGATTCAGCCCCTTTGCCTGGGCTCAGGTATGGTGGGTCTGCCTAGATGCTGTTCCTTGCTCCACCCCTGTGTGTGAACTGGATCCGGGGGCTGGTACAACAATCAGAGCAATCACTCAATAAACAAGAATCAGAGGGCTGAAGCTGGGCTGAGGAGCTGAGGATGGGCAAACTCCGTGAAAATCAGTGTCAATTCCAACCCCTTGCATGGAGGGATGGGGTGAGTGAAGCAAAGTTCAACCCTATCAGAGATCCAAGCTATACACTGATCTCTTTCAAGTGAGCCATTTGGCTCTTAAAAAGCCTTTTTGTATGAAAACTCACCATCTTAAGTACTCCAAAATTCACATGATGTCTCCTGTTTCCTTGAAGCATCATGTGTCTCATGACAACTGAGAGTTTGATTATTCATTTCAGTTTGGGAGTCATACTAGTTCACATCCTGCTGGGAAAGGGTCTATCATGCAGCCCTACCCCATGTGCCACCCCTCCCACGTGCAGGGAACCAAAAGTCCAGAGGCCTGATCAGAGTGTTCAAGATGACCCACCCCACATTTCTGTGAAGTGTGAAGTGCTGCACAGCCCCCAGTGGCCCCTTGGAGAAGAGATATCCCCACAAAGGCCATACAGCTACACCCACCAATGAGGCTATGGGGAAATACCATCTCAGTTTAAAACCACTTCTGTTTAAATGTGGACACTTCCAGGCAGGCTCATACACTGGGATCAGATCTTGTTGCTTACTTAGGGATCTGGTGCCATTGAAGGGACCCTCGAGCATCCAGAACACCTGGGCAGGGCAAGGAAACATTTCCCTAGGAGCTTGCCTCAGCCAAACCTTCTATTCCATCAGAATGTCTTACATGGCAGTGAACACCTTAACAGACACAGTGGGTCTCTTCAGCTAGCAGGTACCAGAGAGCAACGTTTTATAAATCAATGGTTAAAAGGGGGAGGAAGGGAAGGGAGGGAGGGAAGAGAAGGCAGGACTAGGCCCAAAGGGTTTGTTGGGGGTGGGAGTGAGAACAACTTTATACTGAAGATGGGATAAAAGGTGATGAAATAAAGCACCTACATCCACACACATGCACAAAACTACTGTAACCACAGTGCAATAAACAACCATAAGGACCTTTTGGATTACAAATAATGGGAGAAGGGGAGAGGAAGGCAGAAGGAGCACCTTGAAAACCAAATGGTGTTTTTAAAAAGTACATAACATAGTAATAATAGTAAAAAGATGTTTTATGCATTGCAAAACCTTCATTCCAGGCCTCCCTGTGAAGTATAGCTAATTTCACAGTCACCTAAAAAGAAATTAAACTGAAAAAAGAGAAACAAAACAGCATAAAATATGAAGCAGTTAAAATATCTGTGTTCACCCTGCCAAAGTGGAGCAGGCATCAGGAACACATGCCACACTAACCTTAAACCCATGGTAAACCCACAGCTTTCTCTTCCCCACAGACATGTAGGTCAGCAGTGCAGGAACCCCTCACTGTCCAAGCAGGGTTACAGCCCTTGCTCCCCTTCTTTTCTCCAGCTCCTCATCCATGTATGTGCCCTGCTGTGCCCCTGCCCTCCTCCCTCTGGCCCTGTGCCTGCCTCCCCCCAGGGCAGATGCTCCTGTGGAGGTGGTTCACCACCAGAAAGGTGCTGACACTGGAGCACAGCTTGGTCTCTGCTTCAGCCTGGCACCTGTGCCACCCCTGCAGCTACATTTGGTAGCACCAACCCACCCGGGCAGGGGCATCCCCACCCCCAGGAGCTGGGGAAAGGCGTTCTCCTGATGAATGCCTGAGGACACGGGTGAGGGGTGGGTCAGGATGGGTGGGATCGTGGGTGAATCAATGCTCGGACAGCCAGGGCTGGGAGGCACTTGCACTGCCTGCAGGGCTCAGCCAGGAGTAACTGCACTGAGCCCTCAATGTCTGCAGAAGGGGGTAAGTGGCCTTGAAATGCTAAATGAAGGATGATAATTGCAGCAAGATGCATCCGTTTGGTTAATCAGGAAGAAAACCTGTACATTATATCATATCAATTTCACGGCATAGTCACGACTGGTAGCAAGAGGAAATGGTAAAACCTGTGGCTGACCCCAGAGCCATCATTCCTCAAAGCCCCTCAGCCAGTCTGGGGTCCAGATCACCTCAGCTTGATGAATACATAAAAAAACAACAGTATTTTAACAATGTTCCAAATGCCTGTTCTAAGCAGCTGTTACTGAAATGGAACTAAAATCTCTGGTGCAGCCTAGCCCTGCTCTCACAACTGCTCTGCTGCAGCATCTGCTTCTCCCAAGACCAGCTTTTTTGCATACGTAGGAGTATTAAACCTGCTTTGGCAGAATTCCTGGAGTGAGACGTGCTTACTCAAATTCTCCATGTAGCAGAAACACCTAACTCAAGACACTTGGCTGTTTAAAGGTGACAGTCTTGAAACAGTTAACATGTTTCATGTGGACTGAATACTTCTGTATTTTGGTTAAAACACTTCCATTTTCTCCTTCATTTGGAACTTTTTAATCAGCAGTACAACTAGTTTGTGCAAACATTGCTAGCTGACTTCAAGGGTATGTCGTATATTGGGTATGGTCAGAGAGGAACAAGGACCACATTCCACAAGGAAAACTTTTATTAAAGTTTTGTCCAAGTTATCCAGGCATAATCCATCATAAGATAAAGCATAAGCCTCTATCACAAATCAGTACGATAAAGGAATACAGAGAAAATACAGGATGCTTTAGACAAGAGATTATACCTCATTCAGTTTGGAGTCTCCATCTCTCCCAGGCAAATAATGTGTCTCTGTGACACTGCCAGAGCCAGCTGTAGGATTAAAAATACACGTATTTTATTGCCATACCACTTTTTGAGGTACTATAAAGGCACCAAGTTCCTATTTTGCAGGGTGGCAGGCAGCTGTGCAGGGTCTTCTCTCATGGTCAGAGGATTTGCAGCTCAGGCAATATTCAAAACTTCTCAGCACTTCCCCACTGAACACACTGAAGAACGCTGCTGTCCCCAGGGGGACCGCAGGATCCATGGAAACTTCCCCTGGAGGAGCAGGGCAGCTGCCAGAGGGGAAGGCAGCAGGTACCAAGCAGGGAGTGCTGTGGACACAGGGCAGCTCTGTCCTCTCTGTGCTGCTTGCCTTTTCTCCAAAGCTCCCAGCAGTCACCTGCTTGTATGTTCGTGGGAGTCGTGATTCCCTTCTCTCCATGCTCATTTTCATGCCAGGGCAAATCCCATTCTGTGCTCAAATTATTTGGGGTCACAGAGGTCGAGGGATCACGCACTGCAAGCCAGCATGAGTCACCCTGACTGAGCAGCCCTGAGCTGACCATGGGGTACGTGCATCACAGAAAGGCAGCAGAGCACCTCCCTGGGCAAGGGAAAGAACAACAAAAAAGTGGTTATTCAGGTGAGTGCTTTCAGAAATACCTGCCTAGTCCACAAGCTCTGTGGTGGGCCAAAATTGTTGAACAGTGAAAGCAGCATCCAGTACTACAGGAAAAGGCCTAATTAAGAGAGAGCGAGTCAGTCTTTTCTTGTGGGCAGCACCCATGTAACTTCAGGCTAATGGGAAACCCCTCTGTAGGTTTTTGTGCACCAGCCCCCAAAATCCAGCTCTGAGGCTCTCTGTAACGAGCATGCAGGATCCTACCAGGCTCTCACATGCAACATCAAAGCAATGCAGCTGCTTTTATTACATCTGTTTATGAAAACTATCACAAAAGTGGCATGCCACTGCCAGCTGAGCTTTTGCCAAAGGAAGCTCTGCTTAATTAGGTCAAGAATTATTTGGTTAGTGGCACAGACATATCTATATATAGTTTTCAGTGTCCACACAGAAGTTCTCACTAGTAGAATACAGGGAAAGGAAACAGAGGAAAAAGAAAAAGGTCACCAAACTCTTGGGAGAGGCAGCCAAGTTGATTCAGTTAGCAATTATAAAGCCAACACTACAGCTACCCTGACACTTGGACCATTACATTTTGCATTTTTTAAGTGGAAAAAAACCCCAACCTCTGATTTTTTACAAGAAGGCTTATTCTTGTCCAAGTAAGCAAGGCCATCCTTTCCATCGGAGCATCACACTGGGGAGAAGAAAGGAGCTCAGAGCAGACACTGCCTCAGGCTAACTTCACATTCCACACCTTAGGGTGGGCCACAGGGGAGTCTCCTTTGGTCTCTCACTTCCTGGGAGTGAAAGCCAGGAGGCAGATGGAGTTACTCAGAGATGTCTGACTCACTGCAAAGGTGGCCGGACAGAACAAGCAAAATCAGATATCACTGTGCAAGCAAACTGGGTGCGTTCAGGTGATCCTGCTGCAAGTCACAGCTGCATGTGAAAGGCTCAGAATCAATTATTTCTACATCGGTGAAAAGGACATCCAAACCAAACCACACGGGATTTGCCAAGGCATGCAAGGAGTTAGGAAAAGTGTATTTGGTGCCACCAACCTGAACAAAGAGAAATAGCCTGGTGAACAGGGGAGCCCTGTGTCTGGGGACCCAGAATATGAGTATGGCTGGATGCCAAATGTTGCATGCTGGCAGACAAGTTCTTGGTAATTTGAGGCTGAAGGTCCAGCCTGCTTCCTCTTCAGACTCCTTCTTAATGATTGTGTTGGTTTAATGAGTGGGCAGGTTGCTCCTTTCTTACTGCATGGAGTTAGACAGAGAATAATGTGGTGTGGGCCATGGATAATAGAGACACTGGCCTGAGGAACTTGGGAAGAAGAAGAGAAGCTCAGGCTAATAGCAAATGAAACTTTGCAAATCTTCCTGGTCTATACAGGTTCCAACTAGGCCACCAGCCACACTGTCCTAACCTACTCCTGCCAGAACAATCCCTCTTCCACCTGCAGGTTTTAGCTCACTGATCAAAGCTTCTTGTTGCCAGCTCACCATTCTGAGGCACCATCCATGGGAAAAACCCTGATGTAGAAGGGAGTGTCAGTGACAGTACTTCACCCTTCCCAGACACCATCCCTTTTTTTTTTTTGGGTGCATTTCCCACTTCATTCCAAGAAGTTTCTAGGGCAGATTGAATCTGAATGCATTAACTAAACATATTTAATATCCTGTTACTGCTCCATGTATCCAGAGGCACCCTCCTTCCTCTCTGCCCTGTTCAGCAATCACCACACAAATTCAGGGTTTCACTTAAAGCCTTGCCTACACGTCATACTTGAGAAGTGAAACACAAGAGTTGTGGGTTTCCTGTTCTTACAAATCCCCTTTAGCCAACTGAGCTACCACACATGAGGAAAAACAGACTTTTTTCTCTGTCACAAAAGCAACAAAAGAGAAAATGGCAATCATCACCTCGGAAGCCAACTATATATTATATATAGTTATATATACTACCTGGAGCCAACCAGAAAGAGCACATGTGAGCAGTGAGCTGTCAACCCCAGTAGGTGGGCAGCCTGGACACTTAAAGCAATCTCAATATTTGCACATACTCTAACCTCCCACTGTGTGTTAGGGAATATATTTCTCTTCTCCATCCCAGGATGTCAGGCTGTAGCATACTTAAACAAGTTTGTCAGATGATGAAACCACTGAGATGTGATGTGTGAGTCTGTCCAGCTTGATGCCACAGGTACAATCCAGCCCCCGTTAAGGAACTCAGAGCAGAATCTAACCCTTTTTCTAACCCTACCCCACCTGGTCACAGTCCATTAATAAACCCTTTAAGGACACATGGCACCAGGTTTCAGGAGTCATTCATCATCTGCTCTGTGGGCTGCACTGCTGCTGAGGGGCACAGAGTGAGAGTGGCACATCCTCACACACTGCTGGGGTGGGTCTGACATCTGGAAAGGCAGGCAGGGAGCTCCTGCTGCTGTGTGATACATTCATCGGGGGTAGGGGACGATGGCTTCTGCTCCAGGACCCAGTGCAGAAGGGAGGTGGTTGCCCAGCTCCTGCTTGCCTCTGGTGGTAGCGGAAGCAGTGGGCTGGATTCCTCTCTTGGCTGTGTTTCCCCTCTTCCCATGGCAGCACACAGTTCAAAACCAGCTCCTTTTCCCCAAGGAGACTGAATTCAATTGGGCTACACTGCTGGAAGCCCTTGATCCAGTTCTGGGAAATCCCCACAGCTCCACTGTACTGGGCACAGGCAACCAACTCCTATGATCCCCCGAGCTTTGGGCTGCCAAGAAACTCCTCTCCATACAAGTCTCATCTGGCTTTTCAGCATGGAGTTCTTTTGACTGAAACCACAATACTTAACATGCTTCAATGATCAAGTGGAGGGCACGGGAATGTCACTGAAAACGCTTGGCTCCCAAACACTGCATTGTTCTTCTCTCACCCCATTCACAGATCCCGACCAGAACATCCTGATCAAGCTCTAAACGTTTTCTGGCCAATTCAACAAGAAGCACCACAGCCCTATTTGATCGAAGACGCACATAGGCCCATGCTGGCATGAAACCCATGAGGCGCTCAACCCCATCAGTGCCTCACCACTGCTCCCAGGAGTGTTGTGGAAGTGTTCCCTCTCTCCTCCGTGCTGCCAGGGTCCACCAGATGCAGCCTTGGCCAAACTGACCCAAAATCTGCTGAGAAGGCTGGCTGTGCCTGGCATGCATTTCCTGATTCCCAGTGATGACCATGCAGATGGATGTCACCACCTGCCCACCAAGTCCGGGTGACATTTTCAGCTCGTGCTCTGCAGGACCCAGCACCAAGCACCTCTGACCCAAGTCCTGTCCCAAAAGTCTCATGTCCAGTGTTCTGGTTGCACCAGGTTCAAGGCATGGCAGGAAGAAGAACATGGTGGCCACGGCTCATGTGAGGGAAAGGCGGGGTGGGGTGGTAGGAGCTGCATGAGTAATTTAAGAGAGAGGGAAAGAAAGCAAGCTAATTAAAGACGTGATAAAATCTCAACAGTTTTAGCCACATTGAATATCCAATTAGGTCTATAAAGCCTTCGGGCCACAGCTGTGGGAAGGGATCCTGGGTCTGGCACAGATTGACCAACACCCACTGAGAGCCTCCAGAGTAACCCAGAAACAGCAGTTAAGGCACTTTTTTGGTTACCCTCTCTCCCAAGCAGCTCCAGGGCAGCAGTGCCCAATGGCTGCAGCCTTAACCACATCCCTCATCCATCCAGCTGCCCCATGGCCATGCTGTGCCCATGGGCATGTGGCCAGTGTGTGTGCTGCTACAGCTTCCAGCAGCTGTAAAAATTCCTTAAAACTGCTTTTTTTTTTTTTTTTTAATAACATTTGCACACACATTCAGCTGCATTGTTTATAGCAAACATTTCAACATGTGCTGGCACAAGCAGAGAAAATAAAACAAGACAAATGAATGGACTGGAACAGGAACTCCAGCCCTGACCCTGTGGAAGGGTGATACAATTCGTCCCGCGGTGTGTTTCTGCTGGATGGTTGTTGCCTCATTTTTGCCATCCTCGGTGGGACGTGCGAAGACCAAGCCACAGCAGCACTGAAGTCGCTTTTAACTCCAGAAGGAAAAAAAAGGGCTAGTTGCAGGAGGGCGCTTCTTTCAAAGCGCATTTTTTGCCGCAAACCTCTCGCAGCATTTTACGCTGCCAGAAATCCTGTTCCGAGCGGCAGAAAAACGTGTGCACGAAGGCAGAGGCTATAGGGCCGACCCTGGGACCTGCGGGCAGGAGGGAAGACACCTCACTTCCCTAAACACGTATTTTCAGGAGGTGACCGGGAGCTCGGAGGGTCGCCCCGGGTGCGGGGCCACCGGGGAGCGCTCCCGCCCCTCTCTCCGGAGCGGCGCCGGGGGGAGACGGCCGAGCGCGCCGGCTTTTCCCAGAGTGAAACGGGAAGGGAGGGCTTCTAACAGTATCATTATTATTATTATTATTATTTAGAATTATTATTTTTAGCGAGAGGGAAGGAAGCTCGGCGGGAGCAATGGCTCTGCCAGAGAGGAAATCTGGGAATGCAGTGGAAGGGAAGCGGCAGAGGCGGAGGAGCGGGGGAGAGCGGCTGGGGAGGGGGCACCGGCAGGTACGGCGGCAGGAAACGGGGGCGGGC
>VXBI01012389.1:246047-278537 GCA_013397375.1 Toxostoma redivivum | reverse complement strand
TCCGGGAGAGCCGCTGGCATGTGGCCCTTTGTGGTTCGGCTGCGGCCGAAGTCACGGTGACTCTGAAGCGGGGCACTCCTGAAGCGGGGACGCCCCTGCGCAGCCCCGGGGAGCGCGGGTCGGCGGCTCCCCGCCGCCTTTGTGCCTGAGAGCCCCAGCCCCGTGCAGGGTACGCCCGGATTCTGCTTTCTGCCCGCTGAAACAGAGGTCCCGGTGCTGCCCGGCTGGGCTCACGGCCGCCCCGGTGCCGGTGCTCGGAGCCGGCCCCGCTCCCCGGAGCGCGGTGACCCCGCGGGGCGAGGCTCGTTCCGCTGCCGTGTCCCGGAGCAGCTCTCGGGGCAGCTCCAGCCCTGGTCCCGAGCACAGCAGCCGCCAGGTGTCATCCGCGGACAGGGGATGATGGCTCTGCTCCTGCTGCCGCCTGCCAGCGGCGTTCCTGGCTCCGCAGCCCCTCGAGTGCTGTGCTCGCTGCCCCAGGGCTGTGCTGGCGGCCTGGGCGCCGTCGAGCCCCGTGTGCCGTCGGAGGGTGCGGGGCAGGAGGCCTCGTGGCCGCCCCTCGAGGGACACAAAACCCCAGTCCCAGCCCTTGCTTCTGAGATGAGGGACACGCTTCTTTGCTTCCCATGTTCCCCCCATCACACCTGAGTGTGCAGTGGTTGTGGAGTCTTTGCCTTTAGATGAGTTAGGAGGAAAAAGTGGAGCATAACGTAGTTTTAGCAGTCAGGGCCATCAAAGTAAAACTGGCAGGTTCTTTTCTATCTGAAATGATTGATTGATTGATTGATTGATTGATTGAAAACTTGCCTAGGGATGAACTGCAGCACCAGTCGGATAAGGAGTGGCAGAACAAAATGCACAGTGGGATCTGAGCTGCTCGAAATATGTCTGTTTTTGCTGTACCATTCTGTCTGTGAACTTTGCCTGTAGCTCTGGACATGGACCTTCCCAGCCCACATGGCAGTGAGTCGTTATGAGATGCCTAAAAATTACAAACATGTGAGTGTAGGCAGCGCTGTTCCATGGGAGGAGGGCTCTGCTCAACTTCTGAGTAAGCTTCTGCTTAATGAAGTGGGAAAACTGCAGTTAATTTGCAGCCTCTGTACTGTATTTGGATAAAATTGCCCTGTGATAAATATTCCTTACTAGAAATGATAAGGACATAAAGCAAATGCTTGTCTAGAGTTCTCCTGTACCTACGAGACAGCCAGGCCTGGGTGGCACTGCAGATCGAGGGGTTTCAGGGGTGAGCACACGGAGGAGCAGAAGTCCTTGGGGCTCTCCAGGGTGACTCAGCACTCAGGCTGTTTCCCTTCTGGTAATCACATGGCTTTTTTCTCCCGTGTCAAAATGTCAGTGACAGAGACTAATCTACCTTTCCCACCCATCTGGAATAATTATGATTTTGCATTGAGTGGCTGAAAACCTCTTGTGCTGGACACAGAAGCAAAGTGGCCTTGCACAGTACTTTGAATCTGCCAGACTGCAGGGCTGTGGGCATTGCCATGGTTGTGTTGGGTTCTTGGTGGTCTGATCACTGAGATGGATGCCACTGCTGCTGATACATGGCTTGGCCCTTGGCTCTTGCTGTGTAACTTGACTCACCTATGCATATTGTCATTGGAATAATACACAGGAGCAAGGAAGTGGCCAAACAATAGTTGTTTTCTTCCTGAGTACTCTTACCTGCAGGAATGATTGGGAAGGCTCCTGGTGTCCTTCAAGGTGACACTTTATTGCTTGAAACACTCTTTATGAGAGTAATTGCCTTCTGTTGTTATGATGGGGGCATGGACTGCCTTGAAATAAGAAGGCTGATGCACCTTACCATTTTAACAGTTTAACCTTATTCTCTAAATAGGAAACTTTTACACAGTATAACACTGCCAGAAGGCCAGCTGAGCCAGGATGCACATCCTGCTGCAGGAGGGCAGTGGACAATCCGGCCCATATGGTGAGAGAAGGAGAGTTCTGATTGTTTGGTTTGGTGTAGGTGCACGCTGGTGGTTGACACAAGCTTAGCAGAGCAGGCTAAACCTTTTTCCAAGGGTGATGTCATTCCTATCTGAACATAAACTAATTAGAAGAAATTAGGTAGTCCAGCTTGCTTGTTAAGCATGCAGGCAGTGGATAAGGAGGAAACACTTTCTTCTATAGTATGCACATAGCAGTGTCACAATAATCATCTAGCACTGTAAACAGAGCTTCCCCATCTGAACACTGACTTGCTGGTGGCCACCTCCTGGTGAAATGGTGGCTGCTGTATCTGGTCAGCTCTGAGGAGAGCAGTGGCAGATGAGCTGGAGTTTGTATGGTGTAAGGGGGCTCTGGTGCAGTTTTGTGGTCTTTGTTCCAGGCTTCTCTTAGTTTCAAGTGGTGAGAAGAGCTAACATTTTTAATGGCAGCACTCTGAAATTTCTGGAAACAAACAATCCTCTCTTAACAACCTGAGACAAGTTACAGCAAGTGCAAGAAACCTGTAAGCCTTCTAAAATTAAGTTAGTGCACAAACCTGAAATGTAGGCTGCTGTTTTAGCAGCAAAATCGGTCCATTTTAAGTATGTGTTTTGCATTGCCTGTATTCAGATGTCTCCAGGTGGCCTGTACACCAGCACTTTGTCCTAACTTTGTTTGAAGTGATTCCTGTGTCCAACAACTATGCTAATACCCCTGAGGAGGACATTCCACACTTGTTTCTGGTGTCTGAGGAGCTGGGATTTTAGGCCCTCCTTACAGGGAGGAGGGAGCTCTTGGGAGAGAGAAGATAGGGCCTTCTCCTGAGTAGGTGCTGCCTATTATAAAATTGCAGTGCTTCAGCATTGCAGCGTTAGTGTTTTCATCCTAATAGCTTTGAGATAATAAAGAGTAGAAGATACCTAATACAGCACTGCATGACAGCTGAAGATTGATGGGCTTGCTGTGTTCAAATGGCACTAGTCCCTCAGGACAGTGTTCAGCTGATGCTGAGGCACCTAAATGTAGGTGTCTGTGTATGCTGGGTGCTTAAGCCCTCATTAGAGCCAAGGCATGATTATCTGACCAGCCCCTGCACGTCTGCTCCAAGGTGAGTTGCTTTGTCAGGGCTTTTTTGGCTAGATCTCAAGTTGCCTATAAGAGGAGCACAAACACCTTTATTCTGGTGCCTTTATCTGAGAGCGATTTAGCTCACAGTGATGGACTCTCTATCTGTGGAAATTTATGATAACTCTCTCTATAAACAAACAGACTGGACAGGTGTTGTTCCTGCCAAGAGAACTAGCGAAGCAGTGGGGAGCATCAGCTGCTGGCTAGAACAGCAGCTCTCTCCTGTTTCAGTGTAACTGTAGTCTTGCTCTGCTAAAGGTTGTGGAAGAAATTAGAGATTATAGCTGGGTTCTGTCTCAGCATTCTGAATTGAGCAGAATATATACGAGCAGAAGCATAAGTGATTGTATTTGGGGGGATGGTTGTGGGCTGTTGAGTAGTCATCAGAGCATTGTAACATTTAAAGACACTGTTTATTTGTGGATCAGACGTGAGGAGCTTTTGTTACTCCCTGGACTTTGATATAGGCAGTAAACTTACAGTGGGGAAGTTGTTTTCACCAACAATGCAAGGACTTCTGATGTTTCTTATAGGTTCACTTCCGAGCTGAGAAGATAGTCTTAAATGCAGAAGGCATGTGGTGCCTCCTTTGGAGTGCTGAGTGCTAGCTCTGTTAACAGGTCTCTGAGTTAGGGCTGATGAGTGTACTTCACTTGAACTGCTGCTCTGCTGGCTACTGGTGTACCACAGCAATGAGCCCTATGTGGCCTGGCTAGAAACCTGGGATAGTGCACTGTCTGCCGTGGGGATGCTAATGGAATAGTTATTGTTCTGTGAAGCCTCACCTCAAGGTGAGATAACATTTGGACCTCCTACAAGCAGCTCTTGTGGGGCAACATCTGCTAATGTGGTGGTTTCCCAAGCTCTCTGTTTCTCAAGCAGTGCTTGGCTGCAGTTGGCGTTCTGGGTCTTGTGGAACCGGCACGGGTTCAATGGAGTCTGTTAGCTTGGGCTCCTTGCCATGCTCAACTGTAATGTTTGTATCTTGCTGCTGAGACCAGTCTCACCAGTGAGGCTTGCTTTGCTGGATGGGAACCAGTGTGTTAGTGGGATTTGGATGGAGTTGGCAATAGAACTTCCCATTGAGTCACTGGAGCTGCAGTAACAACTGAGTCATGGAGGTGTTGTAAGTCATGGCTTTCCCTGCTGGGCTTCTAGCTAGAAACTCCTTGGGGTATTATCAGTTGAAGAACTCTCACTGCTTCATCTTTGTGTCTTGCTGCTCTGCTCTCTAGCAGAACTATATTCTCCATAGCCTGTGTTTTTGCAACATGGTTCTCTTTAACATCCACTTGTTTAGTGTCTTGGTGTTCAGGCTTTTCTAATAACTGAAAGGTGTTCTGGATTGCTCTTGCAGGGGTGCTGATATAACATAGGAAACTGCCTGCCAACCAGCTTAAAATACTCATTGGCATCCTGCCATGGGGGCTCTGTGTTGTCATACTCCACTGTGTAGCTTTTCTACACTGCCTGTGCAGTACTGTCAATGTCTTGATTGCCAGTCATAGAAGCAAAGGCTGACAGTCTTGATTTTTGGCTGTGGGCAGTCCCAGGCACACAGTCCTGTCAGCCAACCTTCTGCAAAGTACAGCCAGTTCACACAACAACCTCAGAGTGCACTGGCTGCATCACCTGAGCACACACAAACCATGGCTGGGGATGGGGTGTTGCTCTTCGTCTGCCCCTGCCACGTGATGAGGAGCTTATTGCCTCCTTTAAATGTAAGGAAACTTGAACTCCATTCCACTTGGAAGGGGAGCATGCTGAATGCTTTCTGGGCAGCACTGCAGACCATGATTGTCCTGTGCTGTTACACAGGAAAACTCTTGCTAATTAGTTTCTAATGCTGGTGGCTGTATGCATCCTGGTCAGAGCCAGGCAGCAGCTCTGGTCCAGCCCCTTGCGTACAGGGATTACTGGAGGACCAGACTGTAGATTGAAGCCAGAGATGGGCAGGGCTGAGTGGAGCTAGTCTGCTTTCTAGAGAGCAATGGTGATTAACCTAACGAGTTCCACATGAGAGCTCTTGTGAAGCTCCATGTCCTAGTAGTGGTGCTGCTGTGGCTGTGCTGGTAGGAAGCCTTTGTATATTCTCTGGGGATCAGAGCTGGCAGCTACAGTGCTGTAGGAAGAGATTACCTGGCTCTTTCCTGTCCCAGAACAGGATCTCATGCTGCCTTTTTCTATGCTTTGAGACCAGAAGAGTAGAGAAATACAAATATAGGTATGTATATATATTTATAGAAAGAGACATCCTGTCATGTGCTACTTGCTGTCCAGCTGACAGCAGAGTTTGGAGGCTGTGTGCCCTGGCCCTAGCAGGCTGATCTGGGAGATTTGATACCTATGCTCTGCACAAGCACAAGAGCTCGGAGCAGCCTGTTGGTCTACCAAAACATCAGTCTCTGGTACAAGCATCTGCAGAGGATGTACCTGTTATCCCATTGACCAGCTAATAGGGATCTTCTTTAGGGACAGAGTCCAGGTTTTCTTCAGTCAGGAAGCTGATGCATGAAAGCCCACACTAGAGGAACCACAAAGCTTGCTTGAATTCATATCTAACACAGATGCTAATATATGCAGTATTCTTCACTCACTTGCTGTGCTCTGTTGCTTATGAAACTGTAATAGAGAATCTCATACCAGCAGATTTGATGGACAAATGAGATTGTCCACCTCACTGGCTCTAACAGAGAGTGAGTGGCAGTGGAAAAGTGGTGGTGAGGCTTGCATCGAAACTTGCCTAACAGCCTGCAGCTAGACAGCTTTGACTTCTAAATCTCTTTCTGTCCTAACGGAGGAATGATCTAGATCATGACTACTTTCCCATCAGTGAACAAAGCACAGAACAAAAGAGGCTGACTCTGGCATGTCTGGGCAGTGGCAAGGAGTGCTGTGCTATCGAGTGCTCACATCGCCTGACTCATGGCCTGCAGAGGAAAGCTGCTGGCTTCATCCTGCAGCAGCACCGGCTCCCTCTGAAGTCTGTTCAACCTGCAAAAAGTTCCCCAGTCTGCATCTGTAGTTGCACTGAGCTGTGAAACTCTGGTGAGCTTCTTTCTACACAAGCTGGAAGATGCGATTATGAATAATTATAATAATTATTCTTGTAGCTCAAAAGTGCCAAATGCTCAGTGTACCCTCCCCTCACCCAACTTGCAGCCAGAAGGGGTTAAAAAGATTCACCAAATGTTCCTACACTGGTGCTTGTAAATAAATGTGCTGGGTTGACCCTGGCAGGGCACCAGGTGCCCACTGAAATTCTCTGTCACTACCCTTCTCAGCTGGGCAGAGAGAGAAAATATAACAAAAGACTTGTGGGTTGAGATAAGGACAGGGAGTGATCCCTCACCAGTGACCATCACAGGCAAAACGGGCTTGGCTTGGGGAAATGAATTGAATTTATTACCAATGAACTCAGAGTAGGATAATGAGAAGTACACCCAAATCTTAAAAACACCTTGTTCATGTTTTTCCCTCCTTTTTTGGCTTAACTTTAATCCAAATTCTCCAGTTTTTCCCCCCAGGAGTTCGAGAGGGTGGGGAATGGGGACTGTGATCAGTTCATCACACCTTGTCTCTGCTGCTCCTTCCTCCTCAGGGGAGGATTCCCCACAGTCTTCCCCTGCTCTAGTGTGGGGTCCCTTGCACAAGAGATAATCTCTACAAACTTCTCCAGTGTGAGTCCTTTTCTGGGCTGCAGATCTGAATCAGCTGCTCCACTCTGGATCCCTTCCATGGGGTGCAGTCCTTCAGGAACAGGCTGTTCTAGCTTGGGTCCCCCACAGGGTGACTGTCAGCAAACTTGGTCTGGTGTAGGTTCCTCTCTCAGTGGGGGCTACAGGTCCTGCCAGGAGCTTCTTCCAGCGTGGGCTTCCCATGGGGTCACTGCCTCCCTGCTCTGTTGTGGGATCCTCCACAGGCTGCAGTTGGATCTCTGCTCCACTGTGCACCTCCATGGGCTGCAGGGGAATCTGTGCTCTGGGGGCTGGAGCTCCTCCTGTTCTCCTTCTTCACTGACCTTGGGGTCTGCAGGGTTGCTACTCTCACATTTTCTCACTCTTCTCTTCTCTGGCTGCAATTATACCTGAGCAATAACTTCTTTCCCCTTCTAGATGTGTTATCCCAGAGGCACTGCTGCTGTCACTGATGGTCTCAGCCTTGGCCAGCAGTGGGTCTGTGCTGGCTGGCACTGGCTCTGTCAGGCATGGGGGAAGTTCTGTCTTGTTAGAGAAGCCACCCCTGTAGTCCCTCTGCTATGAAAATCTTACCAAGCAAACTCAGTACAGTGAAGCACCTTAGACACAAGGTGTCTTGTGACCAACTTAAATGCTAGAGTCACAATTGTGTAGGAAATCTAATTTTCTGGCCTGGTCTGTAATGCACCTCCCTCACCAGACTGCTTGCTGAGAACCTTCCTGTGCTTACTTGGGGACATACTGGTTAGCAAGGCTCAAAGCTATGCCATAAATCATACTAATAGTGTGATGGTATTGGTTGTGTTCTAGTGCCTGGGGATGTTCTCTGATATTAATTAATTTACTAGTATGTGGTAGCCAGTGGGTCTCTGGCTGCAGGCCCAGAATATTATGAAGTTGAGAAAACTTCAGTATCCAGTAGAAGAAAGTGAAAGTTCACAATAGAGGATCACAGCTCTTCTGTTGTAAACTGAATTTGCTTTGGATACTTCAGAGAGATGAGCAAGTACAGTTGTGTGAGAAGTCCTGCGTAATCCATCAGTTGAGGATTATAAGGTGAATACTACGCACCTGAGACAGCATTCAGTGGTGTTGTGATGGTGCTGGTACATGTCAGTGGTTCAGCCTGTGCTTTTAGACTTGGCCCATAAAGTGGTCCTTCAACATTCTGTGCTCTGTTTTATTTAGAGGGATAATGTGCTGGCTAGAGTTGGTAGCCAGTGAGAAGACCCAGAAGTTTATTAATATATATGAAATATCTTCAACTTAGTGGTGTTTGAACAGTGTCTCACAAGTTTGATCTTTTGTTATGTCACATCTTGGCTATGCTCATGGTTTCTTGACAGAAACTGGATTGAACTAGGGGACATGCTGTGCTAGGAGTAGCTTGGTAGTAAAGCATTCACCTTGCCTTGCAATTTTTGCACTGTTTTATTGACTTGTTGTGGTGCCTGTCAATCTATCAGCAGTGGCATTAGTGGTGTGTGTCTCTTGTCTCTTCAGAGTATAGATGTGTAAAACGCAGGGATTTCCAAATTACAACTTAAAATCTTACAGTTGCTCATATGAGGCAGGAGAGCATCCAGAGTGCACAAACGTGGTAGCATCTCCCACTAAACTAAAACCTCCCCACCTGATTTGGTGGCTGCTCTGGAAGAAGGCCATGGGGTATGCAGGTGAACAAGCTGTATACCCAAAAATGACAGCATCAAGTAAGTCTTGGATAACAGCTGAGATCAAAAGGAAGGTCTGATTTGTCTTGCCTTTGTAACAGTCCCTTGTTCAGGGCTCCGCTGTACAGATGCGATACGAAACTGTGTGACTAGGTCAGAGTTAGTTTAATCCAGTAGGTGTTTGGTAAAGAAATGCCTGATGTCCATTAATTAAATGAGTGGAACAGTTGGTGACTGAAGCACAATTGAAGCAGCAGGGGTTTTTTTAAGACTATTTCTGATGGAAGGATTTCGTGTGGTGCTTCATCACTGAAATGATACTTCAACACCCTCGTGACTCAGCATGGAAGCACACCAGTCAGCTCTCATAATCTCACTAAGGTGTTGCATAACTTAACTGTGAATGGGGCAACTTCTGTCAGTAAGCAACTGCTGTTAGGCTGTAGTATGTGCAGGATTAGCAAAGCTTTTGTAAACCTGAGCACAGAGACCATTATTGTTGAGTAGGAAGCGCTGTGAGCTTGATCTGTGCCATTTCATGTGGTTAGATCCCTGGCTGTGTGCTCCAGTGGTTGTGAGCATGTATCCCAGGGAATCCGTGCAGTCTGAACTGTGTTCTGCCTTAGAATAACTCAGTGAAATGTGGTCCAGCCTGTGCCCAAAGACCATCTGAGCTAGTGCTGCTTATTCCAAGGAGACTGGTAGCCCCCAAAACACTTGCATGATGCTTTTCTTCAGGAGCTGCTAGGACTGTTGTGGAAGGAGGGGATAATGGTGAAAGTGCATCTTTGAGAAGACTCTTGGGATAGGAAAACAGGGTATTCCTGATTTGAGAGGTGCCTCCTGCATGTGGTAGAGGTGTTTCAGTCCTTCAGTGAATGGCTTAGTCATGATGGTGTAACTGCATCTGTTAATAAGGATGCATTATAAACCACCTTGGCTTAGTCAACACTGTTTTATCTTGTTGATAAAACAAATGTGATAGCATGCCTCATAATGTAGGGAGAGACTTGATTTCATCAAATCTAAGCTGGCAATGGTGAGCCATAGAAACAAACATAAAAAGAAAACCAAGAGTCATAGAATATACTGTGCTGGAGCTCCACAAAGATCATTGAGTCCACTGTGTGCTAGTGTAAGACGTGCCAAGATGCAGCAACTGCCTTGTGTTGAGTCAAACCCAAAATGTAAAGCTGCATGGTCTGTGTGAGTCCACGCACTGGCTGTTGGTTGGGACTCATGAGTTCATTAACAGACTGGTGAGCTCTGCTGTGCAAGAACAGAGTCCCTTAGAACTGGTTGGAGCTTAGCTATGACCAAATCAGAAGGGAATGCCAACTCTTGGCTCATTTTGCTGCCCAAGTTTCACTTCTGTAGCTTTCTTGCAGATAGTCAAGGTCTTCTGTACCAGACTAAGAACAGCATCAAGGGATCAGGTTTTGGGATGTTCCTGGTCCTGCCATCTAGTGTGCATGGAGAGAGAGATTGCACTGGTGCCTGTTCAAGCCAGGCAGCTCCTTCTGGGTGCTTTCGTTCCCCTGATCCATCAGCTCTTCAGCGGGGCTTGTGGTTGAAAGGGCTGGTGGTAATGCTGCAACTGAGAAGTTGAGTATGAGACTTACTGTGAAATGCAGCATTCCAAGGGAACACATGTCTGGGACATGCTGTGGAAAATACAGATTATTAACAAAAAATAATTTCACAAGCATTGAAGACTTAATTGTGCATCCCTCTGAAGAAAGTGTGGAATTTTTACAAAAGCAATCAAGAAGGCCTTGTCTTGGGCTGTTGTCATCATATGAAGAAGCTGATGTGAGTTCTGTAAGTTACGCTGTGAGCAGATCAGCTGGGAAGATAAAGCAGAGTGTGATAGCAGCAAGCCTTGCAGCTGGCAGACATTTCTGTCACTGAAATGCAAACAAATAGAAGTAACTTCTGTTGTCTTGTGCATATCCGGTTGCTGTAGGATATATCCTCTTATAAAACATTACCTGGGCAGTTCCACTGTAACTCTGTGTAACTAATTGGAACACCTGGTCAGCTTTTTTATTGTTGTAAGGCCAAGTATTTGTAAGTTTAAGTACTCTCGCTTAAGTTTACCAATGTCTTTAGCTGAGATCTTTAGTACTCCAGGTTGCAAGTTCATCTTTCCGCTGAGGTTTAAGCAACATCCTAGCTGCTAGGAACCACAAGTCCTGCCCTAAATACAAGCTCTTAGTTTGGTACACTAGGGATTTTTATCTGAAACTTCGATTTCACTAATTTAGTAGAGTACTGCAAGCAGATTTGCTCAAATTAGAAGTAAGTATGTATCAGTAATAGACTGAAAATGCTTCTATGGTCCATGAAGAAATCTTAGAGCTTTGTTTCCTGGCTCCTTGGCATATCTCACAGTGGGTAATTGCTGGACTTCAGGGTGGAGAAGAGGGAAACTCCTGAGGTAAGAACCTGGATCTTCTCCTATCCGTGTCTCTGGACACTGAAGGCTGTTGCATTTACTCTTGTCTGACAGTTGTTCCTGGCTGCATGTTGGCTTCTCTTCCTCAGGTGAAGCAGAACGGCTTCTTCTCCCCTCAAAATACTGTGCAGCATAGTGATGAAGTGGTTTTTGACTTTTGGGACCACATCTGCTCGGGTCAGAGCACTTGTGCAGCTGTAGCACTGCTTGTGGCAGATTGCAGATCACACAGAAGCTGCAATGGAGCTCATTTGAAACGGGTAGTGGTTCCACCAACCAAATTGCATAGCATTTGTCTCCAGGAAACAGCTTCCCTAGGCAAAAGGCACACGTGTTCTGGTGCTGCTGAGAGGCATCAGTGATGCACAGGGTGCTACTACCCTAATTGGAAGACCGGAGATGCCACAGACTACACTTTGCTTTCTTATAGCCACACCTCTGTAGGTGCAGGGCTGAGCCTCTCAGCCCCAGCCCCACGCTGGCCATGTGGAGCTTACAGGGAGAAGCCAGTCCCAAATGGAACAAATGGGGCACTCAGCACTTGCAGCTCTCCCCTCAAACCCAGCCTTGGACTCCATTCAGCAGCCTCAGGGCTGTAATGCCAGTGCCAGTGGTCTGCATCACTGAGAGCTGGGTGGTTTCTGAGGTGTGTGCAGAGAGGAGATGGCTTCTCCAGCCTGCACATGCTGTTTAGGAGCCATCAGGCAATCTGCAGCCCACTATTGCACTTGTCAGAAACTCTGGTTCTGTAGCAAGTTTAACTGCAATGACAGTCCTCAGTGCTGATCACTCAACAGGGTGAGTGGATGTCAAGAGATGGGGCAAGGAAAGGAATTTGCCTCCACCACAGGTCAGCTGCTTGGGAATAATTGGCAAAGAATGCTGAAGACAAGCTCAGTGTGTTTATATGTGCTGGAGGCAGCACTGCAAACTCCAGTCTCTTATTTAAAGTGTCTGTGGCTCCTGATGCCTTATGTGAGGTGAGTTGCTCTTTCTCACCTGAACTCCACAGCAGGAGAAAGAGGCAGCAGGTATTTAGATACTGTCACTTTTAATTTCTTCTGCTGGCAAGAGGGTCACGTTTGTCTGTGCTGTAGTTACCAGTATGTGTGGGTAATGTGGTTTGGGCTGCTCGAGTCCTCTGCTGGATAGGTTTCCATTTCATAAAGATTTTCTGCCTATCAGTGTGCATCCCTCTTTAGCCTTTGTCAGGTTTCAGGGATTGGAGGCTCACCTCTAGCCTCTGCTGAAACCAAACAATTCTTGGTCTGTTCCTTTCTAAAGAAGCAGATGAAGTGGCTGTTGCAGCAAGAATGAATCTTCTCTGCTGGATTTGCTACACTAGGAAGTAAGAAGTACTGGTCACTTTCAGTTAGAGGGTTTTCAGACAAGCTAGGTTTGCCTAGTCTTGACTTAGGCGGCTCACTGCTCATCTCTCAAGCTAGTTTAAGTAGATTGAAATTAATTTCCCAGGATGGATGGCCTCAGTGAGCTGCACCTACTTTGCACAACCCTTTGAGCTTATACATTGGCTGTGGCTTGCTTGTGCTAGCTCAGGAAACAAATGCCTGAACTATCAAGTACGTTAAAGAGCTGCAGGGAAGGATCTTTAAAGAAAAGTGGTTTATAACATAAAACTGAACTGGCTGCTTCTCATGAGATTAGCTGCAGGGAAATGAGCTTTCTCATTAGACTGCATCTTCAAAGCGTGGGCTGCCTTGAACGTGGGAGACAAAAGGGACCCCATTGTGGCCATACTGTGACAGCCTGTCACTGATACAGGGTTAAGCTGTGTGCCATGTCTGTGGATGTGCTGATCTCCAGTGAGATTCAGTCTTTGGCCTGGGCTGCATTGCCTGGCTGGAGGGAGCAGGTTGGTGTGAGTGAAAGCAGTGTGCAGTAATTGTTTGATACATTGTCCGGGTGAAAAAGCAGTAACACAGGCTGTAACTCGCCTCTCTGTATTGCTGAGGGACTGAGAGGCTTCTAGAGGAGCTGGCTGAGAGGGAGTTGAGAGGCAGCTGAGCTCGTCTGCATCAGAGCTGGCACAGAGGACTCCATGCACAGCTGGGATGCTGTCCCTGCTGCCATGTGCGTGGCCAGGAGCTTCCCCTGCTGAGGAATCCCTTTGGGACTCAGCTACTCAACTTTGCTCAGCCCTCTGATGAAGGATGTTCAATGTACTCTTTGTCAGGAATACATGGCAATTGCACTCAGCCTCCTGTAAAGTTTAGGCGGCCCAGGATGAAAGCAGAACTGCTCCTGTTCTGTCTAGCCTTTGTTACTGTGTATTCCTACTCCCAGGAGGACTGGGAGGACTCAGAAGCCATGCTGTCAGACCTTGGAACAAACATCCATCATAAGCAAACACTGCAGAGAACTCTCCCTGTCCTTGCTCGGTTCTGTATGAACCTGTGTGGCCCTCTGAGCCAGCCTGTGATTTGTGTGTTGCCTGCAGTCTGGTGATGTGCATTTCCATAATGCATGGCGGCCTGGGAGTTAGTGTCAGCATCCCAGAATGCAGGCTGGGAGTCTGGGAATGCCTAAGCAGCCCTGGCTGCCACGCTCTGTCCTGTGCCAACACAAACACTTGTGCATTCATGCACTGGGTAGGATTGAGAAACTGGTCCTGCTGGAAAAATCTTTGCATGATATTTTGTCCTCTTTTTATTTTCTTTGGGTTTTTGGGGGGTTGGGTTTTGTGGGTTTTTGTTTGTTTTGGTTTTGTGGTTTTTTTTTGTTTTGGTTTTTTGCGGTTTTTTTTTTGTTGTTGTTGTTGTTGTTTTCTTTGTTTTTTGTTTTGTTTTTTTTCTTTGTTCCCCCCCTTTTGTTTAGTTTAACAAGACCAGTTCCCTGGTCTGGTTTACCATCAGAGTGCACAAACAGACGTGCAGGGGATGGTCCAGGAAACATGAAGTGACATGCTCTTGTGGGAGGTGGAAGTTGAAAGGGCCCTGCTGTACAATGTGAAACTCAACCCGATGGCGACAGGCTGGTTCGTTTTTGCTCTTGGCATGTTGATTACTGTGTTTCTGCCCTACTTAATTAAAAAAGCTGCCCTGTCACTCTAAGGAGAAAATGTAAAGCTGATTGGGCAATAGTGTGGAGCCTCTGGAAGCACTGGGACACTGGCTGCTCTGCCTGTGGAGTAGCTGGATGCTCCTCCCTGGCCAGTGCATCTTCTGCAAAGGATCAGGATATACTCCTACAGCTTGAAGAAAAGGAGGATCAAAGCCTAGTGAACAGTGGGCAGTCTACAGTCTGTTTTGTTATGCCCATAGTGGAATGGATCTTAAGAGCTCTCATCCTGTTTTGAGCAGCTACTGGAAGGTGTTTTGCTGCCTTTGAGAGCCGAGTGCCAAGAGGAGGCTACTCTGTGATGATCAGGGAGTTCAAACACAACCAGGACTTCTCCCTCAAAGATAGTTCTCGCCAAAGTCACCGTGCAAAAATAGAAGAGGAGGCCAGTAATGCAATTAACCAAGAATTTCCACATTTCTTTACACTAATAATGATCTGGTAGACAAGCAGCCAGATTAACTGGCTTGCTTACCCCTTTCTGCTAAAATGGTGCTTGCCTTGCTGAGTGGAAGAGCATCCTCTGCTTTCCACTTGCTTCTCTTTGGAAGGAGCACCTCTGAGCCACTAACCAGCCTTTCTCCAGGTGACAGAGGTTGATGGATGGAAGGATGGGGATGCTGAAGTTTGTTGATACACATCAAAAGGTTGTTGAGGGTGCAGGGGAACACCACCATCTGAAGCAGGGAGGGCACTAGGAAGCAAGAAGTTCTGGTGACGTAGTTTGTAGAATCATAGTAGAGTTTAGGTTGGAAGGGACCATAAAGATCACATAGTTCCAACACCTCTGTCTTCAAGGCAGTCCTTGATTGGAACACTAGCCAGGGATAAAATACTGCTTAAATCTAGGCTGTCCAGCCCCTGGACTGTTTATGGGGTGTTTTGTAGCTGTCTTTGCACTCTTTGGCCTGTGCTGTTAGTCTGCATCTTTGGCTTCCCTAGGAAGATAAATACTTCATTAACCTACATGATCATCAAGGAGCACCAGGGTTTATTTTGAGCAGTGGAGTAGCAGGAGAAACAACTGCAAGAGAATTTAGGTGAGGTGGTGCCACACTGCTGCTGAGTTCTGATGTAACAGGCTTGCATGCAAGCTTTACTCTTCACTTGCCATATAAAAGCATCAGCTCTCTTTCTGCTATTCCAGAATTTATGGCTGACTGTTGAAAGAGAAGGTCTGCATGGCCTGAGTCTGTATGTCTGTAAAAGAAGAGGGATAGATGAGGATGCTGGTGGTGGTTTTTATATGGGGTTGTTTTTTTTGGTTTTTTTTTTTTTTTTGGTTGTTGGATTTTCTTTTTAATTTTTTCCCCCTTAACCATTTAAGCTGTCTCCCAACCATGAACATGTGGGATTGGAGTTAATTATGCACGGGCAATTAACTGTAGAATATCAAGGTTTAACAAAGCTATGGTTTCCTTCAGCAGGTGGTTTTGTCTTCCCCCCACATTAATACCAATATTACTTTGAGTTTAGAAGCTCTTCAGGCTGTTGCTCTGCCTCAGATAGCATTTCTTCAGTGTGCAGGAAAAGGTGAAAGACAAACCTTTCTGTTTGAGTTTATTTAAGAATTAATTGTTCAAATCCTTGTGAAAGTACTCTTCTAGATGCTCTATTGTAGCCAAAATACAGGGCAAATGCTTGTCTTGCTCTTGTATATCTCTTAAACAAGAGTAAAGCATTGGTTTTCCTTCCCATGCAGTTGGAATACTCTCACAGGATGGTTAGGGAGGTATTCGAGGTGGGAGAGCTCATTACAGTTATTCTTTTTCAGCTGAGTAAGAAGGATTTATTAGGAGAAATAAATGTGCAAATTTAACAGCTTTATTTAGATAATGGAGGATTTCAAGTGTTTTTGACACTGCAGATCACTAACTGGATTAATAAGAGTTGGATACAAATCATCCTTAATCTAGTTAAGGGCTTGTAGCAGCTTGTGGCAAAGCCAGTGGTTTTGCTTACCTCAAAGAGCAATTTGAGAAAAGCTCTTTCCTTTTGCATGTATCAAATTAAATAAATGTGGTTCCCAGTTGGGGCAGGGTTAGATCAACTAATCAACTACAAATCTTCCCCCTCATCATGAGAGAGTGCTTCAGATCTCTGCTGTAACAGGAGGGAGCTCTGTAGCAGCTGATGTGATAAACCAGAAAGACTCATGTTCTGAGACTCTGACCAAGATGAAGACTGAAGAATAGTTAAAAATGATATTTTAAAGAAGAAAAAAAGTCTGGACTATGTCAGCCTTCTGGATCCAATAATATTGCTAATGAGTTGTGAAAGCCTGGCCCATTGTTGATTAAATTGAAGATGCCACTAAGCAGCTTTCTGGTTGTCCCAGCAGAACTGAATAACTATTGTTCTGCAACAATGCAGTGCTCAGCAAGAGCAGAAGCTAACAGTCACCCCAGGGCATCCCCAACCAGGCTGCTTTGATCCTTTCGGAAGAGGGTCTTCCACTGGTTAATGAGAACTGCTCAAAGCATATCAAAAATACGGTTCAATATTTTACCCTCACATGCAACTGAATTCAGTGACAGCAAATCAAAAGGATTGGACAAGTATTTTCAACCAGTTGTCTGAACTGCTAAAAAAAAATCCCCAACAAAGCCATACAAGCTTGTTAAACAGTAAAAAAGCAACATGTTGTAGGTGCTTGATAAGAATGTAAAGGTTTTTTGACTATGGAGTATGTGAGATACCATCAGAGATCCTTCAAAGGATCCACTGTCTGAAAGATAGAGTAAGCGTGTTTTAAGCCGGAATTATTTTCAGCACTTTTGTATGATACCATAACCCAGTGTTCTGTGTCCCTAATCCTCTTGGCTAATCAAAACCTTTCCCATTGGTGTACATCAGCTTCAATAAAAGGTCATGGAAAAGACTTGACCATGAGGTGTTTGAACAGCGTGGTCTGTCTTCCTGATGCAAACCGAAATTAGTTCGGTCCCTTCCAACACTGTCCTGAGTCAGTGTTTTCTAACCTTGCTGTGTCTGAAATCCTTCAGCAGCAGATCATTATAGAAGCATGGCCTTTCTGCAGTACTTGCATTTTGTGGGGAGGTTACCATCTTTTATGCCCATTGAAGCTGTAATTTATGGAGCAAGAAGTGTAGCCTTTATATAACCATACAGTTACATAAAATGGGCAAATGTTCCTTAATGCTCCTGTGTCATGAAATTGGATGATGTAATGAAATTACAGCACTTTGTGGATATTCTGGCTGCTATCCACATGAGCTGTCCTGTGCTGTCCCTTGAGTATTTGGGCCAAAGAAAGTTCCTCTCAGATCCCAAGCCTCAAACTGCCTGGTCAAAGGGAGGTGCCACAATGCCCAGAGGAGCAGCTGGGGACAAGGCCCTTTGGGACATGTAACTTCCTTAAGTTCTTATATAAAAGTGTGGAAAGTAGGCTTTACTGATCCTGATTAATGTTTTCTGTTATTCTCTTAAGTGCAGCAGCCAGCCTCAGGGGACTTGGGCTGGTCTGAGTCTGCCGAGGTGTTTGGAGGGTGGGTGCTGGACAGCTCTGCACTGGAGCACCACTGGGTGTCCATTGGTTTAGACTGGGCTGCACTGGGCTTCTGCCCCCTGAGGAGAACCTCACTATCCCTGCTCAGATACAGAAATCAAACTAGGAATCAAATGGGTGCATAACAAAGGCTGTGGAGAAGCAGAGCTTGCAGCAGCCTGGGGAAGAGGCTCAGAGCTCAGGTGTGAGTGGAGTGTAAGGGTAGGGTGGCTGGACACACTCCCTAATGGACAACTGAACAAGCCTCACCTATTAACCCTTCAAGGGGAAGGGGTGCAGGCTTAGTAGTCAAGATCCAGAGTTGCCATTTTATTTCTTGGCAGTCTGTGATCCTTTCAGGAGGATTGTTGAGGTTTGCAGACAGTCAGTCTGCCCAGGTGTTGTTGGAAATGCGTATGAACTACCCCTGAATATTTGGGGGGAAGGTAGCCTCGATCTTAGCTGAAGGTGTATGGTGACACAGTCTTAAGCTGTATTGGCAGTCCCTCATTCAATAAAAAGCTGCAGAGTTTGCCTCAGCTGCTTCAAGCAAGTCTTGCCACTGGGAGGAGAATGCAACACCCACCTTTAGCATCACCTTCCCCTTTTGCACTCAGGCAGGCTGGGTGAAAGAACAAAGGGTTGTGCTGGCCACTGCTGGTGTGAGAAGTGAGGGAGAAAAATGGTCCTCAACCCCCATCAACAAAAACTGTGCAATTTCTAAGGCATCACTTATCTTCTGAACGTGCCAAGTTTGGGCAGCCTGGCAGTTCTTTCTTTATTCTTTATGCACCAACAGTTCCTACTCTTTAATATTTGAAATGTAGTGAGATCAGCCTGTGTGAGTCACCACTGTTCCACACAAGAAGGAAAACACACTGGAAGTACTTATCTGACCTACTTTCTGTGGAAGGGTGCAAAAGCACAGTGCAAACAAGCAGGGACAAATCTAAAAATCAAAATTACCTCATGACTTGCAGTTAAGCAAGAGATCGAAGGGCAATTCACTCTAGAAATATGCTTGCAGAAGCTTAAGGAATAGTGCTTTGGGGGTTTATTTTAAGTAAGGAAGAAAAGAGCTTAGAAATTTTATGTCTGTATGACAGATTTTTGTTCCTGATTTCTTGTTATTTAAAAAAAAATCATATAACCACAATAATTGCCTAGAAGGGATAAGATCTTGGGGATGAATAGGCTGGTGGCAACTTGGTTACTTGTCTTCAGAGAGGTGGAATCTAATGGGCTAGTTAAGTTGACTACTTTGGAAACTAGTTCTGTGGAAATGTGGGGAATGGATAGCATATTAAGGATGGAAGAGAAAACTGAATAACCTGCTATCTTAAGATAAGAAGGAGATAGGACCAATAAACACATCCATTGTAATGAAGTGACAACTACAGAGTTAAATGGTTTTGACAGTACATACTGGTGCTGGCTATCTTCTTTCTGGGATGAGGATGAATGTTATATTAGTTTTTAAGTGACACTAGGTTAATGCAAGCTAGAGAAATATACAGTGGGCCTGGCTGCAAAGCTGGCAAGAATATATGTCCTTTTTTACATAATAAAATGAGACTTTGCACTTCTTGGGATCATAGGGATCCCACAGCTTGGATGATTCAATGTGACATCTAAACTTGCAGATGGCAGTGCTGGAAAGGGGTGACAAAGGTGACTTGAGGATGGGATAGAAGTCAAAATTTGTGAAAACAGGGAATATATTTGGATGTTAAAAAGATTAAATTTGGAAGAAGTGACTTACAGGGCATTGGTCTGAAATGTGAGAAGGGAAAATGACTGGTTAGATAATGGTTGCCCTGCAGAAATAAACCTGAGGCTGAGCTCTCATGAGCTGAGAGTCAGGCATGTGGTAGTGATAGGAGCAGTAAGTGTATACAACACAGGCCAATGAGATGCATGAAGTAATCATTCTGTAATTAGTAAATTAGTAAACACTAAAAGAGCATTGTCATCTTTGGAGATCCTGAATAGCTTTAAGTGTTGTATGCTCTGACAAACAAGTGCCACAGAACAGGGGTTTGGCCTCTTGTTTCAGCAGCTGAATTTCAGTGCTGGTTAGTGCACTTCTTGGAGTCTAAATGGAGGAAACTCAGGGCTTATTCTCCAACAGTGAAGGCTGGCTTCTATCTCCTGTTCTTGGGCTTATTTTGAGTGCTCGCACTTATTAAAAAGGGACTTTGATTCTCCTTCCAGCCAGGTGCTGTAGTTTCAGATATGTGAACAGTATTTGAGTCAGAAAGGAAAGAAGACAAACTACTTTGCCTCCCCTTCCCTCCTGCTCCTTAGAATTAATACAGTGATTTGCAGATGGAGTGGCTGGTAGGTAGAGGAGCCACAAACTGCAGCTGACACAGGCTGCTAAGGACTGAGCATTGCCTGGATGCAGCACTGAATGGATTCCTTGCTTTCTTCTTTCCCAAAGCAACTGCAGCCTGGAAGCAGTGCAGAGAGGGGAGACAGCAAGACTGACCTTTCCAGCACCAAACAGACTAACCAGAGCTACTCTTGGGGAGGGGAGCTGGAACGAGAGGAGGTGAAAAAATGCAATTTGAACAAAAAAAGTGTGTGACCTCTAGGAACCCTTGGAGGACTCTGTGCAAGCAACCTGATCGCTTCAGTCTCATCACTGACACATCTTTTTGTTCTTCTCTTTAAAGCAAACTACAAATCTGAACCTTCCCCCTGAAGACCTTGATTCATCTGGTGATGAAGATGATGCGTTCTCAGGTTCAGGTGCAGGTGAGATTTTAGCACTTGTGCTGGAAGTACTTGATCCTTCCAGGATGTGGGAACTGAGTAAGCACCCAAGTGAAGGGGGGTAGAGAGAGGAACCCACACACACACCCCTACCCTAGAATGTGATAGCTGGGAACAGAGAAGGGGTCTAATCTGTTGATCTTGTATTCCTTGAGATACTAATAATCAGTAGAAAATGAGGTAGGAGACTTGAAAGGGAGCAGAAGCAGAGGTAGACTCCACGTGACTGCTAATGTGAGATATTGCATGAAGAATGTTATGAAACTGGAGTGATTCTTCACTCATGGGGAAGAGAGATCATAACAAGGCCCCTTGGAGATAATGTTTGAGGGTGTGTATAGCCCAGCCTACCAACATGTATCAAGCACAAACTTTATCTGTCATCAGATGTGCATGTTCCCATGTGCCATAGTTTTTTATAAGTGATAAAGGAGATTTAGGGTAGGGGAAAAGGTCTATAAAATGATTGCTAAGCTGCATGAGAGAGACCCTTGGTGTTCAGTGCTGAAGTTGAGGGAATGCTAGTGAGAAAAGAGCAAGATATTGAAAGTGGAAGCATGCTATCCTTCTGCTTCTTTCCAGCCACAGGCTTGTATTTTAGATTAAACTCTGCAGAAATTAAGACCCTGAAATCAGTGCCAAACATAGTAGGGACTGAAGGTGTGACTGCCCTGAATCAAATAAAACTGTTTATGGAAAAAGACTCAGATAACCACCCTGAGGAACCAGTGTACTGAAAGCAGATTTGCCTTGTCAACCTCACCACAAACAGACACTTTTGCCCTGGGGAGAAGCAGATGACTAACAAAGTATTGCTGAATAGCACATTGGTCTGTCCCTTCCTTATTCTACTGAAAAGGATGAGGAATTACAAACTGAACTGCTGTTAGTATGAAAATTGACTGTGAAGGTTAAGCATCCTCCTTAGACCTGTGTCCTGAAGATACTACTAACAGGCATCTAAACTGGCCAAGGATGATATTTGTTTGTTTGTTTTGCAGGTCCCCTGACTGACCAGTCTCGCACCTGGAGAATCCTAGGAGAATCAACTAATTCCTCAGTACTGGCAGCACCAGTGGATTTCAGTGAACAGCCATTTCCTGGGATTGAGAGCAGAACTGAAAAAGAAGTAATATCTCCTTCTGCAACCAGTAATCTGGTGACAGAGGAACCAGTTGTAGCTATGAAGGACGAAATATCCATCCTGGGCTCACCTGATGGGAAACCAACAAGCCATGTAGTCTCAACAACAGTGAGAAGCCCCACTGCTCACTTTCCTTCCGTGGTTCATGTGACTCCTTCAGAAGCCTCTGCTGTGGTCCATGAGCTTGAACCTAAAATGCCCAGCTCTGCTGTGCCAGACACCAAGGAGATGCCCGAGCCCTACTCCACTGTCCATGGTGAGGGAGATGTTGCTGCCACCCCCGCGGCCACAGCTCCCAAGGATGTTGTTCCCACACATGAGGAGGTTTCTGAAGATGGCTCTGGAGAGCCGGTGAGGACTAACTGTTCTGACACCCTTTCCAGGGAGATGTCTTTAGTAGCATGTAGTAAGTTGGTTTGGTGGGAATGGGTGTTAATTTGTCAAAAACAGTGATTGGTTTAATAGGTTATGGTTGGTGGAGGGTTTTAGATGAGAAAAACAATGTGCTGGAAAGTCTCCAGAAACAGACATGATGAGAAACATGAATAACATGCCTTGTATGTCCCAACAGGGAGACTTCATCTTGACTAAAGAGGAGGATTCCATCCCCACCCAGAACTCAGAAGTACTGGCTGATTCTGAGAGGAATGCCAAAGCAGCAGGAGCCTCGGGAATTATGGACAGAAAAGAAGTTCTTGGAGGTACCAGATACTTTGGATTTCTTGTTGCTAGAAGCAGATTCCTGTAGGAGTGTTCAGGCAGCAGAAGATGCAGCTGTGCAAATACATCTCTGAGCAAGGAAGCCAACCTTTTATGTTAGACCTCTGAAATGAGGCTGATGATTCTGTGTTGTCAAAACCCTAACAGGGGCAAATAATAGCCTGCTATTAGCAGCTAGCAGTGGCTGCTTTATCTGCAACTTTGTTTAAACCTCTTCCTTCACTCCTCTGAAAAATTACAGTAAAATTTCTCTGTTGCTGCCTCAGTCAAATTACCAGGGTTTAACACCATAGCCTTGTGTGCTTTTCAGCATGGCCCAGTGGAGATCCATGTCCCTAGGACTGGCTGCTGTATTTGAGCAGGTGCTTGGTTTGGGAGGGGACAGAAGGACAAATAAATTTAAGTCATTAAGCCAGGGACAGGTAAGCAACAGTGTGGGACTTAAAATCATAGTAGCACTCTCTGGTATGGCATCTGGAGTAATCTGTCTTTTTCTCCCCTTCCAGGTGTTATTGCTGGAGGACTTGTAGGCTTGGTGTTTGCAGTGTTTCTAGTTGCATTTATGCTGTACAGAATGAAGAAAAAAGATGAAGGCAGCTATTCACTGGATGAACCAAAACAGTCTAACGGAGGATACCAAAAACCACACAAACAAGAGGAATTCTATGCATAAACACTGATCTTCAGGACACTTCTTATTCCATCTTTCTTGGACTCTTCTCTCCCTGCACATGGACCTCCTAGTGTGCTTTGCATTAAACTTAAGCCATATGATCATTGGGTTATTTGCCCTTACCACTTTGCCATTGGAAATTTTATAACTACAAAGTAGATCTGGATTCATTGAACCATTCCCTGCTTTCTTGCACAATATTTTTTTTTCAAACAGAATTAGAACTGCAAGTTTCTAAACTCACTTTGGTTTATCTAAAGACTGCTGGGACAGGCAGTGGGAGAAGATAAGGGAGCACTGTATGTATAAAACTCTTGGTATTTAGGGAAAGGGCTAGCAAGAATAACCAATTATCAGTGCTCAAATTCTGTGTAGCAGGGATCTTTCCTATTTAACTCATAGATATGTTGTGAGTGTAACAAGTGGCTGTGCTGGGCAGACATTTGGTACACTGCTATCCTCTAGCTCTTTCTGACAGCTGTATTTGGAGCACTTAATGCCTATGAAACACCAAGCTGAACTTGATCTCTGCTGAAAGGAGGTATGAGGGGCAGGGTAAACAAATGACTGTCACGTGGTTTAAAATAACTTATATTTTGGAAGCATTATCCCATACTCAGAACCAGCTCATAAGCAGTTGATACATACACTAGCAAAAAGCAAACCCCCAAAATCCCAAAACTAAGCGGAGAGTTAATTTTACCAATAATGTTGGGCTGTCCCACTACCCTCTCTCACTCTCTCTCTCTCAAGGTGTAGGTAAGAAGTAGATTTTTCTGAGCAGTCTCATCTCAGACATTCCCTTTCTTAGGTGCCAAGTCGAGGTTGGCTGTCCTTCTGCAGGCGATTCGCCCCGTGCAGTGCCAGGTGACCAGGGGCGTGTTGTAGCACCTCTGGCCACCGTGGCTACCTCTGTGCCACAGGGTGCCATGGCACACAGGGTGGGAGGTGGGAAGCACCATGTCATGGCTGCAGCTAAGGAGTAGAGAAGCTTCTGAAATGAGCCTGGGGAAGGCTGAGTGTAGTGGCCTTAAACAGATACAACAGTTGGTGTGCTTGACTCTCGCTACTCCAGAGCGGCTCCTTGGAAGCTGTTCCTGCACTTTGGAGAGAAGCCGCTCCAGGGATGTCAGTCTAGCAAGGGCAGAAAAGCACCTCCTGAGCAAAGTCTGGATGCCTGAAGCTGTGTGTGGTCAGTGTGCTGTGAGATGTCAGGCACTGGGGCCTCACTGAGGGTGTGGAGTTCTCCAGAGTGTCTCAAACCCAGCGAACATGAGTGTGGTGTTCTGTACCAGCCTTACTTCTGCTCTGCCTTTGGGTAGCTTCTTGCCACTTGAATTCCTTGTCACTCAGTGCAGAAGGTATGGGGTGGGTGGAGGAGTGTTTGCAACTGATGTAAATATTTGTACTGTTGAGCCAGAGGGAATGATCCAAGTGCATTGGACAATATTGCAACAGTTGGTACAAATGTTGCACGTTAACAGACAAATTAAAAAACCTGTGTAATTTAAATGAAGTATAAAACACTCCTGAGCTGCCATGCAGCTAAAATTTGTGCCTTCTCTGCAAACACAAGAAAAAACCCCAAAATGTCTTGATTCCAAACTCTTCTTTATGCACACGGAGAACTTGTGCATATGTGTAGCTGGCTGTTTTTTTAAGTAAAGCTGCAACAACCATTACGTTTTTTTGTTAGGGTTGTTTTGTTTTCAGTTTTTTTTTGTTTTGGGTTGTTTTTTTGGTTTTTTTTTTGTTTGGTTTTTTTTACTGAATGAATTTTTATAGGTTAATGCAATGACCAAATGGTGTTAATTTCAGCTGTAATTCTTTGCTTTGTATAGGAATGTAGAAATGTTTGATAGGTCTATCTATGAAAAAGTTCTTGTAAAGCACAGGAAGATAAAATAGTAAAATTCAGTTGTACCTCACAACCTTGTTAGGGGGAAAGGAAAAAAACTGTATATTTTGGTAGTCTTAACTGACAGTTTGTGAAACAAACATGACATTCTGTGTTATTTAAGTGGTACAAATGAAATATGAGTTCCGACAGGAGATGCAACATTGGGTTATCTGTATGCCATGTAAAGGAATACTGCAATAAATGGCATTTTGGCAAGAATGTGTCTGACACAATCTGTCTCTGAACACTGATGTATATAATACTTCAAAAAGTAGATGCTGTTTTTAAGACCACCTAGGTCTTTAAGGAATTGGGTTACAGAACTATGTATTTTGGGGCTAAAGACACAGAGATTCAGTTCAGCATTTGAAGGTAAGAGTGTGGCCTGCCTTGGATGTCCTGGTAGCAGTGAGCTGCTTTTGCTGGAGGCACTGGTGTGGGATACAAATGGGCTCCGGTGGAGACATGAATGAAATGGCTTTGTTAGAGCCCTGCAACATTTCATGCTGGTTCTGATTTTGGGACCTCTCTTTGTGCAGAATGGCACCATCCCCAAATGGTGATAAAAGTTGCAAATCTTCCACAGGGCTTCCTCTTGCTCCTTGTCTTCTGCCCGCAGGAGTTTGAGAGCAGAGAGGACTGTCAGGGGGTAGCCCCAAGCCTTCCATTAAAATCTGCTTTCCAAGACAAATTGGAGATTGTACCCCCAAGGAAGGAGAACAGAGCAGGCCTGTCCTCAGTATTCTGCTGTGCAACATCAGTTACTCTGGGGTGCTATGGCTTGGGTGGGAGGAGATGGAGCAACACAGAAGTAAGGAAAATATCCTTCACAAAACAGGGAAGCTGCTGTCTGTCTGGGTGGGTCTTACTGCAGCTTTACAATTATTTTATTTTGTAAGGTTTTGAACTTACTTGCTTTCTTAAGCAAGAAACTTATTTTTTGTTCCGTAAACTGGTCACTGTAGTTTTGAATTTGCTTACACTGGAACCACAGGGTGTTATGTTTAAAAAAACCCGTAAACCAACCAAAAACATTTTGAGGAATCTTGGCAATCAGAAAGCTTTGAGATCAAGCAAAAGGATTGAATTTAGAAGACTTGTTTCCATAGCTAAATACAGCTGAAGAGTGCTTTTTAACTTCATGCCAACTTCGCCAGTCCCTTAGACCAGGTAAAGACTTGTGTAAGATCTGGTTTGCATTGCAGGGCTGTACTAGCTGTGAATTCACTTCCTTAGGGGCTTCCAAGACTTTTGCTTCCCTTTTCTAGTTAGTGATAATGTGTGAAGCTGAGGCGGCAGGGAGGGAATTAAATGAAGTGCTAAGGGAAGTGGGAAATTCCTGTGTGAAAATCCTTGCAAGTGCAACACTTGTCTGATCCTCAGTGTGCACATGAGAGAAATTTGTTGTATCAAGAGAGAATTATTTACAGGAGGGCTGGTTCTACCTCTGTACTTTGGCACAGGTTGGCCTGGGTTTTCCTGAGTCACATTTCTGTTCACTGTGCTTCCTGACTTTCTCCTTCATCCATGCTGGAGCAATTATCACATTTGCTCTTGTTCACAAGTGAGATGCAAAGAATGTGGCTGGCAGAAAAATTTGACCTCTTCTTTGTTCTGGAAAAATGAGCTGGAGGGTGTCAATGCACTGAATGTCAAAGAAGGCAAACTATGAGAGAAGGAGAACTTTTCACAATTCTCACTTTGTCAGGTTGTATTAGAGCCTATAAAGGAAGCTAAAGCAAATCTAAAAGGCTGTATAATCTTGTAATTGAAATAGAGAACAGGAGAAAAAAGAGGGCCACTCTACAGGGGTGCTAAGAAGAAAAACTATGTCAGGCATTTCATAAATGCCTTATCTGAGTCTTCATCAGAACTAGTATGTATATTGATGAAAATGAATAGTGGAATGAAGGTGCAGGGTGAAATTTGCTCCATTTAAGATAGCTGCAGAACAAAAAACAAACCCCAAGCTTTTAAATATGTAAGAGGTGAGGTAGAGGCTCGAAAATGAAATAGTTACTTAGCATTCTAGGGTAGTGTTTAGGTCATAAAACTGCAAGCCTGATGTTTTTAATAAGTTTGTCAACTTAGAGGACAGCAATTTTACTGCAGAAAATGAAATGCAGTGTCTTCACTAAGGAAAGAGGAAAAGGTGCAGCCTCAGCAGTATGCAAGGTCTTACAAAAGGATCTGATAGAGAAATTAAAAGGTAGGATAATAATATATAGCACACAATAGATTCACCAAAAGTAGATTGTGCCTGACTAATCACATATCTTGCTTTTTGATGGCAGGATTTTTCCAGTCAAAGGCAATCTTTTCTACTTGAACTTCACTAAAGTAAGTTATCAGTGCCACACAGAAAATGAATAATCAAAAGGAGGAAGCTAGGGATTAGTGGAAGAATTGTAAAGTCATGAGGAGTGAGCTAAGGAGCAGCAGGCTCTGCAAGGCAGTTAGTAGGGAGAAAATACCTCATTTTGGAGACATCTTTCTAAATACTGACATAGAAGGAAATAGACAGAATTACATTTGCTGTTGGGAATTCAGGCACCCTAGATGGTTTAGAGTATGAAGGATACATTAATATTTTGACAAGTAACATTTGAGGTCAACTTCAACATGACAAGATCAGGCATGAAGGGGATAACAAAAGGAATTTCTGCTCTAACCTGGGAATAAACAGGGAAGAAAAGGATAGGTGAATTAGTCAATTTGAGAATAATTATGTGTGATATAGCTGAAGAACAGAAAAAATTAGTCAATACAGGATGTAGTAGCCAGCAAATATTTCCAGCAAGTAGAGGGAATTGTTGGCATCATGGCTATCATTGTACAAAGAACTAGTGAGCCCTTTGCCTACCATCACCTACATGGTCTAGGGTTAACTCATGTTGGGAAGGAACTGAGGAAAAACATCAAAATTATGTGGGAGAACAGAGTCTTTTTCAACATTAAACTAATGGTATTTGGTTTGTCCAGCTCAGGAAAACACGGACTGACAGATCATACAGTTGCTGTCTGCATGCTTGTCATGGTACACGGCAGTACCAAGAATGGGGATGAGCAATTTAGCCAAAAGAACAATATGGGAACAAGAAAAAAAGAAAAAAGAAATGGAAAAAGAATAAGTATAAACATAAAAAAAATTTAAAACTTCATAAGTCATTCCATTAATGGTGAGGGAGAAAGATCCAAATGTACTGAATACAAAGCTGGATGTTCAGGAAGATTACAGTATAAAATGTTCCTGAGCCAGTGAGATGTCTTTCAGCCAATAGTCTGTGCAAAGAACACAGAGACCAGTTAAAAACCCTTCCTCTTTTTTATCCTGTTGTTGCTGTCATTTTTTGTTTGGTTTTTGGTTGATTGGTTTGGTTTGTTTTCTTTAATTGACTCTAGTTTATTACTCTCCTCCTTTAGCATGGAAAAGCAGATGGGCAGCCTTCTGGAGCATTCTTTGAGATGATAACAAAAGGTGATTTGGACCAATGTACTCTGCTTTGTGCACACACACATCTATAAATGTACATGCGATTATGTGTATGCATCTGCATGGACACACAACTATGTGCTAATGAGAAGTTAAAATAGGAACAAGGGAAGGGTAATCACTAAATCACTAAACTTTAAAAAGCCTGAAAATATTAAGTGCTTCTAAAAGTAGAAAATCCTACTTCAAAATGGCATAGAGCAAAGAATAAATAGGTGTGATTTAAAAATAAGGATTAGGATTTGGATAGATCCTGGACCCCAGAGCACAGCTGTTCCAGTTTAACTAATGCCACGTGACACTGTTGTATAAAAATGTCCTCAGCATGAACCCCTACTTGTCTGAGCCAACCATCAAAGCATTCCTGGCCCCTGAGAACCTGTGTGGGAGAGAGTGGTATGCTTAACATGTGGCATGAGGCCAGGGGTCCCCAAACTGTGGTACCCCTCTGATATGCAATGCATTTGAAAATAGTGTGCAGAGAAAAAACAATCACAAAACCCCAAGCCTCAAAAAATCCACCATCAAAACCTATCTCACCTGCCTTACCTCTGGAGTCATAGGCAGGAGCCAGCTGCAGGCTGCTGTACATTCCTCCTGTACACAGAGCTGGGCCTGCTGCAGGTGATTGGGTGAGGGCAGGGACATTGAGGAAAGGGTGGGGCAGCCTGGAAGAAACTTATGCTGGTGCCACCACTGCATTTCTCCCTCTAAACAAAGCCTGAGAACCCGTGCCTTAGGAGACTGGACAGCTGTTTCCTTCATGTGGCAAACCAGGTTGCATCTCCTCCTGAAAGGAGAGGGTTTGAGTGCCAGCAGAAACTCAGTGGAAGCTGAGAAGTGCAAGTTGTGTATTAGATACCTCTCTTTTCTGGCACCTAACTCCCATCCGATTTGGAAGTAGTGTATGCTGAGAGCAAGGGGCTGCTTCTCTGGAGATGCTCCCGAAACATGAGCACATACTGTTCATGAACCTGCTGCTATGCTTAGGGGATGTGATGGGTGCCAGTGTGGACCACAAGAAATCATGTAGTTTGTTATTCTAACAGACACTCACACACTGCCTTACACAAAACCTTAGCTGAGGAAAGCTTAAAAGTGTTGAAGCTTAGGATGTCTGTGCAGAACAAAATCAAACCAGTCAGAATTGAGGCTGAAATAATTTCAAAAGGCCATTAAAGAACACTTGTATTTTAACAACCCCTCAACCAGATTAGAACTCCTAAAAAAAAAAAAAAAGAGTTGTCATGTACTAAAAAAAGGGAGCAAATGGGCCCATCTAATTGCCGATGTGTCCATATCTGGAGATCTGAAAAGCTGACTTTCTTGGCAATCAAAAATCATCTCAGTCATGGTCAGAAGCCTTCAAAGCCCCCCCTCTGAATGGACAACAGGGCCTGACCAGCCCTTCAGGGACTGTCAGATAGAGAGTGGGACTGTACATGCAGCTCTATGCAGCACACAGCCCTGATGTCATTTCCTATTCAGTACATCCAGGCCTGAAGTTGCCTTTATGAATAACTTGATGAAACAGACGAGTGTTTAGTCTTCATAACACAGAGCAATGGTTCAAGAACTTCTAGAAGTTTTATTGTTCTCAGGGTAGCACAGAGAAAAAGATAGTTGTTTTGGAGCAACATTACATGCCTTTTATTCAGACTGANATATATACACTGGAGCCTGGCTGTAAGTTTCTCAGACATGACATAAATGGTTAGAACCCTGCTCAGAAGTGTTGTCAGTTTTAAGTATTCTTTTCAGATGTTACCATTCTACTTCCGACCCAAACCTACCGTGTGCTTGCACGGCTCTGAGGAGAAGTTGTGTGGTTCTTGTACAGTGAGGATTAGTCACACATTAACCACAGCTGTAAAAACACATCTCTGGGAAAATCACAGCCAAACACTGAGGCCTTTGAGGCTGCTGCTCCTTTCCAAAGAGGTGGGTTTCTGTTCCATTTTGCTCCAGCATTGTGCAACAGACTGTTCACCGGCTTGTTCACTTTGCTGTTGAGGTGCATTTTAGCTTTTCCTCTGGCACTCCCCTGCCTTCTCCACTTCCATGGACCATGGTGGGCAGAGGTCTGACAGGTAGAGCTGAGATAGCCAGTGTCTCTAAACCAGCAGGTCCTGGCAGGGGGAGGGGTACTCACACTGTGCCAGTGTGAAGCCACATGATTCCAGTGGTACCTGAGGCAAAGCAGGTGATGTCAAAAGACGACTTAGGGCTAGAAACTTTTGGTCTGGGAGGAACAAGGGTACTCTTACTCATTGCCAAGATGACAACCATAAATGCTGTGTCAAGTTCTCTTGCTTTTTGCTCAACAGGAAATCCCCATTCATCACTGTTGTCCTTCTCTCAACGTGTCCTATTCTGCATAGTTCTCAGCAAAGCATATATCCTGCAGTTTACAAGTCCTCCCCTTCACATCTTCTCAGAGGCAGTAAAGCTGGAGAGCTTGGAGAAGAGGGAGAAAGAGGACAGCAGCATACCCCCTGGGAACATGTGACTTGTTAGAGCCACACTGCATTGAGCTTTGGCCTCTGAATACTGCTGGTGTCACAGTACATAGGTCAAGGTTTCCAGGAGAGCATCCCAGATCATCATCTACCAACCATGGATTCTGTTATCCCCCCACTGCTGTTGGATTCCATGGAAAGAATGACAAACCTTCTTAATGGGAATATTTTTTGAGGGGAATGAAAAAGGCAGTGCAAATGAGAAATACACAATTAGGAATGCTTTCTCCAAGGCTGCTTTGGGCAAAGAAAGAAAAGCAGCACTTGTAGAGAACATGTAATTACCATGTCCTCTGCCCCACCCTTGCCTTCTCAAGAGAAAATTTCTGTATTTACTGATTTGCTTCAGGCCTGTGTCACATGTCCCATTGCAAGTCAGCAACCAACAAAGTCCCTTTCACATGAATAAGTGAGGTTCCTTTAGATTCCTATTGAGTACATCAAGGGCACTGGGAACAAGGCAGTCCAGCTTCCTGGTGTTTCTGAAAGTGATGTCCCTGTGTTTAAGAACTGAAGCTGGGAATCCTCAGCCGGTTTCTGTGGTTCCATTAGGATTTATGAAGCCATGTTCTCGCCCTGGCTTCTGCCTGGAAAGGGAATTTAGGCTGGGGTAGCAACTTACATAATACCATAATGTGAGAAGTTGTATTGTTCTGAGAAAGTGTGTGTTCTCAATGCATTGAGCTCATTTCCCTCCTTACCAAGCACCACTGCCTCTAATGCCTGCTCCAGCCTGTTTTCCTGCTATCCCAGTAACACATTTCAGACCATGCCTCCCCTTCCCTACCTGAAGTAATAGAAGCTTACCTGGGGCTCCTCACGTTTTCTCTGCACAAGACAGCGTAAACTCCAACTTCACCTTGAGCATGAAGGCATCACTATTGATCTAGGAAACACCTTACTGAAAAAAAAATCTGAAATTATTCCATGCAGTGGGTTCCTTCACTGATCCCCAACTTAATAAACGGGAAAATAAATCCTGCGCAACACAATCCTCTGGCCAGTCAGGGCACTTTGCTTGTTATTTCAGCACTGCCTCTTGAGAAGTTTGTTTGTCCTCCCATCAATCCTGCAGCTCCTTTCCATGTTCAATGAGGTATGAGCAATGAGAAACACCATGGTAGAATCTTCACAGCCTTCTGGGCTGTGGTTCTTCTTCAGGTACACAGGGACTGAAGGGGGCCTGAAAAGTATGCTGAAGTTTCAGGAATAAGTGTTTAAACTTCTTCCTGTCCCCCTGCCTTCCCTCATCCACTTCAATACTTATGACAATATTGGACCCAAATATTCTCTGTTTATTACAAAGAACAAATAGATGTTTTCAGAGGTTCTTGCACTACATAGCAAAGAAAGGCATCTGAAGGCTGGCCTCTGAAGTCTGGAGATGGTCTCTAGAGATGAGGGTCCCTAAATCCACACACCCCTTTTGCCCCTAGAAGAGGAAAAGCACAGTCATGTTCCAAGGGCTGGGCTGCTCTTTGCACTCCCAAGTAGCAGCAAGGGAACAGGCTACCCATGGGCAAGAGAAGCTGTTGACAACCCTACAGAAAGGGTTCTCCAGGTGTGTAAACAATAAGAGGAAACAGAAAATATTGGCCTGCTGTCCAATAGGAGAGCTGAACTAGTCACCAATAACACTGGAAAGGCAGAGGTTCTCAACACTTTCTTCACTCATGTCTTTAGCAGCACTGCTGGACCCTCAGGCCTTTGGAACAAAAGTCCAGGCTGAAGCAAACACAGACCCACAGCCAGTGAAGGAAGAGGTGT